>JAYRCH010000043.1:1362500-1754482 GCA_037179445.1 Phengaris alcon alcon | reverse complement strand
AGGTGTTCTGGCACAGGTCATATCTGTGAACAGTAGCTTGAAGCCGGTCCCGTTACTCTCGCATGTCTTCATAAGAGATATCTAGCTTTGCCAGTTGTGTCTTTAGCTCCTTATACTTGTGTAGGACGCTAACGACTTCGACTTCATTGTCTTCTCTCTCCTGGATCAGCTTGGCATTGGTTTCTCGCAAGGATTGCACCATCTGTAGCGCATCTTCCAGTTTTCTTCGAAGGCTTTACGACTCGTAAATTCATTGCGGCTCCCGAGTCCCGGATAAACAACGGTTCAAACTTCAAATCATGATTGTTGTTCGTTGTGACAGTTGCTGTGGCGGATTAGATTTCCGTCGATTTTCTTTTTAATAACGTATTTATTTCATTGGAAAACAACATCACGTAACGTTATACGTAGATTTAACTTTTAGTGATGTAAAATTGTCTATTTTCTCGAATCTACAATGATTTACAATTCACGTTCACGGTTCAAATCATCATCGTTGTCCGGTTTGACGTCTTTGAATATGAAAAAAACAGTAGGTTTTTACTGGGTTATAAAATTAGAAGATTATAATAGAATTACTATTTTGGTGCCATATATTAATATTTTAGAACTTTGCTGCTTGAATGCATGTCACAAAGGAGACGGGCAAAAATGTATGGAAGCCAGCCTAGGAACCAATAGCAACATGCGATATATCATTAGAAAGGTTTTTTTAAGTACCTACTTTAAATATCGTTATGGCAGGAAGTCCCAAATCGCTGTATGAAAAAACTTATGGCGAAATAAAGTCTAGACTTCGTTCACAAAGTGTGTTTATTTTTGTTTATCATCAATATTAAGATTTTTTTGTGTGTAAAATGTTTTGTTTAAATGTAAAACTAACAGAGAAGTGCCAAAAAATTAATTAACTGTTAAGTGCGAGTTCTACTCGCACACTAAGGGTTCTGTACGGTTAAAAGGTCCAGAAAAATCAATTACGGATATTTCGGGCACATGATTTACTGCTCATGTGAAGACGTTTAGGCAGAAAAATGATTTATATTATTTCTATTCTTCTTCTTCTGATAGATATTATTTCTTTATATGGGCGAGTTTGCGTTTAGCGGATAGTCCCATACATGTGATGATTTTTTACTTTGAGTATGACAAATATGTTTTTGTCTAAACGTCTTTACACAAGCAGAGAATCGTGTGCCCGAAGTATCCGTAATTGATTATCGGAGACGTTATATATTCATTTAGCACCATCACTGTAAATTGGATGTAGGCTGAAGCTAGCAGCGCCAGTAGTACAAGATCAGTGAGAGCGAGATGTGACAAATCTAAACGTCAAATCCATAAAAATTTGTCAAACTAGATATGTCCCATGTAAAATATTTGTATATATATACTTACGTATATTTTTATCAATTGAACGACTAATGCGCACACGTCTGAGATGTGCCGCTGTGCCGCGGCTCCCTTCCCCCTCTTCCCCGCAAACGCCTCTTAAACGCACCTCTCAAAACGCGATAAGGAAAACATAAGAAACCAGTGGTATAGACATGTTACGGATATTTTAACATACATTTTGTATGCGCCCGCGTATTAACACAGGTACAGACTACCTGAGTTGTAGTACCTATACATAAAATGACGCTTGTTGTTTTATAATTATAAGCAGAAATGCCGAAAAATTTTTTTTTCTCATTTCTGGCTTTATTGTGCAATAACTTTTTCCACACAGCGATTTGGGACTTCCTATCGTAAGAAAAGTTAAATTACATAAAAAAACCTTTCCATTGATATATATAGCATGCTGTTGTTGGATCCTAGGCTAGAATGCCCGTCTTCCAGATGCTAAAAAATAACCACGATGCTTGGTTATATTTAGAGTGGCTCACATAGAAGATAACTAGTTAAGCCAAGATAATATTATTCAAACGCGTGTTGATTGTGATTGACTTAGTAATTTGGAAGGCAATTTAGATTTTCAGAGGAAAATATTGATATTAAAAAGAAGTTTGTTTAATTAGTAGGTACCCAATTATAATAATTATTATTACACCCTTATTCATTATACTAGCGAGCAAATATTAAAGTTAAATATGCTTTATCAGTTTCTAATAAATATTTAATGTAAAAATAAAATATTAAGGTCTAACAAACAATATCGGCAAATATAAAAAAATATTATCCATTTTCACGCCGTGTTAAGATTATGGAGTAAGCAAATCATATTTTGATATAATATGACATTTTAATCTATGTAATATTCATTATTATGCTTTTCTATATATATGTCATAACTCATAATGTATTAATAATTATAAACCAGATGTTAAACAGGTAAATATAGTATTGTACAAAAATATTATTGGGTCCTTACATATGAAATTGGCGTTTTGTTGTACTGGCTACTTTGATCTCAAATATATTTTCTTTGGTTAGGAATTCCAATTTCAAATTTATACCGCTATATACTCATGCATTTGTTTTTCGAAAACCGTCATTCATTTGTTTTTTCCTCTTTTGGTTTTTTCTTTGCGTCACTCTGTTTACAAAATAGAAAATTTGAAATATCGTATTATTTTCGAGTACGAGTTCCACCGTGGCACCAGTGCTGCAGAAACGGCTCGAAAGATTAACGATGTGTATGGCGGCGGTGTCGCAAAAAAAAAAAAACACAGTGCGTTTTTAGTTTCAACGTTTTCGTTCTGGAAATTTCGACCTGCATAACAAGCCCCGTGGGCGGCCGGAGACCAAAGTTGATAATGAAGAATTGAAGGCTATTGTGGAAGCGGGTCCATCGCAAACCACGTCTGAGTTAGCTGCAGCCTGCGGTGTTAGTGATAAAACTGTTTTAATCCACTTGAAGCACATTGGGAAGGTGAAAAAGCTTGAAAGGTGGGTACCTCATGAATTGAGTGCAGCAAACCGACAAACGCGCGTCGACTACTGCGTTACATTACTCAACCGGCACAATAATGAAGGAATTTTAAATCGAATCATTACCTGTGATGAAAAGTGGATCCTGTACGATAATCGGAAACGCTCATCGCTATGGCTGAACCCTGGCGAACCAACCAAAGCCTGCCCCAGGCGAAAATTGACTCAAAAAAAGTTACTTGTGAGCATTTGGTGGACTAGTGCCGGTGTCGTTCACTACAGCTTTCTTAAATTTGGCGATTACGGCAGATGTCTATTGCCAGCAACTGCAAATCATGATGGAAAAGCTAGCTGCTACACAACCGAGGTTGGTCATTCGCTCTAGGCCAGTCCTGCTTCAGGACAACGCTAGACCACACACTGCACAACAGATGGCTACCAAATTAGAGGAGCTTCAATTGGAATGTCTCAGACATCCACCGTTCTTCCCGGACCTTGCTCCAACAGATTACAATTTTTTTAGAAATTTGGATAACTTCTTGCAATGGAAAAAATTCAACTCCGATGGGACAGTACAAAGCGCCTTCAAAGATTTTATTGATTCCTGTCCGAATGGTTTTTTTTAGTAAAGGAATCAATGAACTACCTATGAGATAGCAAAAGTGCATAGATAGCAATATACTTTGATGAAATAAATATATTATGTTTAAAAAGAATCGACTTTATGTTCCTCCTTTACAAAACGCCAATTTCATAATATGTAATGACCTAATATTGTCATCTATCTGTTTAAAATATTATTTTTCATGCACCTAGTCTAATATATTATATTTGATAGCTTTGTTATTATTGTAAATATCAAAATTGAGTTAGATTTACCTATTGTTTCTATTTTATTATTTGCGTGTAAATAAAACATGGTCCATAATTGGGATGCTAACAATAGGTTGTCTTAGGGTATTTATAAATATGAATATTCAAAAACGATATCCGCTGTGTCTGAACACGACCTGAGTGTGTGTACACGATAATATTTTAATATAATATTATGTTAACTTTCAGGAAAAGTTTGTTTTAATGTGCATGGTCACTTTGTATTATTTAGCATGCTTTGTTTGTATATGAAATATTGTGTGAATAGGCTGTAATACACAGGTGTGTTTACATTGTAGTGTAGTATTGCAGATGCGTCTGGCCCGCGAGAGCCTGATGCCGGTCAGACCGCTAATTACTCGACTATATTTGTGTCACGTGATTTTGCCATGTTCCTTTGTCTCATTGCAGAGTCGCAGCCGGCCGCGCGGACGACGAAGATACCTCTCCATTTTAGACCTATAACAATTAATATAAGCTTCGCGCCCACGATAAATAATATCGCCAAAATATTCTCCCGCGCAGTACACGTCACATATCAGTTTTATTTGTTGTGGGTCGTGCCCAATATTGTAACGGTAGCCTATGAGATTATCTTGTCTTGACTGACCGCTTGTACGTAAACACGGCCGTGTGGTATATTCTGTTGCACTCACCCATTTACTGTGTTTAAAATGTTTTAAGAATCGACTGTTATTAAATATTGACGTGTGATGCCAGTCTGTCCAGGTTAAGATTTAGAATGCCACACTGCCTATAAGATGTAAGAGATCCGTCGGAGCCATAGAGGGCACGCGGTACCGCAACAGACCCACCACCGCTGCGGGATTGCGAGGTAACTGCACTCGAGTGACTAGCTTAACACCTACACTTTGTCGGGATAATTTTCATGTGTAATCTCAGAATTTGAGTATCGTTCACGATATTTTAAAATTACCATGTCCGCGAGTGACGCAAGAAATGACCAAAGCTTTCGAACGAAATGTCTTGCACCAGTCAATTGAGTTAAGACCCGAGACTTAATTATATGCGTGTAAATACAAGATATATAGTATTGTGTCGTGTGAACTGCAATTTCAAACTAGACAGATAGTTTGTCTTTAAATCGTTTGTATTTAATCTCTAACAGATTTTTGTCCGAACGTATCGGCTTCATACAACTGTAGATTGTAAATTGATTAGTATTATAATCATTTTATATTGAAATTGAACGATACTCAACATTCAGTAAGTAAGATTGTTAGATGTAAGTCAAAGTTCGTGTAAGAAACCGTCGCGTCAAATCGGACCGCTCATTAGGTTACTAACAGTCGAACATGTAGAGTTAATGAATATGTATTAAACCTAGCTTTGGTAAATATTAGGCGTGTAACGTAAAGGTAATGTGAAGTCGACATTCCTTTGAAAATTGTTTGAACAGCAACCCGAAGAACAAACGTTCTGGGGGCGCCCCGGCTCCCGAGATAATTGTATTAATATTAAGATATAAAGTGTATGTTGCTTGATTTGTGTACATTTTATTTTAATCATGACTTCTCTCCACAGACCCCCGAGGTGAGTATCCCTTGTGAAAACGTTTGAAATTATCGAGACCAATAATTGTTAGAATTTTTTTTGATCCAACTGTGTTGACGATATTTTTCCTAGGCATTTTATATTACCATAATGAATTTTATGTGTGTACACTTGCGCATTGACATTATACACAAATTTTATTATTATTCGTGCCTAAATGTGTGATTTCCAGCTACTGATACGCTGATAATGATGATTATTTAGATATTATTATTTTTTACATAATACGTGATTTTTTGCATTTATGTTGTGATTATAATGATGATACTATTATTTCCTATGATTGCTATATTGTGTGATCTTTATTCACTTGTTGATATGTTAAAGGTAAAGTTCTATTACTATAAATTCGTAAAAATGAGAAGTCAAAACGAAAAGGGAACGACAACCTCAATACCCCTATAACGATATGGCTGTTGAAAATATGATGGGAGTAAGTACTGGCTGTGACAGTGGTAAGTTCTATAAAGACAAAATATATTAAGCTCCTTCCCTATCAGCCTCGCGGTAACTTCTTGTGGCATGTTAGCTGGCGGTCACTCTTTATTTTGTTAAATCACATACAGTATACATGTTTACAAAATAAGATGCGTAAGTTGTAAAAAACGTGATCTCAACTCGGAAAATGTTAATAGGCTGGGCCCAGAGTCTACGTCGGGCCTCTAGGTCAAGGCCATGGCGATTTTATTCTTCAAGATAATTTACTTTTCGCGAGGCTGGTATCGAAGCGATAACTAGTCATTGCAAATTAAATTTCTATTTACGATGGCATCCATTAGAAACGTCATAGAGAAAGGTTATTTGAAATGCAATTTATATTTTCTACTATAAAATGTTGATGAATCCCAAATTCTACTACATACCTACCTCCTTACTAATAAAACTATTTACACAACGGATAACTTAAAACAACGTTGCTATCCTTTTCTATCATGTGACATTTCCAACGCATCAGACAAAGACAGCAACGTTGTTTAAGTTATCCGTTGTGTAAATAGTTTTATTAGTAAGGGGGTTAGAGTATTGAATTAATTTAAAATCTGCCTATATCTACCAAAACTTACTGAAATTCACCGTCCATTATTTAAAATCTGCTCGTTATACATTTAACTTACCTATATTTTATTGACTAATTTTATTTTATACTACGACTAATAACTTTTTAATGTAGGAACAGTTTTTTATTATGATTTATTACATTTTAAATGTTATACATAATTATTATTATTTGATATATTATGTACATATTGCGCATTTGTGTTTTTAATTTAATATACTATTTTATTTCGTACACAATGATCGTGCAGTTAGTATAGTGCTTTAAAATAACTTTTAATCATTTATAAATGACGCTAACGTAATATTTATTTAATTTTCTCAATTTTAACATAGTCGTGTAATTAATTTACCCGTGTACGTTATATGAAATTGATGGTGTCTTATCCGTTTTTACACTCTTCTGTATTATTTGTCTTTATTGATTTTTGTGTATTCACGTTTACAAACGTTATTTTTGCTCAAATATTTTTCATGATATTTCTTTCTGATAATTTTAACAAATTTCAAATGCCTACCCATTTCAAATCTAACCCAGTCGCATTTTCTCACATTGTGTGTTTTCACAAGCCTGATTAGGAACGTTGAGACAATAAAACGTAAATAATCATACTGTTGTTTTATTTTTCTTAGTCTACAATGAGATTGCTGCACAGACTTTTCTAGAAACTTGAATAGATCTAACTCACTAGGACGTTTAATACTTTTGTGGCGTTTCTGTGGACGATTGTGATATCAGCGAGGTGGAGGAGCTACTGGAGCGGATGAGTCTCGACAGCCGCGACAGGGGAGCCGTCGCCCACGGCTCCAAAGGGCTACCTGATTTGGGCACCGGCGATATTCTACAAACAAAAATACATCAAGTTAAATACTATTATAGGTAACACACTATGAATATAGGCAGGACACATAGTTTTTTCTATTATTTTATGTGTGGAAAATAAAGGAATTGTACCTGTTTTGCCGGGGTCGGGCAGTTTTTGCGCGCGGTTTTTTGTTTGGCTGAGCCGGAGCCGCGCACTCTACTTCAGCCCCACTACCTGAACCTAATGATGTCAGATGAACACAAAATTATTTCCTACTAAGTAATTACTTAGGTACTTCGATTTAGAACTAAATTGTGCCGATGCATTCTACTAATTTGTGCGTTGAATACGATAAGTACCTATGTTTGGAAGCTTTAGGTAATGTTCTGAGTTCTGACCTTCAACGTATAAGGAGTGCTCCACGTGGCCTGGCCTCGTGGCGTGGTGGATACACAGGGGCCTCGCCGCTCGTAAGTGATCCTCGTTTCCGAGCGCACTTGAGGTGAAATACAAATAATGTGGGTTTATCTTATACTGAGTCAAGTAACATTCGTATTTCGTATCAATAAATAAACAATAGGTCTTTTGAAATACATACAGTCATAATTACAAAAACAATTTCTCTATCGAGAGTCGGGAAATTGACTCGACATTCAGGTTAGGTTAGGTTTTAACCAACTTCCAAAAAAGGAGGCGGTTATACGTTCCGCAGGCATGTATTTTTTTTTGTATGTTTAACGACAACTCCGCCGTCTGTTGACCGATTTTCAAAATTAAATTTTGATGTAAGGGGTAATACTTCGAAGTTGATCTCGTTTTCACAAAAGGGATGACCTGATGATGGGATTCATGAGGAATCGAGGGAATTCCTAAATATTTATATGGACACATTTAGTGATTTCTACTTTTTCTGAAGTAACCCAAGCATATGATAGAAAAAACAAAAAATTAAACCGACTTCCAAAGTAAAAATGCACAAAAAAGTATGAAATAAAACTCTTTTTCTACTCAATCTTCAAAATTTTGAAGTCAGTATCAGCCAACTTGAACGTGTGTTCTATTTTAAATATTTTTTTATCAGGATGCTGTTCGGACTGGCGCAGACTTCAAAATTATGAAGATTGAGTAGAGGATTAAGCCACTATGTCGATTAAAGTAACCATCATCATCACCACCATCATCACACCAAAAATCATGACCTAATGATACAATAGGTACTTCTCATAATATAAACATGACACGGATATTTTTAAACATGACTCCTGCCGTTTTTGGACCGATTTTCAAAATTATTTTTTTTGATGTATTGGGTATAATCCGAAATTGTTCTCGTTGTCACCAAAGCGGTGACCTGATAATGCTATCCATGAGGAATCGAGGGAACTCCTCGAAATGTATATGGACATATAAAGTGATTTTTAATTTTCAGATTTAACCCAAGCATATGCTACCAAAAACCAAAAAACCAAAAAGTAAGATTCTGCTGAATAATAATTTTACAAATATCACTAAAAAGGGTAAAATTATTATTTTTAAACAAAAAATTAAACCGACTTCTAAAGTAAAAATGCACAAAAAGTATGAAATAAAACTTACTGGCTGAAATTTTAACTATTTCTCTACTCGATCTTCATAATTTTGACGTACCATCGGTACCAGCCTGAACAACAATATTTAAAATAGAACACACGTTCAAGTTGGCTGGTACTGACAATGTTTAATTTTTTTTGACTTTAATTACGTGGCAATAAGGTTCAAAGGTGGTACCTACACCAAATCTGATAACGACTGTACAACTACCCTGTAATCCATCATGGTAAGTAAGAGGTAGGTAAGTATAGAGGAATCAACCTTACAATATCAGTAGGCCCCGTGCGAGTTTCTTACGCCGGTACTTCTCGCCGGGCTAGTTTCCGAACCGATGGTAGGCATCATGTAGGACAATTCTATAAGAGTTGCTTGGTAACCTACATGGAAATAAAAATGTTGGATTTGAGTAACTAGTAAGCAATAGCTTAGCCTATCGAATTCTTGTTTCAAATTAAATAAAGTGGGAACTTACGAATTTCTTCCGGAGTTGAATGTTTGATCTTCTATCGCTACATCGCTGTCCACCGCGCTACTTTCCGAAGCAATCAGGTACATTGATCTACCAAAACAACATTTCTGTAATTGTATTTCTTTCTATATAAGCTATAGTAGCGTAAATAGTAATCGGTGTGATTCTACAGGGACAAGAGCTCAAACCTACGAGTTTTTTACTGGTCGCGACTCGCGACAAAAAACTGCACCGTAAAAGTAGAACTCGGTGCTAATACAATAGAGCTGAAAATCGAAGTGTCAAATGTCGAATTTGACAGCTGTACATTTAAAATCATTATTTTCAACTCTGTTACTTCCGGCAAGGATGTGACGACACAACATACTAAACACATGTAGTGAAACGGAACGTTTCTGTAAATCAATAGTTCATGACATAAAAAGTTATTTTTGTCAAAACGTCAAACGGAACTTACCACCGCCATTTTACTACTACGGACTATAGCACAGATTACAAATAGTACTAGTATGACGTCACAGCACAGATAATCTATCAACCAACATTGCGAATAGTGTTTTCGACGGTTTTTAAAAAGTGTATTTATAAAAAACAATGTAGGTTTTTAGGTTTCAAAATAATGTTAGGTATATTATTTTTTTGTGTGTAATGAAACAATTATGAAGCGTTTAGGACATAATAAAAACAAGGTTTTGTAGCCTATTTGTATTATCGCAAAGTTCTGCTGCTGAGTTGAAAATCGTGTAGAGCTGTCAAATCTGACATGAGTTCTATTTACAGTGCATTGTTTTCTGTTGCGACCACAAAAAAACTCACGGGTACGAGGGCTTACAGTGCTCTTAGATTTCTTTGAATATTCGATTACCTGGCAGGCACATAGAGGTGCGGCGGAGGTGGGGGCGCGCGGCGGGACGCGGTGCGGGCCCGTCGTGCGCGCGCAGCTCTTCCCAGCACCACGCACTCTGTTCCCAGATAGGTTTTTAATACTATGAAGCTAATAAGGCTAGTGTAGTACACTACATAAGTATATGTAGTATGAGTAATAAGCATAATGTACTCGTGGGAGTAGATAAGTATTTTTTTAAGAATTTACGTCTTTATGAAAGCCGTTTAATGTAGGAAACCATCGCATGTCGCAACATGGATAAGATTATGGATTGAGCATCTAGCATCCGTAAACGAAACGATCGTGTCCAGCTGTGTCCTTCAACGTATCGTAGTTTTCTACTTAAAAGTGACGAACGCTGGCCTGTCCTATATTCCTTTCTAAAGAACACTGCAGCGCTGTAATTGCTCAGTTTATAGCAATAAAATTTCGCAATACCTGGTACTGGGTCGCTGTCTGTGTGCTCATTGTGGTCCCTCTGCCAGTTGGACTCCGGTGGGGGAGGCTCCGCGGCGACCCCGAACAGCCCCGACACCGCTCCCGCCACCATCTGTCGCGCAGACTTCACGCACGTCTGGAAGATGCAGATTCATGAATGTGTACAACTGTTATATAAAACATTTACTGACAATTAATGTTAACAATAATTGTTACATTTTGTTAGGAACTGTAAAATGTTTCGCAACTTTTGCGCCCTGTACCAACAAATTAGCCCACGGCACAATCTGGTGAGTATGCATACCTACATTTATTATACACACTAATATCATCTAATATTAGGTCATTACATATGAAATTGGCGTTTTGTTAAGGAGGAACATAAAGTCGATTTTTTTTAAACAATATATTTATTTAATCAAAGTATATACCATTGCTATCTATGCACTTTTGCCACCTCATAGGTACCTAGTTCATTGATTCCTTTACTAAAAAAAATCGGACAGGAATCAATACAATATTTGAAGGCGCTTTGGACTGCCCCATCGGAGTTGAATATTTTCCCTTACAAGAAGTTATCCAAATTTCGAAAAAATGGTAATCTGTTGGAGCAAGGTCCGGGGAGTACGGCCTAGATGTCTTAGACATTCCAATTGAAGCTCCTCTAATTTTGTAGCCGTCTGTTGTCAGTGTGTGGTCTAGCGTTGTCCTGAAGCAGCAGTGGCCTAGAGCGAATGACCAACCTCGGTTGTTTAGCAGCTAGCTTTTCCATCATGATTTGCAGTTTAAAATTGCAGATTAAAACAGTTTTATCACTAACACCGCAGCCTGCAGCTAACTCGGACGCGGTTTGCGATCGATCCGCTTTTACAATAGCCTGCAGGTCGAAATTTCCAGAACGAAAACGTTGGAACCAAAAACGCACTGTGTTTTCTTTTGCGACACCGCCGCCATACACATAATTAATGTTTCGAGCCGTTTCTGCAGCACTGGTGCCATGGTGGAACTGGTAGTCGAAAATAATACGATATTTCAAGTTTTCATTATTAGTATTTAAACAGAGTGACGCAAAGAAAAAAACATAAGAATTACGGTTTTCGAAACACAAATGCATGAGTAAATAGCGGTATAAATTTTAAATTGGAATTCCTAACCAAAGAAGATATATTTGAGATCAAAGTGGCCAGTACGAAAAACACCAATTTCACGGACCTCATACTAAGTACAATATGAAAAACATTATATCAGTAAGAATATAAGGGGAGTCTGGCGGGGTGGGATCTCAGTCCATTACCTAACATGAAAACATTTTTAACATCCCTGATGGAAGGACCTCTTAGAAAATCAGAGAAAAAAATATTCAACCTATAAGATTTTATAATAAGAGCCAGAGAAAATTTGCTCATAAATATTTTATGATATTTTATCAGCTGTAGTTCATCAACTCATAGATTCTCACGAAAGTATTACTTACTTCTTTTTAACCGACTTCCAAAAAAAGAGGCGGTTATATGTATTTTTTTTTATTGGAACGAAGTTCCATAGGGGGCGATGCGGAGGGGTACCCTAGCCGTTAAAAAAAGTCCGTAACGTAAGATTTTTATGTGTAGTCTTTATTATTTTCTTTACACCTCGAATAGAACTTAAAATTAATATTCTTATAATAAGGAACTTCGTTCCGGATAGGAACGAAGTTCCTTATTATCAATTCCTTATTATGTCAATTAAACTAATCATCATCGTCACACCATAAATCATGATATAATAAGTACTTCTCATAATATTTTACGCCGACACAGATATCTTTGAACATTACTCTGCCGTTTATGGACCGATTTTCAAAATTATTTTTTTGATGTATAGGGTATAATCCAATTATACATTCGATCGTTTATTTTAAACGTTCTTTAAATGTGTTAATAATAATTTAACAAATAACACTAAAAAGGGATAAAATATTATTTTTAAACAAAAAATTAAACCGACTTCCAAAGTAAAAATGCACCAAAAGTATGAAATAAAACTTATTTTCTAATTGAAGAGCGAACTTGAAAGTGTGTTCTATTTTAAATATTGTTTTATCAGGATGTTTTTCGGGTTGGTACCTACCGACTTTAAAACTATGAAGATTGAGTAGAGAAATAGTTAAAATTTCTGCCAAATTTAAAAGGGGAATTATTTCGAAAATAAGTTTTATTTCATACTTTTTTGTTTGTTATGAGATTTTATAAGCAATTCCATTAATTACAAATATTTATAAGATTTTATGAGACTTGGAGATTAAACCTCTAATCGCATTTCTATGCGATTTTACGTGGAAAATTGACAGAAAAGTAGCTCATTTAAAGAAGTTATCAACAATTTTTAAGAAATCATGAGCAGGATTGCAATTGAAATTCTTATTTACTTTACTATTACCTAATACTTTTTTATTATTTAGTTATTATTACTATTTATGAGTATTTCCGTGGACAAATACACATCAAAATGTACAGAAACTTATCATATTCTATAGGTACGTTGAAAACGCCCGGAATTTGATATAAAATCTCATAAAATATCTCCCTGTCCCCCCTTCTCCCTAATACTTTACAACCCGTGCGACTTAACTAGACACTTCAATAAAATAAAAATATTTTTATTCAGAAAAAATACAAGGTTTTGTTTTCTGGACGTTAACAAAGAAAAAAAAAGGATTACAGTTACCACCGGTTCGGAGCCCTAAACCGGCAAGAACCGGCGTAAGAAACTCGCGCGGATGCCACTTTTTAGTAAAAAGGATAGCCAAAATTGTTCTTTAAAAAAAAATCGACGGGTTGCACTCCGGGAGCGCCGGCAGAAGTGAAAACTTGAATATTATTGTCTCATTTTCTTTCGCTATTTCTTCGTCACTTTTTTCATTAATAGATGCACTTTGTTCAATTTCCATATTTTAAACACTTTATATACACGAATTTCACGAATACACAGCAGTGTGGCCACTACGCTGACAGTCGAGTCATCAGCTGTCACCATCCATGGATGCGCGTGGCACGCTGAAACATTAACACACACGAACATTCGTGCAAGCGCCCTGCGCCGCCTGTCCTCTCTCCATCCGTCTTACGAATTTTCGATCAGGTCACGTGTCCTGACGCGAGATTAGAAATTTTTACCCATTCCAAAAAAAAAGTACACAGCGCCGCTAAAGACGTTTTCACTTCAAAATAATGTATCATACAATACAACAAAAACAGAAAAATATGTTAACAAAAATAAATAAATATTTAATTACAATATATTACAGTACAGAAGTACATTGTTTAGTTAGTAAACTGAAATTGCCTCATATTATTCTTATTCCCAGGGTGTGCTGTCCTCAATGAAATCTTTAGCTTTTTAAAATTTATTTATTGACATTTTCTGGGAGTTTATTAAAGAAACGTATACATACACTGACCTTCAAAAGAATTGCTTATTTTACTGCTTCTACTCACTGGTACAGCCAGTTTGTGCTTATTCTCTAGTATTTATGTTGTGTTAGTCGTATTTTTGTAAAATATTTTTTTCTAATATTTTACTAAAGGTTGGTAATATTGAAATAGGTCTATAATTAGCCAGATCAGATTTGCTGCCAGCTTTTAAAAAGAGGTAATACTTTGCTATGCTTTATTAAGTCAGGAAACTCACCAAGCTCTATAGTCTATACAATTATTATAGACAAACGCTAGATGAGGTGTGACCAACAACTATCGATTTGATAATTCTCACAGACATACCCCACATGTACGCAGTATTTTTTACAATAATGAGTTAAATGTCTTAATAATGTCACGTGACTCAATTTTTCTAAAATGATAGTTATCCTCACATTTTTTAATTATCTCTAAGTAATGATTCAGCAGCTGCGGGTGAAGACTAGATTTTTCGTAGTAGAAACTAGAATGTCTGCAAAGAATATCTCAAATACTGACGCCACTTCATCGTCCGAGTTAATTAACTTCACGCTGTGACGTCATCGTGGTATGCTATCGGTCAGTACCGCAGGAAGGTGAGTGCGGGGTGCCGCGGGACATGCGGGGCATTTCAGCGGAGTGTCTAGTTAGTCGCACGTCACAGAGTACCTTGATATATATATACTGAAATCGCACGTGTTGTAGGTACTTATATCAATCGTTGGCGTTTGCGCCGGGGAGTAAGGTCATTAGACAAAATACGACGGTTTTATTACAATATATTACAGTGTTTTAATATATTACATGTAATATATTACAGAATTAAATTACAATATAATATTACAGTACAGAAGTACATTGTTTAGTTAGTAAACTGAAATTGCCTCATATTATTCTTATTCCCAGGGTGTGCTGTCCTCAATGAAATCTTTAACTTTTTTAAATTTATTTATTGACATTTTCTGGGAGTTTATTAAAGAAACGTATACATACACTGACCTTCAAAATTTTGCTTATTTTAATATAATAAGCACAAACTGGTACAGCCAGTTTGTGCTTATTCTCTAGTATTTATGTTGCGTTTGTCGTATTTTTGTAAAATGTTTTTTTCTAATATTTTACTAAAGGTTGGTAATATTGAAATAGGTCTATAATTAGCCAGCCTGTGTAAAGTGCAACATTGTTACTCATTGTTCGTGTTAATTCTTTATTGCTTATAACTGAAAAATGTTTGCTTACATAAAAAAAAATAAACCGACTAACTACTTACTTACTTCCAAAGTAAAAATGCACAAAAAAGTATGAAATATAGCTTATTTTCCAAATAATTCCCCTTTTAAATTTGATTGAAATTTTAACTATTTCTCTACTCAATCTTTAAAATTTTGAAGTCAGTAACCAGCCAACTTGAACGCAAGTTCTATTTTAAATATTGTTTTATCAGGATGTTGTTCGGGCTGGTACAGACTTTAAAATTATGAAGATGGAGTAGAGGATTAAGCCACTATGTCAATTAAAGTAGTCATCATCATTGAGTAGATAAATAGTTAAGATTTCAGCCAAATTTAAAAGGGGAATTATTTAGTAAATAAGTTTTATTTCATACTTTGGAAGTCGGTTTAATTTTTTGTTAAAAATAAAAATAATTTTTCACTTTTTAGTGATAACTATTTGTTAAATTATTATGGGATATAATTAATCTTGCGAACAAAAAATAAATTTGCGACTGCACGTGAGCATACTGTATTACTGAATTTGGCAGCGTATTAATATGTTGTATGTATAACTAAATTAGTAAACAGGCCAAAGCACTCAGGTGACAAAAATACAAAAATCGGCAGATAAAAAGTGGCGAAATTTAATCCAAATAGGCACCGAAATTTATAAGTTGGCGACTTAATTTTCGAGTTGGTGTCTATTAGGTATACGATGTAAGCAGCTATGAAACCAGATTGGGTTGATAAATTAATGGCTGCAAAAAAATTTAATTTGCAGGCTACGGAAAATCGCATTTTTGGATACTGTTGAAGTTTGATGCTGGCGTTGATCAGATTAATTATATTTTTGATGCTTGGGAGGGGTCGCAGGATGCTCTAGGAGTTTTTTGCGATCTCTCTAAGGCATTTGATTGCGTGCAGCACACAACGTTGATCAGGAAACTATGCCACTATGGAGTAAGGGGACCAGCACTCGTCCTCTTAAAATCTTATTTATCAAATAGAACTCAGAGGGTTGAGATAAATGGAAAAAGATCCACAGATACCAAAATTGAGATGGGGGTCCCATTTTAGACAAGGATCCATTTTAGGACCCTTTCTTTTTCTGGTCTATATAAATGACCTACAATACCTTATTATTGGAAAAAAACGGGATAGTCTTATTTGCCGATGACACGTCACTTACTTTTAATATTAATTGCCAAAACTCAGGCTATGACGAAGTAAATAATGCTGTCTCAAAAATTATTTATCACTGGTTTAGTGTTAATAATTTTTTGTTAAATAGCAAAAAAACTAAATGTATAAAGTTCACGTTGCCAAATGTAACGCAAACTAAAACCAATGTTCTATTGAATGGAAAAGGTATGGAACTAGTAGATACAGCTGTCTTTTTAGGTATAACTTCAGACGCAAAACTACAGTGGGGCCCTGATATTGCTGGGTTGGCCGACAGACTCAGTTCAGCAGCATTTGCAGTAAGTAAGATAAGACAATTTTCAGACGAAAACACAGCAGGACTTGTTGATATTTTAGTTACTTCCACAGTATAATGTCCTATGGCATTCTACTGTGGGGAAATGCTGCCGATATAAATACTATATTTGTGCTGCAGAAGCAAGCTGTTCGGGCAATCTACAAGCTGGCCCCCAACACGTCATTAAGAGATAAGTTAAAGGAATTGACATCCTAACTGTAGCTTCTCAGTATGTTATGTTCTATCAAATGTATTATATGTTTAAAAAAACCCTATTCGAACCTATTCGAAAAGAAAAGTGACAACCACAATATAAATACCCGAAATAAGCATAAGCTTGATGTACCAGTGACTAGACTTAGTAAAGTAAATAATTCGTTTAAAGGCCAGTGTATACGCCTATACAATAATATCCCAGAAGCGTTCAAAATTTTTCAATCAATAAATTTAAAAAAATAGTTAAAGAACGTTTGTGTGCTAAAGCCTATTATAAAGTAAATGATTTTATGAATGATAGCACACCTTGGGAATGAGGTGTGAATTACATTAATTATTATACTCTTGTTAACTATGTAGTTTTAGTCATAACATTGTTAACAATTTTCCATCTTTTTGATAAAAGATGGCCTCGTGCGAGTTTTTTACGCCGGTTCTTCTCGCCGGGCGCCGGGCCAGCTAGTAGTTCCCGAACCGTTGGTAGGCATCATGTAGATCGACGTTCAGAAAGTGTATAAAAATACCTATTTTGAATAAAAAATTTTGACTTTGACTTTGTTTTCCTTTGGTATGGGTGTCGTTTTCATGATTTTTGGGTGCACCCCCAATAATATAAAA
The DNA here is from genome assembly GCA_037179445.1 of Phengaris alcon alcon. Taxonomy (NCBI): domain Eukaryota; kingdom Metazoa; phylum Arthropoda; class Insecta; order Lepidoptera; family Lycaenidae; genus Phengaris; species Phengaris alcon. Next base: position 1,736,959 of record JAYRCH010000043.1, on the reverse strand, counting down.
ATTAAATCCATTTTGAAATTCCAAAATGGCGTACATTTTTTTCATTCGAATGAATATGGGTATCCTTTTCCAGGAAATTTTCATTATTTTCTCAAGATAGAAGCGATTATATAAAAAAATATGGCAATGCTCTACTTTGAGATACGAGCGATGTATAAAGCTATAGAAATGTTGAAAAATTCAGGATTTTCAAATTTCTTGCTCCCATCATGAAGAAAATATATGGTTGCGTTGGTTGGTTGGTTACTAAGGGGGACAAAACTTTAATTATTTTTTCAGTAGGGTGTACCGTTTCCGAGTAGAAGCGATTATAGAATGAAATATGGCAATGATAATTTTGAGATACGGGCGATGTATAAAGCTTTAGGTATGTTGGAAAATTAATGATTTTCAAATTTATTTTTCTCTCACCATGAAGAAAATATGTGGTTGCAGGGTTACTAAAGGGGAGGAAAGTTCATTATTTTTTTCAGTAGGATATTCCGAGATAGAAGCGATTATAGAAAAAAAAATGCCAATGCCTACTTTGAGATACGAGCGATGTATAAAGCTATAATAGAAATTTTGGAAAATTTAGGATTTTAAAATTTTCTTTTCTCCCATCATGAAAAAAATATTATGTGGTTGTGGGGTTTACTAAGAGAGAGGAATTTTTCATTATTTTTCCAGTAGGACGCACCATTTTTGAGATAGAAGAATTTCACAGAAATTAAAATATATATTCATTTTTCAAATTAAATATTTTTTTGGTAATTGATGTCCTCTAAACCTAGAAAAGGACACCTAGATTCATATTATTAAAAAAATATGTCCACTATCTTTGTAATTCAAAATGGATATTATTTTTGTATTCAGCACCCCTAAAAACCTCGAAGACGACACCCGTACCAATTTTACAGAAAAATAAAAATTCGCCATTTTCAAAATGAATTAATTTTTGTAATCAGTGACTCCAGAAACCTAGAAAAGGGCACGCACCTATATCCATTTTTTTTTTAATTCAAAATAGATGACTTTTTGTAATCAGCACCCCCAGAAACCTACTAAAGGACACCTATATTAATTTTTATAAAATCAAGTATGTCAGCCCCATCTCGGAATTACAAAATGAATGTCATTTTCGTATCCAGCACCCTCAAAAACCTAAAACTAAATATCCACCATTTTTAAATTTCAAAATGAATCTACACAATATCTACATCCCCCGAACCTGAGAAAAAATAAAAATGGGATTTTTGTACGCTCCTTTACGTTTTTTATGCGCGCTCGCTTTGCTGCTTATTATGTGTTTTGAATTACCTATATCAGGGAAAATATATGTGCCTATTCTTAAATTATATGTGTACTCTCAAATTGTCGCCAAGATGGTTATTTGTTCGCTAAAATAATATCTGTCTGCCAGTTTGGAATATTCAATGAAAAAAAGTGGTATTAATTAGTCACCAGATTTGAAATTTATTGTTCCTTATATTCTTTCGCCAACTTGGTAATTTAGTATTCAATATTCGGTTTTTCACACCCAAAATTCGATTGTTTTGTCGCAAGTTTAAATACATGCTAATTATTATTAACACATTTTAAGAACATTTAAAATAAACGATCGAATACCTATGTATAATTGAATACGCGCCAAGCTTCCATTAGGTATTGTAAATAAGATAATGACATCATCATTATCTTACTGTGAGTTACATAATGGCATATGCTTGCAGTTCTTTAAACAATGTCGAAATTTTCAAACGCGTATCTTTAAAGACAGAGGAGTTCTGTTGTGTCAGTGCTATTGGATCCAGGGTATACCTTGGTGCAGAATCTTACTCTTTGGTAACATATGCTTAGGTTACTTCAGAAAAAGTCAATATCACTATAGGAAGTCACACACACACAACACACAATATTTGGAAGTCGGTTTAATTTTTTGTTTTATAATAATTTTTTTATTGTTCTAACTTATTTAAATTAATAAATAGTGTGTGTTATACGTATAAGAGTAAAGATATATACTTTGTAATAAATTTATAATAAAAAACTATTACGTAAGTATAATATTTTACCCCGTGCTTATTATTATATTGCAGGAGGTATATTTGCATAAGAAGTGTTTTGGCACGAACACTCCCACGCGGGCGAAGCTGCGGGCAAAAGTGAACATACAAACAGACAGACTCGGCGGGGGACTTGAATTTATAATAAATTTTAGAGAGAAGTCTTTTTTGCAAAGAGAAAAGTTTCCCAAATTTTTAGCGCTCTGAATTTCCTACGGCCTTCCCGATTCCGGATCATATAGTAGGTACCAGCCTTATCTCTTTAACGATTAGTCCAAATTATGTGCAGTAAAAGGAAAAACTCTAATACTTTAAACACTTGAGACGATAAATTATCTTATATTTTGATAAAAAATCATAATTGTTGATAATATGACCAATTAACATCACCTTACGATTTAAATATAGGTATATATTTTAGAATAATAATCATCTTTTTGTGATTTAAATATGCTGTCGCCGACTTTTTTGCAGGCAAAATCAAACTCCAAAACTTTTCTCTAGAACTCAATAATAAATCTCTTATCGACAAGGCAGGCAATTCTCAAACACGATTTTGTTCGCCCGTTATTTTAACCGACTTCCGAAAAAGGAGGCGTTATACGTTACGTATTTTTTGTATGTACGATACGATTACTGTGGACCGATTTTAAAAATATTTTTTTTTTATGTATAATACCAAATTGGTTCTTTTGACATCAAAGTGGTGACCTGATGATGGGATCCATGAGGAATCGAGAGAACTCCTTGAAATTTATATGGACACATAATATGGTGATTTCAACTTTTTCTGAAGTAGTCCAAGCATATGCTACCAAAAAGTAAGATTTTGCACCAAGTTTTACACAGGATCTGAAAGTACTGAACAGAACTCCTGACTGCTTATAGATACATGTTTGGGGATTACGGCGTTGTTTAAAGAACTGCAAGCATATGCCACTATGTCAATTACAGTAATCGTCATCATCACCACCATCATCATACCATACATCATCACATTATGATGATTTAATAAGGTAGGTACTTCTTTTAATATTTTACATCGACACGGATCTTTAAACATTACTTTGCCGTTTATGAACGTATTTGCAAAATTATTTTGTTGTTCTAAAGGTTATAATTCGAAATTTTTCCTTTAGTCACCAAAGTGGTGACCATGATGGGATTCATGATGAATCGAGGCAACTCTTCGAAATTTATGTGGACGCATATAGTGATTTCGACTTTTTATTAAATAGTCCAGCATAATATGCTACCAAAAAAGTAAGCTTTAGCAAAAGTAACTACTGGACAGAACTCCTGACTCCTTATACATCATCTTAAATACAATACCTACCTAATGGAAGCTTGGCGCGTATTCGATTATAATTTATACATTCGAACGCTTATTTGAATCTTTCTTAAAATGTGTTAATAATTATTAATAAGTATAAAAAATACGACTAAAATGGGAAAAATTATTATTTTTAAACAAAAAATTAAAACTAACTTCCAAAGTAAAAATGCACAAAAAAAGTATGAAATAAATGTTATTTTCTAAATAATTCCCCTTTTAAATTCGGCTAAAATTTTGATTATTTCTCTACACTATCTTCATCATTTTGAAGTCGGTACCATATCAAATTTTATCAAAATCCGTTCAGTTGTTATTTCATGAAAGAGTAACGAACATCCATACTATAAAACATTCGCGTTTATAATATTATAAGTAAGGATATCTTCGTTGTCGTATTTAATGATTTCGAAAATCTTTTGAATACGAAAACGTTATTAGGTATTAGGCGTATAGATTAAAAATATTTAAGATTGTGATCACCCATCCTAGTTGAATCGACGACCGGCAATGCTTAACATGAGTTAGCGCTATACCTACACCTACGTAAAGTTTCAGCCAATTCAACTGATCAGTTATAAACATTTTATATGTTCTATTCTTTAGAATCACATAAGTTTTTTATTTATGAACCGATTGAAGTGGAGCAAACCAAAACGCATTAATGAAAACCGCATTCAAATCGGTTAAGCCGTTGACTTCGTACGCGCAAAAACAAATATCGCGGGAACCGTACATTTTTCCGCAATAAAAAGTAGCCTAGTGTTAATCTAGAATCTAAACTACTACCATACCAAATTTCATCAAAATCCGTCCAGTAGATTCTGAGATTAGCGCGTACAAACGTACAGACAAACAGAGAAAAATTCTAAAAACCATTGTTCTGGGTTCTATGTCGTTCATAAAGTCCCCCTGTAATGTTTTCTTATATATCTTCCTAGATAGGTAATTTTTTCATCAATACCTTTTTTCGAACATAGTTTATCTGGATAAAAAATAAATAGCTCGTCGATACAACATCATTTTTCAAATCTCTCTGATTGCTTTGATTGATTGCGGCTTGAGAGGACTTTTTATTCCTCTCGATAATTCTCATAAACATTTTTAACTAAACATGAGCTCATTGGTTCTTATAGCTTTTACATTACATCCTTTATAACTCATAGGATTCTAGATTTTTACTTAAAATATGGTGAGATTCTATGAGATACTGAAGCTTCTCATAAGATCTCTTAGATTATAATGAATTATGACCGTTATGAGTTTTTATGAGTAATTTCGCGGTCAAATACACACATAAAATCTTACAGACTATTTTCGTTTTTTTTATGAGATTGTATGATTTTTTCTAGCAGGGTTTGTGATCAAATGTTTGTTAACAAATGTTTACACATTAACTGTAAACATTTTCTAACAACAGTGTGGGAGCACCATAATACGCAATGTATAAATGTGCAATTTTGTAGCGACTCAACTTTCGAACAGAAAAATATTAGTCTTGTCTGTCTACTACCACTGTAAAAGTCAGATTAGAGATTATAACGAGGTGGTATTTGCCGAGAAACTGTTCCGTTAGCGCTCGTGAGCACGAGCGTCGACTTTTTAAATTGCTGCATGAGGTGTCCTGAGGACTCGAGCAAAATAACGACTCGAGAGATTTTATCATATGGGTATCAGTGCATGACGGGTACATACCGATACATTTATGTCTATCTCCGGCACCCCCGTGAGGTCTGCAGCTCTCTGCGCCAGATTCTGTATAGTGGGGTCGTTGGGGCATCCGGTCTCCACTAGCAGCAGTAGCTCTTGCAAGTAGTCTCTGTATACGATCTCATCCGCTACAAAACAATGACTTTATTTAGACTTCTAATTTATGGAGGATTCGTGTAGCTATTCAAGTGTACGTTAGGATTTGTCACTATTGTCGAGCTATGTATCGCATCTTCGATACATAGCTCGACAATAGTCTACCTTACCAATAACCTACGCTTTTTGTACCTGTTGGTGGTATTATGTTAACTTTCTGAGGATCCTCTGTAGGCTGTTGTACGACAGGTAGATCTAGTTTAGCCAATGGCATCGTGCCTGTCGCTGCAGTTTGCATCGGTGCAGACAAAGGTTGAGGCAGAAGGCTGGGTACTGCATGCGGCTGCATTGATGTATGTGGCGCGGTTGGCTTGAGTGTACTACCGTTCACCAATAAATCTGGCTTCGGCTGTAGCGTTATTTCTGTTCCTATTTAAAAATAATTAATTTAATTCTAGGAAAATTTCCAAATGTCCGAGTGATGTTTAACGAAAAAAAAAATCATCTTGAAAATATGAATATTATTGGTTTACTCTTATCTTAGCCTACGTTCCCACGAGCGGTTTTTTCCGTTGACGCTAGTACACAGCACATAAATAATAGAACTTTGCTACATCTCACATGACTCACGAGTTGTCAAATTTCTGCCGTGTGTTAGATTTTCAACTCAACCTATTGTATTAGCGCGAAGTTCTATTTTCAGAGCTGTTTATACTAACGCCTGCGCCGCGATAAAAAAGCGCTCGTGATAACGAGAGCTTATGATTTTTATATATATGTAACTTTCAAGCGATAGGTTATCTATATAATATAAAATAAGTCTATGCTTAGTGTCTACCTGTATTAGTGAGATCCATGTCCTGGGTGTAGGCCATAACGTTGAGAGCGGACGATAACGCGGGAACCACACCGGCTGCTCCGCTACCGGCGGCGCGGAAGTCGAGAGCAGGCGCTCGCCTGAACAAAACGTTTATGGAATATTATTTGGGTTCACCCGGCAACCGACAAAAAATAAGGAATTACTAGAGTGTTAGATACATACGCTAAAGCTGGCTTGGTGGGTGTGGATATGGAGACTCGCCCCCACATGAGGAGCCGCAACTCTTCACCGCTGATGCCGCGCTTGCGCAGCTCTGCTATGGTCACTTTGCCAACACGCTGTCAAAGATTTTCAGACACGCAAACGGCGAATGTTTTTATTTGCAATTTTTATTAATTTATAAGGCTTTAATTACAATAATCATACAATAGATTATGCGTGACATTTAAATAAACATTACCATAGAGAAAGAACAGTACAACCAAAACATCTGACCGGGATTCGAACCCGAGACACCAATTTGCCAACAACGCAAAATATAATAATACCCTATGTATTAAAACCGGCCGTGTAAAAAAAATGCGAGTCGGACTCGCGCACGAAGGGTTCCGTAAAAACGACAAAAAATCTCATTTGTTGTATTTTTTATTGTTTTTAGTATTTGTTGTTATAGCGCGAGCGGCAACAGAAATACATCAACAGACAGCGAAGTATCAGTAATAGGGTCCCGTTTTTACCCTTTGGGCACGGAACCCTAAAAAACAAATTAAAAAAATTTCCGCGGTTCCAGGGATAACCTAGCTTAATCGATTTTTCTCCTCCAAAACTCCTGCATACTCATGGAAATAATTAAAGCCGTTTTCGGGATTTTGATAATATGTATACATACAATTAAAAAATAAGTTTACAAGAATTGTTTATTTTAAGATATAACCTCTGTGACAAAAACAACTTCCCTACCTAGTTGAAAAGATCCACATACCTTCCAATTGGCGAGGGCACCTTTTCGCTGCTTGGCCCTGGTTTTGGCCTTGCTCTTGATGACCATGACCCCCCGCTGCTCGTAGCGTGGGTCATCGGAGGGGCCCAGCCCTATGGAGTACTCCTGTAGGTACTTGTGTGCCTCTTCCTGAGCCACTGATCGCTCCAGCGACACGACAATCTTAGCCCACTGTTAAACAAAACCGATTTTTGTTTGGAGGCTACCATATTTTGGGTGTCGAGTGCATGAGTCTTGATTAGGGTAAGAATAGTTTTTGTGAATTTTGACTTACTTACATTTGACGACTAGTTACGATCGGGCACTTTACCTGCTTAACCCACTCCTTTTCCGATTGCTCGATTACGTGAGCATACGTGTTGCCCATCATAGCGATAAGCATGTTGAGCAGCAGAATTGGCACGAACACCATAAAAACCGTAAACACCGTCTTCGACAAATTCGGGTACGTTGTTTGTCCCAAATCCGTGTACTGAAATAGAATAGATGAAGATAAGTAAACGTTAGGTACCGTTTTACCGTTTGAATCATTGCTGTCTATTTAGTCATAGTTTTAAATTGATTGAACGGTAAAAAACAGCACACTAATACCTGTGCGCAATGCTCATCTCTTTTACGCACGGGCGTTACACTAGTGTGTGTGCGATTTTTTGTCACTACTCGCCGTGAAGAAAGTAAGTACAATTTGTATGGCATCGAATTAGTTACCATTGTTTGCCACTAGGGGCACATAACTTCTCCACGGGGCACGGCGAGTAGTGACAACATGCGCACACGGTTCATTGTGCTGTGTGCAAGTTTCTGTCACACCGATGTCCTTGAGTGCGCGGTATGGTCATCTAGTTTTCTATAAACTAGCTTTTTCCCGCGGCTTCGCCCGCGTAAATATAGTATCTCACGGGAATACTGTACCTTTTCGGGATAAAAAGTAGCCTATGTTATCCAGTGCCTAAACTACTACCATACGAAATTTCCATCCATCCATCCGTCTACAAACTTTCACATTTATAATACAGGGTGGCCCATAAGTCTCTTGAAATGTAAAAAAAATCATAAAAAAAAACTAATTACAATATGAAAAAGGTTTTTATTTTGAAGTAATCTTAATAAAATGGGAATTATTTTTTGAAAATTACATCGTCTAAATGTAATCCGTTACGGTCGTGGCACTCCTGTAAGCGACGTCTAAAATTGTCCATCACTGCGCGGCAAGTAACTTCTGTAATGCTTGCCATTTCTCGTCGAATATTTTCTTTCAAGACATCGATTGACCGCGGGTTGGTTTCATACACTTTACTCTTAAGATAACCCCATAAGAAAAACTCCATTGGGGTCAGATCCGGACTACGTGGTGGCCAGGCAATATCTCCTCTTCGAGAGATAACTTTACTAGGGAAAAGTTGACGAACGACGGGCATAGCGCTGTTAGAGGTATGGGCAGTTGCTCCATCCTGTTGAAACCAGGTCCGCGTATTGAAGACTGGAAAATTCTGCAACTCTGGTGCAAAAAAGTTCTCGATCATTGCCACATAGCGCTGCGAATCAACAGTAACCGCGCGACCTCTGCTGTCCTCAAAAAAGTAAGGGCCTATGATGCCATGCGCTGACATAGCCGCCCAAACTGTCACTTTAGGGCTATGTAAGGGCCTTTCATGTTTGCGATTCGGATTTTCGCAACTCCAGTAGCGACAATTCTGCTTGTTGACATGGCCGTTGATGTGGAAGTGAGCCTCATCAGAGAATAACACGTTATTAAACGATGTAAAGCGGTCGAACATTTCATTTGCAAAATTTAGTCTGTGCATAGGGTCAGTATCTTTTAATTCCTGTACTAATTGAATCTTGTAAGGGTGAAGAAGTAAATCTTTCTTTAAAATCCGCTGTAATAAAGTTCTCGATAAGTTTAATGCACTGGAACGCTTACGAGTAGACTGGGTAGGATTTTCACGAATTGACTGTTTCACTACGTCGATGTTTTCTTCCGTGCGTGATGTCCTTGGTCGACCTGACCGTTTTTTATCCAACGTAGAACCACTCTCCTCGAACTTAGTAACCCAGTTCTTAATCGTTTGAATACTTGGAGTGTCGTTAAAGTTGCGTAAATTGTGATGTTCTCGAAATTTACGTCGCGCAACGGTAGCAGAATTATTGTTGCGATAAAACTCGCGCACACAAAAAGCACGGTCCGCACCAGTGAAACGCTCCATGGCGACTGAATTCCGAAAGACCGTTGGTGCTTCCCCCCTACCCCGCGCGCCATTCTTGCGCACCGTTTGAATTTTATTCGAAATTTAAATTTCAAAGGACTTATGGGCCACCCTGTAGTTGGAGGACTTACGCTATAATCTCCCAAAGTGATTTGAAACAAAGCCATCCAAGTGCTAGGATAACTTGAGAACAATGTTGATTGCACGTTTGGAAACCCTGAAATAAATTAAAGCTTAAAGTATAAGAAACTTAAGTTAAGGCCTAAAAATCTTAAGAGGTGGTTTTTATCATTCTAAAAATTTAATTATGATTACTTTATTACCCCTGTATAGAAAATAGAATGATTGTGAAAATCCGAAAAGCACTATGCAGTATATAATGCCAAAAGTGAACATGTCTCCTGTGATCATGCTGTAGATCATCGTCACGAACGGACCTGTCAGCTTCACTGCTCTGGAATTTAGAAGATAGGTTAAGATTTTGTAAAAAATCGATAAATAGTTGAAATATTAAAAGAAAACCTACTAAGATCCGTGAAAATATAATAAATCAAATTCACTAGAAATTCACGAAAAAGAAACATTCCTTACGACAACATTTGAACAGTCAGATCGGAAAGTCTCGACTCATGATTAAAATAATAATGAAATCAATGTAATTGAAAGAGCTTACCCAGCGAAAAACATCAGGAGAAACCAGGATCCCGGCAACACGAATATTAGAATGGCTTCTTCCACTTCATTTTGGCGACCAAGTCTAGCTGGTATGCAGGCCAATAGCAGCAAGTTCGAGGAAAGGAATATGAACTTCGCTGGCTCATGTATCTAAAATAATATTATAAGTTAAGCAGACATTTCTATTTTTTTTTTCAAATTAACTAGGTATTTATTTCTCCCAAAAATAACAAAAGCAATTTGTGGGAGACGAAGAACATTTAACTGGGTGTGCCAAAAAAAGGAAATCATCTTTCTTGCAAACCTAAAAAAAGTCTGAAAATATAAATTGAACAAGACTTTGTGGTAATAATGGAAGCCCCCCAAAGGTGATCTCCGACCGAGCGAGGTGGTATGCACGGCCAGGCCGTAGTTCACTTGTAGTAATTTCAGCTGTTGTATATATAGCGCCGAACTACAGAAACTTCGATAGCGCGCGATTCGGGATTGTGGCGGTAATTGGTCCGCCACTACTTGCTCAAGTAACTTACCAGTTGCTTAAAATATGCAACGACTCCTTGATTCTTGAGTTCGTCGCCTTGCTGAAGAAATATGTAGCACAGCGTACTGGCTATAGTTCCGAGCTCACATCCCAATCGAATGCCACCTCTTGCGTTCGTCACTTCCATACTCCAGTCTGGCTGGACGTCCGCTTCCAAACTACTGTGTCGAAGGTACACAGCGATCGAGAGTAGTACGAGGTGTAGCATCAGAATTAATAATCGCTTGAGAAACTTTTTCTGGAAGAATCAAATACAGCTGAGCAGTAGAAGGAATAGATAAAGACAATAATTGGTACAGAAAAGTGGAAAGGCGTACCGCGTGTCTAACCACATAAAATAAGCAACTTCAAATTATACCAAGATAACGTGTACACCAATACCTACTCTGGCGAATGTCTTCCACTTCTCTTCTAATAATCTCTGTATGATTCCACCGTCTAACATGTTTAAGTGTTCCTGCTTTGTACCATTAAGTATTATGAACAGGGCTGAATTCCAGTCTGTAAAAATGATTTTGCCTTAGCATTATGAATATTTAAGTATTTTATTCCAAAAGACAACATTTTGGGGAAGGAACAGCCCTTCGTACCAAGTGGTCTAACACACCATACACTGCACAAATACTCATGTTAGACCGTAGACACGAAATAAAAAAAAGCCTACTTAAGTAACTATATAATGAATAAATAAGTTTACTTGTCCGTCCATCAGGGAGTAGTGTATCAAGCGCGTTTAGAGGATACGCGGAGCAGGTGATGTTCGAATATCTCCAAAACTCTCGACAGGACAGCTCTAACATTTCCCGGAACACTGAAGCTCTGCCCAGCTGACATGCCAGGGTCAGAGGAGTGAAGCCCGCTCGGTTTAATCTTCCGTTACTCGCGGGCACCTTCGGATGTCGAAGTGCGTATCCAAACATATCCTTAAATAAACTCCCCATGAGTTTTTATCCTTAGTATTAATCAGTTGTTACGGGATAATATATTCAGTAAATTAATATCCTACAGCGACTTACCAATTTGTCACATACAACTACCATATGAAGGATCATATTTCCAAACGAATCTTGGGCATCGGGATCCGCGTCTGAATCGAGAAGTAGGTTGTATACAGCCTCGTTAGCGCAGCAAGCAGCCCAGGCAAGGGGATACTCTCCTAAGTATGCGAGACCTTCGTAATTCGTGTGACGCGCAGGTGGGACACATTGTTGATCACGGGGAAGGAAAAAGCTTCCTACCAAAGAAAGTTAAAATTTTAAAAATGGGCATATAAATAATGAGCAATGCTTCTACAAAAGTAGGGAAATTCACTGAGTTTTAGTTATGCTAGGATTTTTGAAGTACCCACTTAACCCATAGATAGGTTGGGTTGGGTTACCTATGGCACGTTGATTGACGTCAGCGCCGGCCTCTACCAGGTCTTGTACCAGCTCATTGTTACTGTACGCGATCGCCAAGTGCAGTGAGCTAGCGCCTAAATGTAAGAAAATAGGAATCAAGAATTGACAGCATAGTGACTCAAAAGATAGAGGCAGATACTTACTAGGAAGTGAATAGAGACTCGTCAGAAGTTATAAGAGGAAACATTTCATAAGCGAATGCCTCATGAGTATGTAATAAATGAAATGAAAAAAAAAAGTAACATATAAGGACTTTTCTATACTACTTATTTATAATAATGGTATTACTTAATAAGTAGGTAACCTTCAATTCGAATGGGGTGTTGCTTTAAAAGTTTAAATAAACAAAATATAGATAAATACCTAGATATTCTTCACCTTCTACCACGTCTAACGAGAGCTTTGGGTAACATTTTACTAATGTTCTTGCTATTCGGGTGTGAATCTGAAAAATATTTTAACGAGATGAATTATGACTAAGGCACAGAATACATAATAGTACAAAAGGGTCAGTTCATACCGAAACGAAACGATATATGACAATTCAATATTGAACTTTATTCCTCACACTAGAAGATACACGTTTCATTGTAAGAGTTCGAATGTCAAGTTGCACCGCACTGCACAGCGCATGTGCAGTGCTTCTTTTGTGCAGTGAATAAAGTTCAATTTTGAAAAGCTATCATAAAAATGTAGCGTCGTGTCACGTATCGTCTCGATTCGGTGTGGACTTACTGACCCTAAGTAAATATTCCAACAGAGTTTATTGGAACAAATAAGGTCTACTTAATTAAGGCGATTGTGATTTGTGGCCTGCTGTAAATCTAAGTAAATATTCAATATTATACCGTGTGAAAACTTCTTGTTGCTTTGGTATAAATGGGTCGGCTAGACCGGAGAAATAGTAGGCAACAGAAAACCAGAGTAACATAACGCGTACCGTGTGCGTTGTTTTGCCGGGCAAACGAGTGAGGGACTGGAGGTTCAAATGAGTTCAAAAAGATCGGGAAATTCTTGATTCTCTACTCTATCTTCAAAATTTTGAAGTCGGTACCAGCCAACTTGAACCTGTGTTCTATTTTAAATATTGTTTTATCAGGATTTTGTTGGGGCTGGTGAAGACTTCAAAATTATGAAGATTGAGTAGAGAAATACTTAAAATTTCAGCCAACTTTAAAAGGGGGATTATTTTGAAAATAAGTTTTATTTCATACTTTTTTGTGCATTTTTACTTTGGAAGTCGTTTTAATTACTTTGGAAGACGGTTTTAAATTTTTTATTAAAAATAATCATAAGTAAAGTACCTACTGCTTGTTTGTCAGTCTTATTCCAAATTCATAGCGAGTAAAATATAATTGGTTTTTATGTAATCGATTTTGAATAAAAAAAAGACAAAAAAAAGAAATAAAAAAAGACTATTGCCGAAATCCATTGATATCTTGGTCGTATACCTTAGTATCGCAAATGATGAGGACGTGTAGTAGAGACTCCCCGAGTGCTCCGCGGTAGCTCATTTGCCAGCACGCAGTGTGGTCCTCCCATTTGGCTAGCGGGTCATGGGGAGACAGCGACGCTTCTATTGGCAGCACTACCTAACGAAAACATGTCGTTTTTTTTTTTACGTTAAATGTTTTAGGTTTTTTTTTTTCATTTTACTAAGAACAATATAAATTGCTGCGACAGGTGTGACTTCCTCTGCCACTTTTGCTGACCATGGCTAGTTTGTTCAGCCCGTTAGCGTATGACCCGATTATACTGCCCGAATAACCATTATGGTCAATTCGCACCGAAATGAAGCCATACGCGATCCGTCGCTGCATTTTTGAGATACCCAAGTTGCTATTTAAAATTTAACTTTATTCATTTTAGAAAAAGGTACACGTTTCATTGTATATAGTTTACTATATTCATAGTTCGAATATTAAGTTGCTGCACAGCACATGTGCACTTGATGATTGATGTCATAAGAAACGTGTATCTTTTTGTGTAGTGAATAAAGTTCAATTTTGAATAGTTATCTTAAAAATGCAGCGCCGCGTCGCGTGTTGCCGCGGTGGGAACTGACCCAAGTGTCGTATACTTACATAATGGCTTGTATTGTAGCTACAAATTATTGCCAGTTTTGAAATTGTTTTACAGACCTGTTCCTGATCTCTGAACTTCCATCTAAGATACTCTGCTCTGTTAATCACGCGACCGCGTCCACCGGCATACATATACGCTGACAGCTCCTCTCGTATCAGTCTCTCCGCAGCTTGCATGCCGCTTCGAGTGTATGTATCCAACAACAAGCCTCCTGCAATCGTTATTGATATTACTTAGGTATATGTGAGTAGATAATAAGAACATATTTTAACTACTTTTATGTTCATAAGAATAATTAATGTAAGTCAATCTGTCTCAGTCCTCTGCATACAAATGTCATAAAAGTCATGAGTCAGGCACCTCTCACCTTCGAAGAATTATTTACTTTCATGCCTTACCTACCTTTTTTGTAATCTGCTAGCTTGTATAGGACAGTATGTTCCTCTGTATGAGGCTGCGATATAACACGGTCAAGCACAGAGCCGACCGCCTGGATATTTGATGATGAGCAGAGTTTACCTATAGCCTGACCCATTTTAGTCTAAAACAGCAAATGGATAACATTAGCGGATATCGTATGCGACCAAGTACATCCTTTACGACCGTCGTAAACGATTTGCTTTCGACGAAACCCAGTTTATTTCAGTTTGATCGCAACGGTCGATATCCATCGAAATTCAATAGGGCCCTACACCCACCGGTAACCATGGGTCATAGTGGGACTTATGATAGCTTAAGATATAATAGTTGGAACATTACTTTTCAAATTGACTTTTGAAATTTCTATTATATATTCTGCAATTTGGTAGTCTGATAAGTCGGTTTACGGACGATAATTTTCCGCAATCCGGAACGCCGGTGAAAATTCAGAGCACTGAAAATAGAACTCTGCGCTAGTAAAAGAGAGTTGAAAATGAAAGATTCAAGTGTCGAGCTGTCATATATGTCACTAGCTTTTGCCCGCAGCTTCGCCCGCGTGGGAGAGTGTTCGTGGCAAAAAACTCCTTTAGCAAATATACCTACTGCAATATATATAGCACAGAGCAAAAATATATACTTATAATAAATTTTCACACGTACTTTTTAATTTTAATATATCTCCTAGATAAGGATTAGATAATATTGTATCCGTCTAAATAGCTTCTGAAAATACCACATTATTTGTGATCATTTTTTTAAACTAAGAATGGGTATAGTAGTATTACCTATCCTTCAAAGATAGACATATCTATGCCATCGCAGACTTTTTTGTAGACACCATGGTCATTAATGATATCTATTCTTTGCCATGGTACCGCCTTCAAAAATATGAAGATTGAGTAGAGAAATAGTTAAAATTTTAATCGAATTTAAAAGATGAATTATTTAGAAAAATTTAATTATAATTTTTGAAAAAAAAAATATTCCAAATTTTTTGTTTAAAAATAATTTTTTCCGAAGTAAAAATGCACAAAAAGAATGAAATAAAACTTATTCTCTAAATAATTCCCCTTCTAAATTGGGCTAAAATTTTAACTACATATTTCTCTATTAATTAATTTAATACATTTATGGATATAATCTGATATTGTCGGCTGTTAGGCTGGGACTATATGTTCCGAAATCCGGAAGGCCGGCCGAAAAATTCTGAGCAATGAAAATAGAACTGCGCTATAATAGAAATATGCTCCGGAATCCGGAACGCCGGAGAAAATTAAAAGCACTGAAAATACAACTTTGGACTCAAACAATAGAGTTGAAAATTGTACACATGAGTGTCGAGTCCAATTTCAATGTCATATATGCCAGTTCACCGGTGTTCCGGATTCCGGAGCATATATAGTCCCAGCCTTACATTGTGTTGACATTTTTTTTTAAATGGAAAACGTAATGTTAAAGAGGAAGAAAATCTATGGGTTTATTACTAAATTGCCATATTAAAAAAAAAGTTTTGTCTTTTGATGGAGTTGCACTGTGCAGAATGAATAGAAAATTATGTAGTTCTAAACGAGATTAGATATTCGTAATAACATAAATAAATCATTGCAACAAAAAATTATGCAAACATACGAAAAATTGAACTGGTATGTCCCCATATAAAACCTATGAAAAAATTAAAATATTTTTATGTTTTAAAACCTACAAAACGCTAATCTTAAGTTCAATAAGCTTCTAATGTTAGTTTTTGGCCATTCATTAGAGAAACGAATTCAGAAATGTGTATTATTGAGTCGTGTGATTATTCTGCAATTCTAAATTTGTAATTTGTGCCTTAGTTAGTTGTATTTAGGTACTTATACCTACCAATACGTTTACGAAGAAATACAATTCTTGAAGTCGCTGATATTGTTTTGTGAAAGTCACAAGCTAATGTTATTAATTAAATTACATTTTTAGTAAGTATAATAAAAAAACCAGTCACTGAAATTACCACATAAAAACTAGTACAATTGTAGCTAAGGAATTAAGTCCACCTGTTTACAACCATAGCAACTAAACAGAATATAATATTATAATCTTTAGTGTTTATGCTTGTAATCACAAAATTGTTTGATGGCTGTGTTTTTACTAGTAACCAGAGCAATCTTTTAATAGTGGTGTAAGTGTAATGTAACAAAAATAATACACTTTCAACATTCTGTGTAACAGACTGACAAACTTATTGTCTTTCTTGTTTTTATTCCAGAACTGCTCAAGCTAGACAAGGTATTAATAAGTGCTGTAAATCTACCTTTTGGGATGAGTGATGACCAATCAAGCTGAACAAGGCGTTTTGTATTTAAGAAAGGAAATAATATATTTAGAAATAAATGAATTTGAGAATAGTAATACTAGTAAATCTAACGAAGGTAACTTTATTTTATTTTATTTTGAAATCAGATAATGAACAAATATGATATCATTTAGTTATTTTCTTACACTCTGTTTATGTAGGACACTATTATTCTTACTTATTAATCTGTCTTATCTTATTCTATACCATCCAATATTATATGATATTATAAAAGAAAAAGAAGATAAGGCATTCTACAACAAACACTAGAATAGTTACAAGTGTAAAAAAAATATTTGTAACACATTCCTGACAATATGCTATAACAGATAACATGTATTTATTTTCAACACACAAATTACTATTTACATATAAACATTAAGCACCATTGATAATAAAACCATAATATATGTATGGTACCTGTTGCTAACATGAGATAGGAGTTTGTAAACATTTTTGTCTTTGTGACATTTAGTGTAATTAGGTATGAATGTAATTATTAATTAAATTTTTTTAGTTCTTCAGATCAATAAACTAAAAGAAGTGGAAATACTACCTGAACTCAATGTTACAAAATTAAAGATTCCAGTAATACAAACAACACCACTAGAAAATATGTGTGTTTTGCAAAATAGAATACAATATGGAAAACGAAGACGGATTTTAAATAAAATTTTGAGTGCAAGTTATATTAAGAAAAATAAAAATTTATGCACATGTAAGGTACAAGTCAAACAAAAGCATAAAATATCACACAATGTACTGTTGCGTCGACTGAGAATCTTAAGTGATAGTAAAAGAAATAAATTATTTAGTGAACGCATTGAAAATGTTAAAGTGTTAACTTGTATAGATATTTCTTCAGATGATTTATCCGACGAGGAAACGAAAGAAAATGTAAAGAGAAAGAAGAAAAAAGATACAAATTGTGATCAAACAAGTGAGCAATATACAGTAGTAACTAACAATAGTGATGATTGTAGAACAGTCACATTCTGTGAAGAAATATCACCTACAACACATCATATTTTGTCTGACGGGGAAACTGTAGACAATGTTCGGAGAAAGAAGAGAAAAAATTCTAATTATATTCGAACAAGTGAGCCATATACATATTCATACGAGAATATGTATATGGCTAAGAGACAAAATGCAGTAACTGACAGTAGTGAAGTTTGTGGAACAGTAACATTTTGTGAAGAAATATTACCTACGACACGTCATGTCTTGTCTGGCGAGAAAACTGTAGACAATGTTATTCAAACAAGCAAGCCAAATACAGCAGTAACTGACAGTAGTGAAGATTGTGGAACAGTCACATTTTGTGAAGAAATATTACCTACAACACATCATGTCTTGTCTGGCGAGGAAACTATAGACAGTGTTATTCAAACAAGCAAGCCATATACAGCAGTAACTGACAGTACTGAAGAATATAGAGCAATCACATTTTGTGAAGAAATATTACCTACGACACATCATGTCTTGTCTGGAGAGGAAACTGTAGACAATGGTATTCAAACAAGCAAGCAATATACAGCAGTAACTGACAGTAGTGAAGATTGTGGAGCAGTCACATTTTGTGATGTAAAATTACCTACTCTTAGCTTAAAAATACAAGATTTTGAAAACAAAAAATTTAGGAAACTTCTACAATACATGTATAAGAAATTAGACTTGAAAGTAATTGAAACAATGAGTAACAAAGAATTCAATGTAATTGTAATTATAGAAAATGAAAATTTGCAATTAACAGACATATTCATTACAGATAAAAATAACATAATTATTGAGATAGCTACAGTACCTTTTAATGATTATTCATATATTTATAATCTGTATGACAAAAGTGACAATTCAAACAATTTAAAAAAAATATGTTGTAATGTGCTTCGGTTGCAATGTTGCTGTTGGCATAACAGACAAAAGCAAATAGAATTAAAATTTCCAAAGGATTTTAAAAGGTTACTATTTATTCCACATTCTTGTCTCAATTCATGTTCATGTTGTTGCAATGGAAACGGAAACGAATTTGTTTCAGAAAAACCCAAACAAACAAATAATCTTTCTGTTGCTGACATTACGACTCCTACACAAAGTTTTTCAACAATACAAATACCTCAGAACACTCTTCAAGCAAAAGCATTGTCCTTTAAGAAGCCAAAATACAAACAGAGCCCAGATTCATTCACAAAATCTGTACAATCTTACTCCTCTTTGTCTCTACAATTTCATTTCGAAACTAATTTAAAAGAATTGACCGTTGGCTACAAGCAACTGGTTGAAACTATTGATTTTGGCAGTAAAGGAGAAATACTATTTCATGATTATAATGTAGAAACTAATTCAATGTGTCTTGTCCGTCTGGATATAAAGTATGTAATACTAACTCAAGGTATTATAACTGACAATATATGTTGCAAGTATAAATATGAAGTGGTACTGGAAAAACTTAAATTAGTTTTCAAAATCGATCAAAATATATTAACTTACATACAAAATGGACATACGGACACCTTATGCCTTCATCGGGACATATGTGAAGATTGCAAATTGAGTAACAACATACAAACTATGGACCTTACAAAAAATCTCCAATTTAAACATTATAGTAAACAAGTTAACCTGCCAATCGAACATACAAGAAAAGCAATAGTGAGTCGGGCTGTTAAACCAAAATTGGTTATGGTAGAGCAAACTGAACATCTGGAGCAAACGGAATCCTTAAGAAACCATGTTCCAATCAACATTATTCTAAAAACGATTCCTAGAGGAGCACTATTTTTTCAGGTAAATCCTAATGAAACAGTTAATTTATTTATGCCTGTGCATGGCAAAAGTTCGAAAGCGACACGAAGTAAAAGATCCCAAAAGATGAAAAGGTTAAATTATTTGGAGACAGCTTCTTCTTGTTCCATTCTTCAAAGTGTTCTCGAAAATAAAAGTCGAGATGAAATTCTATTGCCTAAGATAGTAGAGGTGTATTCATTGAAGGAAAGTAATGTAATAGAAGATATTGATAGTCAAGTAAATGTGAAGAGTGAAATTGATATTGACGAACATGAAATAATTACGGGAAAGGTGATTAAATAATTATTTAAACTTAAAATATGTTTATTATCTTGCGGTACGTATGTTAGAAACATAATATTATCTTCTTTGGATTCGGCACAGAGTAGATAATATATATACTTACGTACAGGAAACAGCTTTCATAGAATGATCCAAATTTGAAAATTTAGACATTCCTTCAATGGCCCACATTTTTCCTCACAATCGTGAACACACCATAATATGCTTGTAGTAGTGCAATCAAATCGATAGCTAACAATGTAGCAGTTTATCTGTTCCTCTTTATCCTAATGTAATTGTATCATCAGTGCTTGCACTTGGCCGCAAGCGGCCTGGCCGCCAGTGCGCGCTTAGGCTTAATCTGTGGTGCCGGTGCCAATAAAAACTAAACTGTTTTGAGAGAAGTTATAATACGGCTATTAGTTCAATACAATGAGAAGT
Organism: Phengaris alcon alcon; assembly: GCA_037179445.1. Taxonomy (NCBI): domain Eukaryota; kingdom Metazoa; phylum Arthropoda; class Insecta; order Lepidoptera; family Lycaenidae; genus Phengaris; species Phengaris alcon. The sequence continues at coordinate 1,716,782 of JAYRCH010000043.1, read as the reverse complement.
ATAGCGAGTACATCCGTGACAAGAATCTTAACTCATTCTTTAGGAAAATTATTTTTGTTTCTTTATTTTTTAACCACTCTGTATAATAAGTAAAGGATACAATATACATAAATATGTTATAAAAAGGTATTGATTACTTATATCCATTGTGTAAATTGATTTGAATATAAAATTGTTGATAAACAGCTGGTTTTATTTGTAAATCTTACCTACGTATTTTCTACTTCTATTCTCTACTTGGTTTCTTCTATTTTCTACTTGGTTGGTAGTTACATACCATTAACTATGTAAAATGTGTTTATGGGTGGTTTAATTGTATTACATCTATCAAAGATTTTTGTCCAATGTGCAGTCGAAGACTCATCTGGTGTACAACTTTACGACCGTATTACTCGGCAATAAAGTTCATAAGTGGTGCTCTATCACTCAGAGTGTGCCTTCGACTTTAATATAATTTGATCAATAAATTGGACGTACTTTATAAACTATACAAGTACCAAGTAAAGGCAAAAAAGATTGGATCAAAGATGTAGGTCCAAGTTGGATATCCAAGATTTGATCAAATTTTTTGTCCCTTTCTCTTTTGTTTGTATCTGCATCTTCTTTCCCTGTTTATTGGATGATGATATCTAGATGAAGGCATCCAATTTCTTTCATTCAATACATATTGTACCAAGATCTTTGATAGATGTAATACCACCCATCTAATATCCATTTCAATGCTGACACGACATACGTGTCATCGATTGTTTGAACTTATGGCTTGTGACGACCGCAACAGTCATGTTAGTTTTGAATCGATTGTAACTCACTCAAATTAAGTTTCAGAAGAGGCTGCCTAGAACAAAACTATCATGATATCGAGAGTAGTTTAATTTTGATTTTTAGTAAACTTAACACAATGTGTGTGACGATAATTATTATTAATTACCTACCTACCATAAGAGTGCGGTTTTTTTCATCGATGCATTTGAACTGCGGTCTACGACCATTCTCATTTCTAAATGTAGGTAGATTCGTGTCGGACTACAGTACCCGGAATCTTTCCGACGGCTTCTTAACTCATTATTAATGTACCTAGTTACTAGCTGTTTTACTACCCGCAGCTCCACTCGCGTAAATGAAGTGTCTCACGGGAACACTATACTTTTTCGGGATAATAAGTAACTAAGTATAGCCTATGTTTAATCCATAGTCTAAGCTGCAACGATACCAAATTTCATTAATACCTGTTCCGTAGTTTTTGCTTGAAAGAGTAACAAACATCCATCCATCCTCACAAACTTTCACATTTATAATAGTAGTAGGAATAGTAAGATTAGTGCCTGCGAGCATCCAAATTAGCCGCGATGTTATAGCTCCGTGTCCACAAAGTTTTATTCCAATAACCACCATGTTATAGCTTCTTGTTTTAGGGTTCCGTAATATCCAAGGAACCCTTAAGTTTCACTTTGTCTGTTCGTCTGTCAGACTGTCCACGCTTCTAGCTTCTGTAATTTCGAGTATAAATGGATGAAATTTGGGACAGTTAAAGACTGTTTATAGATCTCAGTTTTGGCTAAATAATAGTTTTACATTTTAGGGGTGTCTTTCCATACATGTGAAGTGGGGATGAAAAATATTTTTTCATTCTACCCCATAGTGTGGGGTATCATCAAATAGATATTTTCAAATAAATGCAAGGTTTCTTAAATCACTTTTTTATAATGTAAACCATTTTTAGTAATATACCTCCAAAGTGGTTTACAGAGTTGGTATGGCAATTTTATATCATAGTTTAGAGTAATTAGAAACTTGCAATTTTCCATGCTGATAGATCACATGTTAAATATTCTTCAGGAAAATTATACGGAACCAAAGATATGGCATTTTTTTAATAAAACTTTATTTTACGTCACTATTTATGTACAAATAGATATTTATAACCAATAATTTTATTATTTTTTATCTTTAACTTTGATTAAAATCAATTTGCAATTAAATCCCGCTAGATTGCGAAATTCTTCCACTGTGCGCTGGTGAAAATTCAGAGCACTAAAAGTAAAACTAAAAGTCGAGCTGTCATATATGACATTGACATTTGACTCGACACTCATGTGTTCGATTTTCAACTCTGTTGTAATAATGCAGAGTTCTATTTTCAGTGCTGTGAATTTCGGTGAAAATTTTGGATTCCGGAGCATAATATAGTCCTATTAATAATTCAGATACGGAAAAGTCCCTACGTGATGTCCACCACCTTTCCCCCTACGTGATGTCTTTATTATTCATAGAAGATAATACAGTAAGTACGCGTAATATAAAACTCGGTCATGTAACGAAATTAGATTTCGGTGCAGAACTTTACCTAATCTTACCACTGTACCTATCCATATGTATGGATCCGTATGTATGGTATAATGTGAAATTATTTTTAATGTACATAATATTATTACATACCTATGTACCACAAACATTACTCACATTTTTGCCTTTATTATTATAATTATAGGTATATCTGCAATTTCTTATCTAATTTCTCTCCTTAGAACTGCTGGATAAAAATATTTTAGAGTTAAGCACTAGATAGGTACTTAAGTACCCTTTGTTCTCTCTATTTGTGTATTTTACTAATAATTTATTTTTACTTACAATAAACGGTTAAAATAAATCAAAATATAAACAACTTCAAAAATTAAGAATAGGTACTCTACATTCATTTATAAATAAGTAGGTACATAAAGAATTCCACAAAAGTTTCCATGCTGAGTGCTACTATTATTGTTTTTATTACAAACATCAAAATATGAATGTGTCACTGTCGACTTATCGGTCGATCGAAAAGTGAGATCGAGAACACGTGTTTGCGCAATATAATAAACGTGTTTTTGCGTTGTTGTTGTACTTATTGGCTATGTTTCGTATTTACTGTTTTTACCATGTCGATTCTATACTGAAACTATAATAAAGAAAGTAAGGTTTTATGGTTTGCCGATGATCTAATCTAATAAATACCTTCTTACGCGCGGGTATATAATAATTTGTGTGTTTCGATATTCATAGTATTAAATACACAATAAGGTGTTTAAAAAACTTGCAAAATCTCAAATGTGGACAATATTGAACATATTATATAAAATAGGTACCTACTTAGGTATTTTACAAGTAAAATACTAATGTGCTCTACATCAAATGTAGAAATAATTTTATTTCAGCACTAACTTAGGTTTAGCAAATTTATTGCTTCAACATAATAACAAAATACGTATACTTAAGTATTATTATTTGCAGCGCTGAAGAGTGAGCGGTCTACACGCTGTGAAGTGTGCCTCGACAATGAAAATAAAATGCATGAAATGGCAGTATGTTTTTTCTCTTCCTAGCTTGCGAATCAGTTTTCATAAGAGCGACAGAGTAAGAAATATCTATAAATCTCTCTTCCACTCGTTGGAGAGCAAACCGGCCGTCAGCCCGTCAGCGACCCTCCGAAACGTGTACTTTCGCCATTTTGTTATCATACGTCACAGTGAGCGTTGCTCCTGCTACAATAGCGTTGTAATTACTAGTGTGTTAAAAAAACTCGATTTCGGTATGTAAAATATGCAAAAAGTGTGTGTGTATTGTTGCTGGTGATAAAGAATAACTCAAAATACATAACCAAAATGCAGGTTAGTTACCAGTAGGCCATTTTAGATATCGTTATTACTATCGCCATTCGTTACTAAGCATCCGAATCGTACGGACGCTCGTGTTGTATAAAGTCAGTAGAAACTAAAGACGATTAAAAAACTACATATTATAATATAATATTATTTAAATAAGTATGTACATATTCCTGAATATAACGCCTATTACTATTACTCGTAATTCGTAAAGTTTTAATTGTAAAATAATTTTTCTACAGTAGGTACAAGATACTATATCGTTTTGTGACGTTTCGTGTCCGACATAAATTAATGCCACAGTCTTTGTGAGTTAAAACTGATAAACAGTGTTACCAACTTTCAAAAATATTTCACCCCAAACTTAAGTCAAAAACCCCCAAAATCGCAACAATCACTTGAAAATCACCCTATTTCTTTTTATGACTAACAATTTCTAATATAAATACTACAAAAATCTATAATGACAAACAAATAATACAAATTAATGTTCTGTAATGTTATTCAGTATTCTGTCCAACTTTATATTAAGTATGTTAAAATATACTTCCAAAAGTTAATTTTCTACAGGTTGACCGACTTTTCGAATCACTTTTCGATATTTCAAATCGTTTAATTGAATCAAAAACAAGAAAACAAAATTAGAAGACGCCCGGTAGAGAGAAAAAATTTATGCAGCACCATCTAGTAGAAATGCAATTAACCCTCTATTGCCGAATTTGGATTGAGTGCTCAGCGCGGTGCCGGAGTGGGGACCGTGTATAGCGAATGACAGTCTCCAGAGCGGGAGAAACGCCCATAAGCCACAGAAGGTTAATTAGTCTAAAAAAATTTTTCAATTCCGGTTAGTTGAAGTGAGAAGCCATGTGTAATTTTTTGAAAAAATGTAAATAAATTTTTATCCCTAAAAATACCTCCAAAAAATTGTACCCCCTAAAAAACCCCCTCTATAGATTTTTTCCCCTAAATTTAGGGGGAAAACCCCAAAGTTGGCATCGCTGCTGATAAAATATTGACAGTACACTGTACAATATCCATAGACTAGAGATTCTAGGACGGAAAACTATAGACTACGAATTCATTTCGTAATAGAATGTAGAAGAATATTTGATCATTAAAGTATCGTATTTTTTAAATTTTGTTACATAATCTTTTTAAAAGTTTGTATGAAAAATATTTAAAACCTGCTTAGATTTACATGAAATTTAATATCCAATCTAATAAATAAAAATTATTGAATACTATTTTTAAAGTTTCTTGAAATTCGCCCTGGGGTGTTAAAAATAAGGGTTAAAAGTTTGTAAAGTAAAAATTGAAAATCTTTACTGATTTTTATTAAAATTAATATACGGGTTAATAATTACAAATGATTAAACATTCACTTTACCCATTTTTTAATTTGTCCCCGGGGGTGTAAAATATGTGTTGAAAGTTTGTATGGAAAATATTTAAAATCTGCTTCGATTTCCATGAAATTTAATAGCCAAGCTAATAAATAAAATATATTGAGCACGCTTTTACAGTTTTTTGAAATTCGCCACCTCAGGGTGTAAAATATGTGTTGAAAATTTGTATGGAAAGTATTTGAATCTGCACCGATTTTGACGAAAATTAAGATTCATGGTCTTAAATATATTTTATTTGTTACGTATTATTGTATTTTACAGTTTTTTTTAATTCGTTCCCCAGGAAACGGTAACATAGAGGTTAAAAGTTTGTAAAGTAAAAATTTAAAATCTTTACTGGTTTCTATGAAATTAAATATATGGGATTACGAATACAAATGATTAAACATGTATTTTACCCTTTTTTAATTTATCACCTGGGGGCGTAAAATATGGGTTGAAAGTTTGTATGGAAAGTATTTGAATCTGGACCGATTTCGAAAATTAAGATTCATGGTATTAAATACATTTCATTTGATACGTGTTTCATGGTTTATTAGAATTTACCCTTTGAGGGTGTAAAATAAGGGTTGAAAATTTGTACGGAAAATATATAAAATGGGCTCCGATTTCCATGAAATTTAATATCGTACGAGTACGTATTAAACAGTTTTTTGAAAAAATGTCCACTGCGGGTGTAAAAATAGGGGTCAAAAGTTTCTATAGTAAAAGCTTAAAATCTTTACTGATTTCTGTGAAAATAAATATACGGGCTAATAAACATAAATGATTAAATATGTATTTTACCCTTGTTTTTAATTTATCACCTGGGGGCATAAAATATGGGTTGAAAGTTTGTATGGAAATTATTTGAATCTGGACCGATTTTCGAATCGAGCTTTTCAAATAAATTGTGTAGGTACTTTAAAACACCGCCCATGTTTAATTTCATATTTAAAACAATTTATATAATTTTCGAAAATGGCCATCATGTGTAATATCGAAACGCAATATTGTCATTTTACTTCAAAATTATAAACCATGCCAAACAATAACATAACCTAAAATATGTTAAACATTTTCGTATTTATAAATAACTTTAATCAATTTAGATTTTTATAGAAAAGAAGTAACTTGTGATATTATTGGATTCTTTTAGATGTTTGGACCTATAAGATTCCATGATTGAATTGTTTTGTAAACTCACAGGCCACAATATCTATTACGACTGAAAAGAACGAATTAATCAAGAGAAGAATATTTGCGATCGAAGCGGCTCACAAAGTAGGTACCTTTCTGTGAAGCACAGTTTATTAATTACGTAGTAATATGAAGTCTACATAGGATAACCGCCTCCTTTTTTGGAAGTCAGTTAAAAATGGCGAAGCCGGGAGCACAATAGGTCCCTGCTTCGTTTGACAGTTCTCATTTCATGGCTTATGTCAAAATGCATGTATCACACGATTTGATTGGCCTAAAGGACGTTTCATTCGTTCTCTGAAGGACAAAATGGCGGACTATTTAGTTGGACTTGCCTGTAGGCTTGCGCAATCTTTTTTGACATTTTAACTTTTTAAATTGTGTTTTTTAAAAGTTGTAATGTTAAAATGATGACCATGACCAACGAAAGTTAAGGTTCGTAATAGCCCCGCTGTATAGACTATGGTTATCATGCTGTAAATTGTCAATTTGAGGCGTAATAGCTCCATCTAGTGTCCCTATAGATAGATTTATTTTTATTGAAGTAGGTATAAAGTTTTTTTTTTTCTATAGTTTAACAATTTAGTGCTAGTTTTATGATAAAAAAAATACTTGGGTTGGAAATAGATCCCTCTATACTATTTATATTTAATACCAAGAAAAATAATTATTGTTTTAGGTTTTCGTAACGTGAAAGCGACATCGATCATTTATCTGTATATTGCGTTTCCAAACAAACTAGTTATTAATTTCATGACGTAATTGACATCTCAAATGATAGATGTCGCATTTCCGCAAACCGCCACTAGGGTAATTTATTGAACAATAGGGTAGGTTATATTTAATCAATTATCTTTATGCCCCGAGTTTGATGTATAATATTATTGATTTTTTTTCCTATGTTCATAAAGTGCAACTTACAATAGTCACGTAGTTTCATTACCAGGCAGTAAATGTATGGCGACTTGCCGATGTCCTTTATTATCCGAACTAATAAATAAAATTATTGAGTACGTATTTAACAGTTTTTTGAAATTCGTCCCCTGGAGGTGTAAAAATAGGGGTCATAAGTTTGTATAGTAAAAGTTTAACATCTTTACTGATTTCTATGAAATTAAATATACGCGCTAATAAATATAAATGATTTAAAATGCATTTTACCCTTTTTTTTATTTGTCATCTGGGGGTGTAAAATATGGGTTGAATCTGGACTGATTTCGACGAGAATTATGGAATCATGTAATTTATGGTATTAAAAAAATTTCATATGATACGTGTTTCAGGGTTTATTACAATTTACCCTTTTAGGGTGTAAAATAAGGGTTGAAAGTTTGTATGGAAAACATTTATAATCTGCTGAGATTTCCATTAAATTTAATATCCTAGCTAATAAACAGTTTTTTGAAATTAGTCCACTGGGGGTGTAAACAAGGGGTTAAAAGTTTGTAAAGTAAAAATTAATTTTTTTTACTGTTTTCTATGAAATAAAATATACGGGCATACGAATACAAATGATTAAACATGTAATTTAACCCTTTTTTTGGAATTCGTTCCCTTGGGGTATAAAATATGTGTTATAAGTTTGTATGGAAAGTATTTGAATTTGAAATTGCGCCGATTTCTACAAAAATTGAGATTCATGCTCATAAATACATTTCATTTGATACGTTTATACGTGTTTCAGGGTTTATTAGAATTTACCCTTTGAATGTGTGAAATAAGGGTTGAAAATTGATATGAAAAACATTTTTGGCACGACCTCTGTGACTCAGTGGTTCAGCGCGTTGGTACTCAAGCCGGGGGTCGCGGGTTCGCATCCCGCCGAAGGAATAAAAAGTTTTTCTATGTTCCTGGGTCATTGATGTGTATTAAATATGTGTATAATATAATAAAAATCTTAAATATATGTATAGTATAAAAGTATTAAATATACTTCCCGTTTTCTGGTACCTGTAACACAAGTTCTTCAGATACTTAGCACGGGGCCAGATTGACGTGGTGTGAAGCGTCCATAGTATTATTATTATTATTATTATTATTGATGGTCATTGGGTCACCTTAAATATGTGTATCATATAACAAAAATCTTAAATAAGTATATGTATAGTATAAAAGCACTAAATATACTTCCCGTTTTCTGGTACCTGTAACACAAGTTCTTCGGATACTTAGCGTCATTCTTAGTCCATAGATATTATTATTATTAATTTAAATCTTTTCGATTTAAATCGATTTCATTAATTTTGCCCGGATTAATAAATACAAGAGTACGTATCTTATAGTTTTTTGAAAGTCGCGAGTGAAAACCCTAAACCCTAAACCCTAAAGAGTGAAAAGAGGGTTCAAAGTTTGTATAGTGAAATATCAATTACTGGACGTACTGCTTTGAATTTAAGCACGCAGACAGTTATGACGTAGACATCATTCATTTAAAATGATTTTTCGAAATTTATCCCTACGGATTGCAATGAGGGTCCACGCGTACGAAGTCGCATGCAAAAGCTAGTAAATATAGGTACATATATAAATACGTAATAGTACTCATACATATTATAAAAATAGTAAACAGATGTACAATCATATTTTATAAACGGAAATTGAAACTGGGTAAGTAAAACTACTTAGTTATAGGTACTTATAGGTTGTCTTTAAAATATTTTTAACGTTGTCTAACGTATTTTCTTCTTAATTTTTAATATCTCCAGTGATTTCGTACAAATGAGACGGATAACTAATAAGCGGTTCAGATCAAGCGAGCCGTGGTAAAGTTAGCAGTATTGTGTTGTGTAGCGTTGGTAGAATTGGCAGTATTGTGTTTTATAATATGTTCTTCTGAAAATCCTTATTAGTGGCCCAATAACGTTTGTGTAAAGAATGTTGGTAGAATAAGATCATTATGACGAAGTTTTATAACCTTTTATAACAATTCTTAAAAATTTTGAATTCTGACCTTGATATTGATCTCGCTCCTGTAACTTAATATTGCTAGTAAAGTACACATTGTAATACCTTTTTAGAAACTACACATATTAGACAATTTATTAAGATATGGGCGCTATATAATTGATGAAATGGCACCGGAATGAACGAAAAAAATAGCGAAATTTATAAAAAAGTATAAAATGCTACGCCATTTTCATATGGTTAGAAACCCTGGCAAGAAAATACGATTTTCTTACAGTTTCACATCCGGACCAACTCCAGTTTACGGGTTATCCATTATTTACGACAGACCCTGTATAAAAGAAAGTCGTGTAAGTTACACTATTTATAACTCAAGAACCGATTTGGCTGAAAATTGGTGGGGAGGTAGCTTAGAACCAGGAGACGGACATAGGATACATACAGACATTAAGTGCCCCGCCGAGTCTGTCTGTCTGTATTTTCGCAAAAACTACTAAAAGGATTTTCATGCCGTTTACATTTACCTACAGAGTGGTTTCTTAGGAAGGTTTAGGTCGATAATAATTTGCTAAGGTTTTATGGAAATTGTTTGATTTTTGAAGGAGTCGGAAAAAATCAAGCCGTCTGGGAACTTTAATCGAAAACGCTGCGTAACCTAACCCGTTGGAGATAAATAACACAACAATGTATGGTGGGATTGTTTCTCTTGTATAGGTCTACAAAAAAGTAGGCGTTAACATAGATGTGTCTATCTTTTAAAGATAGGTTACTATACACATTCTAAGTTTAAAAAAATGATCGGAAATAATGTGGTATTTTCAGAAGCTACGGATAGAATATTACCTAATACTTATCTAGGAGATATCTTAAAATTAAAAATTACGTGTGAAAATTTATTATAAAGTATATATTTTTACTCTGTGCTATTACTATATATTGCAGGTATATTTGCTATAGGTAGAAGTTTTTTGCCACGAACACTCCCACGCGAGCGAAGCTGCAGGCAAAAGCTAGTATAAGTGTAAAATAAAACAAAACAAAAACTATTTTCTGTTCGTCATATAACAGACTAGATGTTGCCCCCGATTTCGTGCGCGCTAAAGGAAATCTCCTGGGATTCGTACATTTTGCCGTGATAAAAAGTAGCCTTTGACCGTCCCCGTGGTCTGATCTATATCTTATAATAGACCACGGGGACTGCCTATTGCCCACGTCGCTTACGCCTAACGCCGACACTGATTTTGGGCCATACTTAAAAAATTGGTATAAATATTTAAGGCTGCCACAGACGAGAGGCCGATCGTTTCAGTTAGAACTGACGTCAGTTCGGCCTAAACGGATTCGAGCACATACACAGAAAAAATCGTATCCGACCGAACTGACGTCAGTTCGGCCCTTAGATTAATATTGTCTAGATCAGGGGTCTCCAAACTTTCCAGCCTTCGGGCCATACTGATTACTCCAGTAAGTTCCGAGGGCCAAAATCATATTATCATTGTTGCCGGTGGTAAAAAGTGAAATAGTCCACTGATGAAAAAAAAAGTCCGAAAAAGTACGCAACGTTTAAAAAAGGCTGCAAATCGGACTAAAGCCCGCAAAACGGCAACATAATATGCAGATATTATTAATTTTCCTGTCATTATCTGTAATTTCTAGATTAGTCGTAGAGTACGAGCCGTGACGAATAACGTGACACGACATCTGGAGGACACAAGCGGAAATAGGTAGTACCTTCTATCGCTAACAGATGGCGCTAATAGCACGTACAGAATAATCTCGTTGGTTCGAGAAAGTTCTGGTGTCTTCCACTCACTTCTAGATGGCAATATAGTAATTGAAATATATGTATAAGAAGGCTAGTGGCGCAACTACAAGTTAGTTCCTATGACATTATTGTGAAATAAAATAGTGCGTACCTCCTTAAAACGTGTTTGTGCGTGTTTAAGTTTAAGACATCTTTGTAACAGTATTTTGATTTGAATTGTTGCTTTTGTGTGTGATTTAGTAGTATGGAAAAGAAGCGAAAAATTGATAGTGAATGCAGAAAATTCAAAGATCAGTGGAACATTCAGTATTTCGTAATTGAGTCCAGTAACAAGGCGCAATGTTTGATTTGCAATGAAAGCATAGCCGTTCTCAAGGAAAATAACATTAAACGTCATTATGAAACAAAACATTTTCAAAATTACTTAAAATATACAGGAAGTTTGCGGACAGAAAAATTCGAAGCTATGAAGCGCGGATTGAAATCGCAGCAATCTTCATTTACAAAACTGAAAACTGAACAAGAGGCTGCAACTCGTGCCAGATTTCGTGTGGCTCTTGAAATTGCAAAACGTGGAAAACCATTCACCGATGGAGAAATGATCAAAGAATGCATAATTGCAGTAGCCGAAGAAATGTGCCCTGAAAAGGTAAATTTATTAAAAACTGTCAGTATGTCAGCAAACACTGTGGCTCGAAGGGTAGAAAACATCGCTGAAAATATATCCTCTCAACTGTTCGACAAAAATGGACATGTTGAGTGGTTTTCTTTGGCCTTGGATGAGTCAACGGATGTGTCAGATACTGCTCAGGTGTTGATTTATATTCGAGGAGTAGATAAAAGCTATGAAGTGCATGAAGAACTTCTTGGTATGTATAGTATTCATGGCACAACTACTTGTACAGATATTTTTAAAGGAGTTGAAATGGCCATTAATCAAAAGAACCTTCGATGGAAAAACTTGAAATGTATTACGACTGATGGAAGCAAAAACATGAGTGGGAAAGATAAAGGAGTGGTCGCTCTTGTGTCAAAGGCTGTAGAAAATGACGGTGGTTGAAAACCATTAGTCTTACATTGTATCATTCATCAACAGTCTTTGTGCGGAAAATGTTTGGATATGTCTGAAGTTCTGAAACCAGTCATATCAACTGTTAATTTTATCAGATCTTTTGGGCTGAATCACCGACAATTCCGACAATTTGTTAAAGAGATTGGAAAAAATGATTTACCTTATCATACTGCCGTATGTTGGCTTAGTTGTGGGAAAGTCCTTCAGCGCTTTTTTGAACTTCGAGCAGTGATCGATTTTTTTTTGTGGAAGGAAGTTAGCATTCTATGTTGATTTGACAAAACATGTGAAAGAACTGAATTTGAGATTGCAAGGAGAAAACCAGCATCTTCCTGATTTATACACTAATATCAAATCATTCCGGAAGAAATTGATACTGTTTCAATCACAAGTACGAAGTAAATGTTTTTAACATTTTAAAACATGTGAAATATTCAGCCACACCACTGAGATTGAGTTTCCTATCGATTTTGGAATCGAAACTTTGAGTGCTTTGAAAATAAATTTTGATACTCGTTTCTCGGACTTTGATGCCATTGCGAATCAAATTAAGATTTTTCAGAATCCTTTTGATACTGATATTGAAACCCTAGCCCCGGAACTTCAAATGGAAATGATTGATCCACAGTGCAGTAATATAATTAAGAACAAATATCAAAACTCATCTTTGTTGGAATTTTATAAGGGTCTTCGACTGACACAATTTGATAATTTGCATAAATTTGCTCGTGGGCTGTTTTCTGTTTTTGGTATTACTTATTTGTGTGAGAAGACCTTCTCCAAAATGAAGTACACAAAAAATGTTTACAGATCTCAATTAACTGAACTAAATTAACTCTTTTAATAATTGGTACAAGTAAAAATAGTCCACAACTACAAACTATTGTCAGTGGAAAATCTCAATTACATAAATCTCATTAGTATTTCATATGTCATTATGCTTGTTGTTTTTATTTAAAATGTATAAAATGTTAGTTGGATTCCTTTCAATAATTTGTTAGTTATTATATACTGAAGTTAAATTTTTTGCATATTATACATTTCTTTACTCATTACAATTCTGTGTTTCTTTATCCAACTTATCACAAAAACAATAACAATAAGCCTACAACAATGTTATGAGTAGTTAGCCCATGACCATATCAATGTAGATGTCATTTTAATAATTATTCAACATAAAATTAGAATACTTCAGTAAACTAAATTTAATTTGCTATAAAAATTATGTTCTCTAAAAGGAGTTTTCAAGTATGCTAGCTCTCCGCGGGCCGGACAAAATCTGTCCGCGGGCCGGATGTGGCCCTCGGGCCGTAGTTTAGAGACCCCTGGTCTAGATAGTCTTCAAACAAACGCATCGTACAAAGTGAAGCAAGCAACAGGTATATGTAGGCCTAAGCATTACATACCGACACGCACACAAAACTTTAATATGGAGTGTGTACAGTTTTAAGGGACAATTTCTACGGAAAATGTTGCTATTAAAATTTGAATTATTGTATTTGTTTTTCTTAATATCGTGAGATCTAAAAATATAACTTATATTTCATTTTAAACCATCTAAATACGATTTGTAAACATTATTTTCATTAAACTGTATTCAGGAATATATTAAGCATTATCTTAATACTGAAAATACTTATTTTAAATTGATAGTTTCAAAAAAAAGAAAATATTTAAAAAAATTGTCTTAGTTGCAACTATTAGTTAGCCATGAAAATTTTGAAATAAATTTCTTATTACTAGTAACATTTTCACAATTCACAATAGGGCAGGAAGATGGCGACAAATGTTTTGAGTATTTGGGTTAATACAAGTCAAGTATAGTGTAGTACTTACATATGAAATGTTATGTCCGAAGATTATTAATGCTTTTTCTATGCATTGTGACACCATATAACGACACAAACCGTCATAATGTTTTTAATAGTCGGAGATGTGTGCTTGCGCTGTGACCACTGACGGATCGTTCGAACAAACTGAGCCGATATGGCTCAGTATGATTTGCTTCACTTTTGATGCGCGTACCCGGTTTCTAGGCGTTTTAATCTAAGGTTCGGTCTGAACGGATTCGAGCACATACACGGAAAATGGCATCTGGTTTGCCGCGAGCTTCGGTCGTGTTTTTAGGGTTCCGTAATACTTATCGTTTAGCTCTGTCCGCCCGTCTGTCTGTATATCTGTCCGCTCTCCTAGCTTCTGTAATAACTTTATGGCAGTAACTTTTGAAATAATTGAAGTTGATAGTTACAGAACCCTTCTTCGAAATGTCGTAACATGCTCTTAGTTAGGTTATTATTTTAGACTATTATTTTATTTATTTATTGTATTTTGCTGCAACTGTAGTCACGCTATCGACGAAACCGAATTATTGTGCCATACGAGGGCGGCACTGAAAATTTCGGGAATCAAGGAAGTGACACAACATTACTATTTAAAAATGTATTTATTGCTTTTCGAAGTATTCTCCGCGAAATTTGACACATTTTTCCATACGATGGAACCAATCATTGAAGCAACCATTCCATTCGGAAGTTGGGGTCTCCAAAATGGCCGTTTTGTAGGCGTCCACAGCTTCTTCAGGTGATGAAAATCTCTGACCACGCAATTTATTCTTTATTTTAGGGAAAGTATAGAAATCATTAGGGCTTAGGTCGGGGCTGTACGGCGGATGGTCTAATAATTCTATGATTTCTTGCTCTAAAAACTCTTTTGTTCTGTGCGCGGTGTGAGAACTCGCATTGTCGTGATGGAGGATGATGCTGCGGTTGCAGTTCTCTTTACGGAGTTCAGAAACGACCTGTGGCAAACAAATGTTAGCATACCATTCTGCATTAACCGTTCTTTGTCCCTCAAGAGGAATAGTCGCAACATGGCCGGTTTTGGAGACAAACGTGGCCACCATTTTTTTGCAACACTCCGTGAACGAACAATTTTTGTTGGCTTTAACTCATTTTCGAACACCCAAACTCGTGACTGGTTTTTTGTTTCGGTTTCTTACGCGTATATCCAGGATTCGTCACCTGATACGATGTTGTATACAGCATTTGAGGATCCTGCGTGGAATCTTTCGAGAGTTCTGACGCACCAAGTAACGCGAGCCGCTTTTTGCTCTTCACAGAGCAAATGCGGTATCCATCGGGAAAACAACTTTTTTACACCTAATTGTTCATGCAAGATTATTTGTATTTGACTCATGCCAATGTCTAAAGTTGCCTGAATTTCGCGGTATGTCACATGTCGATCTTCCTCAATCAGCTTACGCATAGCATCGACGTTTTCTTGGGTGACTGCAGTTTTTGGACGACCTTGACCGGGATCATCACTGAGCTTGACACGTCCACGTTGAAATTCAGCAAACCAGCGATAAATTGTGGTTTTGGATGGGGCTTCATCACCAAATGCAGAAATCATCCGGTCAACACACTGTTTTTGTGTTAAACCACTTCGAAAGTCATAATAAATCATCGCTCTAGAATTTTCTCGAGTCAATTCCATTTTCTCAACGACTAAACAAGTTTGACAAGACCTTGTGACAAGACCGAGAATTTTTTTTTTAAATAAATAAACGGTATTCGATTTTTAAAACCATTAGTTTTAAATTAAAAAGATTTTAATATGACAGGAACAGTGGAAATATTCCATTCCCGATACTTTTAGTGCAGCCCTCGTACATTTTTCCAGTAATAATTGTTATAGAAATCATTTCTCTTTGTTTTATAGTAATAATATTTACATTTTATCAACCATAGTGGCCCTAAAGTTTCAAATACTTCTATAAACTAAAAAATATTCTTTAGACCACGTTGCCATTTTTAGGGTTCCGTACCCAAAGGGTTAAAACTGAACCCTATTACTGAGACTTTGCTGTCCCTCCGTCTGTCACCAGGCTCTATCTTAACCTTCTTATACCGTGATAGCTCGACAGTTGAAATTTTCACAAATGATGTAGGTGTTTTTTCTATTGCCGTTATAACAACAAATACTAAAAACAGAATAAAATAAAAATTTGAGTTTTCCATACAGCAACGTGATTTTTTCCATTTTGTACGGAACCCCACTTGCCGACTCGTACTTGACCGGTTTTATTTTACACTTCTTATTACCGTTCATTCTAATTTTATTACCGTTCAGTCCATCAGTACAGGTCAGAATTAATATTGCCAACTTAGTTGTTTTACAAAGTTTTACTACTAAATTTTGTATTTTATTCCCTCTGTAGTAAGAATTTAGTTGTTAGTAGTGGTTTTTGTAGAAAATAGCCAGACAGTAATCATAATATGCAAAAAGGCGTGCTACTATGTGATATTATGACACCTTATTATAATAGCACATAGTAG
The DNA here is from genome assembly GCA_037179445.1 of Phengaris alcon alcon. Taxonomy (NCBI): domain Eukaryota; kingdom Metazoa; phylum Arthropoda; class Insecta; order Lepidoptera; family Lycaenidae; genus Phengaris; species Phengaris alcon. Next base: position 1,700,478 of record JAYRCH010000043.1, on the reverse strand, counting down.
CCCGCGTCCTTAAGTCGCTTAAAACTACCGATTTAATTTCTATTATATAATGTAAATTTATTTTACGGTAAAATTATCAAATTTTCAATTTATCAAAACTGAAAATGCAGTGGTTTTTTGTTGTTTTTTTAGGGATTTATAAGTTTAGTATCTTTTTTATAGTTTACGGTACTCTTTTAGTAGTTTTTAGTAGAAAACGACGCGACTTTAGTAGTTTCGCAAAAACAGAGTTGGCAACACTGGAGCGAATCGCTTCAGTCCATCCGGCCGGCTGATGCGATCTCGAAATTGCACACAGACGATACGATTTTGCATCCGTTCAGGCCGAAATGAAGGAAAACTGGACCGTGTATGGAGCCCCTTATACTTAGTAGTTAGAAGGCACGCAGCAACTTAGTCCGCCGCAGCCGAGCCGTTCACCGCTCAATTCTAGACAGCGGCCTTAGATAGTTCTTTAGTTAAGGTTATCCGATTTTTTTAGATCCGTTTCCGATCTAGAGGTGGCGTTAATTAGGACCAAAAAGTTTAAATAATAGCCTTTGAACTTGATAGAGTTCCGTAATCCATACACAAGATCGATTTTAAATACTTAGCTGAAAATATTCGTACGTTTTTTTATCCATGTAGGTACCTACTACTAATAATAGGGATGTACCCCTGAAGACCCATATTTTTTTATTTTAAGCTAAGCTTTTTTACAAACAAAACAACTTTTCTTCGCAGAATATAGAGTCAAGCATCGAAGTCGAAGATGAGGTTTCTGTTGCGTGCGTTGAGCGGGCGAGGACACAGCCCGCCCCGGCGGTGATCTTGCCGGACATCATGAACCTGGACAATGAGACGAGTAGGAAATCTCTGGCGGACTGTGTCCATAGAGGTATGTTTCTCCTGTTCGTCGGAAAGACAATAGAAGTGAAAACTTTATACCTAATTGTTAAAAAGTTCCTATTCACGTATTGCGCAGCATATCGTTGTGGTGCTTCCACTTTATCTTCTATACTTACTCTGTTCAGATTCAATCTTTCTATCTTCTATATAAAAAAAAAAGAATTACCGAAATGTTTGTACGCGCATTACTTCCAAAAGACTGAACAAAATTTGATAAATCTTTCTTTTATGTGTTCGTTATTGTCAGAAGTTTGTATGTAAAAAAAAAATATATCAAATATTTAAAAAACTCCGAAAAGTGAATGTGCGAATGAGACAGAAGACTGTAAGACGTCTTTAATATATTGACAAAACTCTGTCAGAGTGACGTTCAGTTGTTCAGCCAGTGTATATTCAAAAATATCACTTTTCGGAAATTTTTAAATATACGGCGGTCGGCGGTACGAAGTTCGCCGGGTCAGCTAGTTTCATCTAAACGTAGACAAAGCGAACAACGATGCGCTACCGAATTCAAATGTACAGTTATGTTAGATAAGCTACATTATTCCTTTACCTAATAAAAAATGGTTGTCTGTTAAGTCGGTTTACGGACGATAATATTACGTGATAACGTCATCACAAGCCGAACGCTTAGGCCGATCGTGGCTCTCTATCGCTTGTTACGCGCTCTCGCTTGCACGCTCGGCACGTGACAATCAGGCGGAACGTGACAATCAGGCGGAACGTGGCAATCAGGCGGAATGCGACAATTTTTCGTGCGTGCAGTCGGCATTCATCGATTTACAAGACGTTATCACGTCAATAATGGTTACGTAATTTGATTTTTTCATTTTAGTGTTCAACCTCGAGTCATCAAGTTTGACTGACGTGGATAAGTTCAAGAGGCGACTAATACGCTCCGTAGCCCGGTCCAGGTTCGTGGAGAAGATACCGGAGACAGAGATGTGGGAGAAACTGAGCAAGGACACAGATTGTGACTGCTTCGTTCTAATGTAATATAATTTCATCATATTAAACATAACTTATTTGTAGGAGAGCCACGCTACGACATGAAAGGGCCGATTCGACCTGGTAAATACCTCGGCCTCACAGAAAACCGGCGTGTAATTACGCTTTCGTTGTGTTTCGCCGAGTGAGTGAGGTTACCGGAGGCCTAAAGGGCGTTGGGGATTTATTTTAAGTACTGAGAATGTAAGTCGCAACATCAGAGGAGTTAGTGTCCATGGGCGGCGGTAATAGCTTACCATCAGGCGATCCGTCTGCTCGTTTCCTGCTTCATTTCATAAAACGAAAAATAAATAAAATCAAGAGCATGTCAGGACATGTCTAAGGAGGATTCCGTAACTATCAAGTATCAACGCGCAATATGTTTTCTATAAATTACTTCAAAAGTTAGTCCGATTCATTTCAAAATATTTTTTTTTTCATAGGAAGCGCATGCGAGCGTTGACGTTGAAGAAACTCAAACGGCTTTTGGCTGCAGAGGATCTGTGGGAGAATGTCACGAAGGTGGCACGGCTCACCATGACGGATTGGTTGCTGTTCGACTTGGTTTTAGTCCACGAAAACGTCGATCTCATCGGAAAGGTATATGTGCAACAAATAATAGGTCTTTACATATGAAATTGCCGTTCTGCAGTACTGGCCATTTCAAATCAAAATAATTTTTGTTTGGCTAAGAATTCTAATTTCAAATTAATTTTATTTTAAAAACGTGGAATTTTTTTTCCAAAAGTAGTCATTTGTTTATTGATTAGTGTTACATTTTCATCGCATTTCAATCTTTTTCGTCATCATGGATACGTTAAAAATTCGAGTAATTATGTAATATGAGTAGGTACCGTCGTGGCAGCAACGCGGCACAAGCGGCACGCAACATCAACGACGTTTACGGAGCTAACACTACATACCAACGCACCACCTGTTATTGGTTTGCTCGCTTCCGTTCTGGAAATTTCGACCTGAAAAATGAACCTCGCGGTCGTCCGAAAACTTTGGTCGACAATGACGAATTAAAGGCGATTGTGGAAGCTGATGATACATAATCGACGACATACTACTATTACTACATAATCTAAAAACAATATTGGTCCATTTGCGTCAAATTGGCAAAGTAAAAAAGCTTGACAAATGGGTGCCCCACGAACTCAATGATCGCCAGCGCGATGTACGCGTCGAGACGTGCCTTGCACTGCTCAACAGACACACACATGAAGGAATTTTGAACCGCATTGTTACCGGCGATGAAAAATGGATTCTGTTTGATAACCGCAAGCGCTCAGCAAGTTGGTTGGATCCTGGTTCAGCACCTAAACAATGCCCTAAACGAAAACTTACCCCTAGAAAAGTGATGGTCACTGTTTGGTAGTCTAGCGCCGGTGTGATTCATCACAGCTTCTTACCAAAAGGGGTGAGCATTACTGCAGATGTGTACTGTGAAGAACTGAACACAATGATGGAGAAGCTGGCATATCTCCAACCAGCATTGGTCAATCGCTCGTCTCCGCTGCTCCTGCACGACAACGCGCGACCTCATACTGCACAGCAGACGGTCTCCAAGTTGTAAGAACTGGGGTTGGAAGCTCTCCGTCATCCGCCCTACTCACCAGACCTTGCGCCTACAGACTACTACTTTTTCTAGAATTTTGATAACTTTTTGGCGGGAAAAGAATTCAATACCCGAGAGGCAGTACAAAATGCCTTTGAAGAATTTGTTGCCTCCCGTCCAGCTGAATTCTTTAAGAAGGGCATCAATAAACTGCCACTGACGGCATTGGCAAAGATGCATTGATTGCATGGGTGATTACTTCGATCAATACAAATAAAAAATACATGAAAAAAATTCGTTTAAATTTTTTCGTATAAAACGGCAATTTTATAGGTAAAGACCTAATAAATAATCTTAAAAAACCGACCAAGTGCGAGTCGGACTCGCGCACGAAGGGCCGTACAAATCGGCAAAAAAAATCACGTTTGTTGTATGGGAGCCCCACTTAAATATTTATTTTATTATGTTTGTAGTATTTGTTGTTATAGTGGCAAGGGAAATACATAATCTGTGAAACTTTAAACTTTCTGGCTACCACGGTTATGGAGATACAGCCTCGTGACAGACAGAAAAACAGAGACACCGAAGTCTCAGTAATAGCACAGATATAATAATATACTACGTACAACAGAGAGACAATCCCATTGGTCGATTTGACCCCACACTAAGTCGCGCGGCGCGGGCGCCCGTAGCGCGAGCTTCGTACTACAACGAGTTCTATGATTGTCAGTATAATGTTATTTACTAAGAAAACTTACTAGATGGCACTTCACGTGGAAATTATAAATATACTATTTTCAGAGAACGAACATAACATAACATAACTAAGTATATTATTATCTACGTACTAACGTAGTATATTATTATCTCTGTGCTATAAAGATAAATTGTTAAATTAGCGGCCATAGCGCCGCCTGCGCGTTGCGTCGTCGTTTTAACTAGGCCATCTATCGTGAATTGACGATATTTAATTTGAAGAGTAACCTCCCGTAGTGCCGATGTACTTTAACAATTCAATTTTTTAAAAAGAGGGCGTTGTATGAATGAAATATATATATTCAGTAATCATTGAACATTTTGAAGAATAAAACGAAATAAATCACTGACGTAAAACAAAACAAGTTACATGGCGGTTTAATTGTGCTTTTAATATGATTTACTTTTCCATGGTTCACAATGCTTACTCGTAGCGACATCTTTACGTACTGAGTATGTACTTCATTTACCAATGTATAAAACTGACCAGATATGGTAATAGGGTCCCCCGTGTTTATCCTTCGGGTACGGAGTACTAAAAAAGTATCATACGCCTACTGTGATTTAGTCTCAGTAAAAATGGTATCACAAAATCATTCTGTCTCTGCTTACAGAAAAAAGTTACGGAGTAGTAGAGTGGATTTAATGTCTTTTTACTGACTTAAGATGAATATCTGAGTACGAAGTTATTACTAACTTATTATTGTCCGATATAAGAGAAGTTTTGGCCGGTTTCTGAGGTATCTATTCAATAGCGCTTTTGATTAGTTAGATCATCCTATCAAAAGCGCTATTGAATAGATAAACTACCGACAAAAATCCTCAGTAACCGGGCATGAGTAAGGTATTAAACTCGTGAGTGAAGAACTCTGAACACTAACGAATATAAATTTTCAGGATTCCAAGTCGGAAAACTCCGAGGAGCCCAAAGTTTTGTATGAGCTGTTCGAGCTGGTCATCAAATATAAAATAGAACTAAATAAAAAACTGAACAAGCAAGATCTCATCAAAGCATGGCTGCTCTTGACTCTCGAATACAATAGTCGGTAAGTATTTCCTTAGCAATCTATATATATTAAAAATAATTATAACTTCCGACGTGGAAATGAATAATAATTTTTAAACAATAAATTAAACCGACTTCCAAAGTAAAAATGCACAAAAAATTATGAAATAAAACTTATTTTCTAAATAATTCCCCTTTAAAATTTCGCTGAAATTTTAACAATTTCTCTACTCAATCTTCAAATTTTTGAAGTCGGTACCATTCCGAACAACATCCTGATAAAACAGTATTTAAAATAGAACACGTTCAAGTTGGCTGGTACCGATTTCAAAATTTTTATGATTGAGTAGAGAAATAGTTCAAATTTCAGCCAACTTTAAATGGGGAATTATTTAGAAAATAAGTTTTATTTCATACTTTATTGTGCATTTTTACTTTGGAAGTCGGTTTAATTTTTTGTTTAAAAATAATAATAATTTTTCCCTTTTTCGTGATATTTGTTAAATTATTATTCATACGTTACGTACATTAAGTCAAAATCACTATATATATCCATATAAATTTCGAGCAGTTCCCTCGATTCCTCATGGATTTCATCATCAGGTCACCGCTTTGGTGACAACGAGGCCAATTTCGGATTATACCCAATACATCAAAATAATAATTTTGAAAATCGGCCCATAAACGGCAGAGCAATGTTAAAAGATATCCGTGTCGGTGTAAAATACTAAGAGCCACTGCTCATTTGCACCTATTTTTTGGTAGCATATGCTTGGGCTACTTCAGAAAAAGTCGAAATCACTTTATGTGTGTATATAAATTTTGAGGAGTTATTCCTCATGGATCCCATCATTACGTCACCACTTTTGTGAAAACGGGACCAACTTCGAAGTATACCCTTTACATAAAAAAAAGAATTTTGAAAATTGGTTAATAGACAGCGGAGTTATCGTTGATAGAATACATACAGCCGAACGTATAACCTCCTCCTTTTTTTGGAAGTCAGTTAAAAATGGAGACGATTTCTGTAAGGCATGCATTTAAACTTGCGACAAAACAATCAAATTTTGGGTGTGAAAAAACCTAATATTGAATACTAAATTACCAAGTTGGCGAAAAAATATACGGAACAAAAAAATTTAAATCTGGTGACTATATTTAATAATAAATAATTTAATACAGTTTTTTTCACTGAATATTCTAAACTGGCAGACATATATTATTTTAGCGAACAAATAACCATCTTGGTGACAATTTGAGAGTAGACATTTAATTTAAGAATAGGCACATATATTTTCTCTGATGTAGGTAATTCAAAAAACATAATAAGCAGCAAAACCAGCGCGCACACAAAAAAACGTAAAGGAGCGTACAAAATTCCTATTTTTAATTTTTCCTCGGTTTCGGGGGGTGTAGATATTGTGTGAATTCATTTTGAAATTTCAAAATGGCGAATATTTATTTTTCTGTAAAATCGATACGAGTGTCGTCTTCGAAGTTTTTAGGAGTGCTGAATATAAAAATGATATCTATTTTGAATTTCAAAGATAGCGGACATTTATTTTTAATAAAATGAATGTAGGTGTCTTTTTCTAAGTTTACTTACTTACTGTTAATTACAAAAATTAAAAAAAAAACGTTTATTTTGAAATTTCAAAATGGCGGATATATTTTAACTCAAAGTAGGCATTGCCATATTTTTTTATAATCTCTTCTATCTCGTAAACGGTGCATCCTACTGACAAAATAATGAAAATTTCCTCCCCCTTGGTAACTCCGCATCCACATATTTTCTTAATGACAAGAGTAAAAAAAATTTTAAAATCCTGAATTTTCCAACATTTCTATAGCTTTATACATTGCTCGCATCTCAAAATAGGCATTGCCATATTTCTTTCTATAACCGCTTCTATCTCGGAAACGGTACATCCTACTGAAAAAATTATGAAAATTCTCCAATTTTCAAAAATTTCTATACCTTACATAGTTGGTACTTAACATACTGTGTTAATAATCATCAATCCTAATCAGCATCCGCAACAACTTTTAAATTAGTACTCATGTCATTATAACGAATAATGAAAATTATCCATTTTGGAAAATGAAATTGGAACACAATTTTATAATCAGCACTCTCCGTAACCTAGAAAAGGTCACCCATATTAATTTTAATGAAAAAAATGTACGCCATTTTGGAATTTCAAAATGGATTTAATTATCATATTATTCTTCACCCCCAAAAACCTTGTAAACGACACCCATACCAAAGGAAAACAAACTCTAACAGTATCCAAAATTGCGATTTTCCGTAGCCTGCAAATTGAATTTTTACCAGCCATTAATTTATCAACCCAATCAAGTTTTATAGCTGCTTACATCGTATAATAGTCACCAACTCGGAAATTAAATCGCCAACTTATACATTTCGGTGCCAATTTGGATTAAATTTCGCCACTTTTTATCTGCCGTTTTTTGTATTTTTTGCCACCTGAGTGCTTTCGCCAGTTTAGTAATTTAGTCGCCAACATATTAATTCGCTGCCAAATTCATAATACAGTATGCTCATGTACAGTCACCTACTTATTTTTTGTTCGCAAGATTAATTATATCCCTTTCTTTAAAAGTAACCTATCTGTAGTATTTTTTGATGACATAATTATCTCCAGAGTGGAAAACGAAGCTTCAGTTACTAAAGGGGTAGTAAGTTCAGTCCCGAGTATTTTCAACGCTTTTCGATGTTTGCATTTCATAGATATTCATCTCAATCAATTGCAGAGGGCGCCAGTGTTCTCCGATGCTGCTGCAGCGACGCTGGTACCAGATGAAGCAGGTGGCGCGGCTCAGCTTCTACACGTTCTGGTACTCGTACCGTGGCACCGCCGGCCGCCTGCAGGAGGCATGGGAGCTACGCCCCACCGAGCTACATACTAAAATTGCCAAACGGTAGTATGATCTATAGTTTATACTATAGTTTTTTTACCGGCAAATGAACAGATGGAGAGCAAACGAATTGCCCATTTGCCTTTCTCTTTCCATAATATTTTATAATGACTGCATGAATTAAAAAAAAATATATACACCTATAAAAGTCTTCATAAATTACTAGTAAGGTACAGAAAAAAATGATAATTTATTCATCTTTGTTTCAGTTTTCCCAATATCATAGTCCAGCCGTTCCCTGAGTGGGATGATATGATCGTCAATGAGAAGGTTGTTCTAAGGGAGGACTTTGTATGTACCGTCACAATTATTATTTTTTAGTTTATTATACTCATACTAGTTGACCCGTGCCCTTTCTTGAGCGTTACACATTTTTACTTGTGATGAATTAATGAGCGTGGTTCAGTTATTACTGAGTGTTATGATTTATTTCCTGACTGCCAACTACTTACTTACTTTCTTATAAAGTAATAAAGAATTTTTTATGTTAAAACTTATTAACTTTATGATCATAATATTAGAATCATGATTTATGATAACCTTTTTAATTTATTTTTTCAGGAAAATTTGACTATGTCCGAGCCGGTTAATAACAGTAAGAATATTTTTTATAATATGGATATGTAGTCAATTGACGGCCGCATTTAGAGTCAGTTAATGCCTACTTAAGTAACTTAGGAACTACTTAGATACTTAGATTTTGACAGAAAATATATGGGGTTTATGTCAAAATCTCTACTATGTGGCTCCATATTATGTAAGCGTTAAATGTCTCTTGAGTTCGGCCGTAAGACAGTCAAAGTTAAATAAAAATAAAAATTAAACCATTAGGCCCTTAGAACACCGAAGCATTCATATGCGTCAGCGAGTCTCTTTGCGAAACGCTACAGCTTTTTCGCAAAGAAATATAAATGTAATTTCGTTCTTTTCTAGAACTTTCCTCCATGCCATCTCTTTTTTGTACGCATTTTCGCAATGAATTCAGTTTCCATGGTGTGAAAATCTATACACAGCAACATATCGCGTGCAGACGCCTTGCGATGCGAAACCCCACTAGCGGAACGTTTGCGTCGTATGTAATGGTCATTTCGCAGTTCCTTGCAAAACTATGCCGACAAGGACGCAATCATTTAATCTAGCTTAGTGGTAGAGAGAGACTTAGCATATGCAAAACTCTGCCATACTACACTTACAGTTTTCTCGCAGTTTCGATTTATCTCATGCGAACGCGTAGGACGCGTAAGTATAGGTACTAAGAGCATTAGCACACACTTTTACTGACTGACAAACCTCACGTCTGGATGCACCAGACCAGATAGCTTGATTTTTTTAATTGGTCAAAATATGTTATTATCAGACCTTCAAAATCAAGAGTCAAATAATATATTTTACCATGGGGGAATTATTACTATAGAGTGACAATGCCCATACTTTAAAACGTACATCATTTTTTAATTCTCTCGCTTACCGTTAGATTACGGTGAGGGTATCAAAACTACAAAATTGGCCTTTTTTTTTAAATAAAATCGCCATCTCTAGAACTATGTTTGAAGCACGTCATATGTTATCTAATATTTAAAAAAACGTCAATAGGTTGCGCTAAACAACTTAAGGTTGTAGAGTTGCTTTTATAATATAGGTACCCGACTAGCGTACTATTCCTTTGCTTTTATAATATAGGTACCTAGCCGACTAGCGTACTATTCCTATATTTTTGTAAATTTGTAATTTCACTGCGTGCGCGTGTGGATTTATGTAACCATACGTAAAAAATAGATACCCAACATTCTGGAATTTTATTCAAATCATCTATAAATATAAGTGTTTATATAAAGTGTACAATTATTTTGGTTCTATAATGACCAGTATTTATTTACTGCGTTTTAATAATTTGAAACACCTCTATCTTTATACCTTAACCTAAACACTTATGTTTAAAACTTATAAACATAGGTAAACATAGGTAGTGTATGTATGTATCTTCTTCTTATAAGAAGATGTTGCTAACACTCTTTTTGCTTTTTATTAACAATCTTCGAAGTCATAAGTCAATCAGACAAAGTCGAAAGATTGCGAACCTGAACATTTTGCTTACAATTTAATGCATTATCTATATCTCAATGAATCTTTCGACATAATATTATTTTTACAATCTCGCTAGTTATATTAAAGTCTAACGGTTTTTACAATTTTACGGTGACATATACACCTTGAAACCTGGAAATATTTAAGGAATGGAATTTTATACGCTCCCTTATGTTTTTAGGGTTCCGTAATACACAAGGAACCCTTATAGTTTCGCTCTGTCCGTCCGTCTGTCTGTCTGTTTATCTGTCCGCGCTTCTAACTTCTGCAATTATGAATAAAAAAGGATGAAATTGGGTATAGATATAGATTGTGTATGGATCTTGGTTTTGGAATCAAATAATAATAATTTTATATTTTAGGGGTAGCTCTCCATACATGTGAATTGGGGATGAAAGATATTTTTTCATTCCACCCCATCGTGTGGGGTATCGTTAAATATGTATTTTAAAATAAAGGTAAAGTTTGATACATGACTATTTATAAAGTCGACCATTTTTGAGTAATCGGACCCCAAAGTGGTTTGTAAGTTGGTCATAGCATTTCCCTAGCATTTCTAAACTATAGGAGATAGAAACTTGTAAGTTTCCATGCTGATAGATCATACTAAAGACTTGAGGAAATTTATTTTGTACGAAATCGAACAGTAAATTTAAAGTAATTTGAAAAAAAATCTATTACTCGTTGATAGTTACGGAACCCTCATTAGACATGTCCCGATATGCTCTTGATTAGTATTTTTATTATTTTTATTGGTATTTTTTTAATGTGTACTCGGTTCATTGATTATTGTTTTTTGAATCACCTACATTAAGGTAAAAATATATTGTGCCCATTCGTAAATAAAATGTGTGCTTTCAAGTTGTTGCCAAGTTTGTTATTTCATATTTTTTCGCCAAAATAATATGTCTGTCGGTTTGGAATAACTTAAAATTAGTTAAGAAAACTAGCATTATGTAGTCGCCAGATTTGGAATTTTATGTGCCTTGCATTCTTTCGCCAACTAAGTAATTCAGTATGCCATATTCGGTTTTAGCACGCGCCAAAATTTGAATATTTTTGCTCAACTTTAAATATTATATGCCGTTCTTTTTACTAAAATCCTTAGAGCATTAATCCGACTGGATGCTCTAAGCTAAAACCTTTTTATGTGAATCAAATTTGATCGAAAAATATAATAATTAATTATATCTGCGAAGGGGTTTTATCAACTTCATATATTTATCCTTATCCAAATAAATATTATGTTATATTTTAAATAATGGTGAACAAAATTACCCTTAACATCACTAGATTTCAATCAACATATAAGGAGAAATCATAATAATTTTACCAAATTATAACTCCATAAAAAAATTCGCGCGCGTGGTTAGTCATACTCTTGCGTCAGACGAGCGCTGTGTGTGTATGCGTGTGTGCGTGTGGGTGCGTGCGTGCGTGCGTGCGTGTGTGCGTGCGTGTGTGCGTGCGTGTGTGTGTGCGTGTGTGTGTGTGTGTGTGTGTTTGTGTGTGTAGTGTAGTGTAGAGTAAGGCTGGGACTATATTTTATGCTCCGGAATCCGGAACACCGGTGAAAATTCAGAGCATGGAAAATAGAACTCTGTGCTAATAAAATAGAGTTGGGAGTTTTGCCGGGGAATTCAATGGGTGACGTTGTGGATTTTGCATTTCTTTCATAAATTTGTGTTATGTTTAATGTGTAATATTGGTAGAATATTAACCATTAAATATTCGTTACGTGCACAAGTGTGGGCAAGTGGTACAACTTCTAAAAGCGTCAATTACATAACGTTTAATTTAATATTTCAAAATAAGTTACACGTTGATTTCGTAGTAGTTTTCTATTCTATATTTTAAGCAAAATAAGTTTTCTTGATTTTTTTAAGAGTTGTATTATTTTTAAAGATGGTACCTATTTAGTTTTGTTTTTCCATAATCACGCGGACGAAGTCGCGGGCAACACCTAGCTACGATTATCTTCTTCTTCTATATCTTCTATATTATAATAAATCTGTAGAGAGGTCAATTCTGTACATGAAATATTTAAAAAAATAACTATCAGGGGGTGATTAGGGATCGCTACTGATGTCAAAAATGCAATCAGTAAATTTTTTGTCTGTCTGTCTGTCTGTCTGTCTGTATGTTCGTTATAGAAACAAAAACTACTCGACGGATTTTAATGAAATTTGTCACAATTATTCTTCATACTCCTGGGCAGGTTATAGTATACTTTTCATTACGCTACGATCAATAGGCGCAGAGCAGTGAAGGGATATATTGGGAAAACGGGAGAAGTTACTCCATTTTTTAAGCTTCCACCGCGTGTGCAGCCTTAATGGTTAGAGCTACATAGAAATCACGTATGACGGAAATATTTTCCTTAATATTATATAAAAATATTTCTTGACAGCATAATGTCTATCTTTTATGGTTGACTCACAATAGCACGTGAAACTTCCGGTAGCTTAGCAATTCGGAGCTTTCTGATTATATTGGTCTAATCTTATGTTTACAACACTCTCACTCATCCCTAATTAAAAAAAGTTAACATTATTACTTATTCAATAAAAAAAGAATCATGTAAATCGGTGTAGAAACACCAAAGTTATACATGAAATACACTAATAAGTCATCGCGCGTTAATACAGAATCATGCAATAAGGATTATTTTTGTGTATCAGTTGCCGCGCTCGACGCGCTTCGCGGCGGGAGGTATAAAAAGGCGGGGGGTCCGCGTGCGAACTGACCGGGGTCGACGCCGGCGCCTACCCCGAGGTCCCACATCCGACACGACAACACGTACAGACGTACAGACCGACCCTAACACGGGACCGGACCCGAACCCGAGTTCGAGTTCGCATCCCAGTAGTCTAGGTACACTCCTAAATAGTGTCCGCGACCGCGATATTGATATAGAGAGCTCTACCAATACCGCGAACCTCATCGACATTAGGACTTACGCGCGCGAGTCATCCCGACCGTACGCGGAAGGGGAGAGGGACGGCCCTCTCAGTACCGATATCGACCAAATCGAGAGCTCCTCTATCGCGATAACTCGCACGCCGATAGTCTCTGCTACCGCGCGCGTGCAACCTCACTCATCAGCGAGTGAGAAAGGGGTCGGACCCCTCAGCAGGAGAGACCCGCGTCTCCCCTGTCATAATAATAGCTCCTAATCCGTAGCTATCCCCAATATCCGGTCTGAACATCACCCGGGTGATGTTAGGGACCACTAGGGTCATTAGGGTCGTCTACCACCAAACAAACTAGCCACCAGGCTAGTTATAGTCCGACTTAGCTACAGCGGTCTTAACCCGACCCTTAGCATAGACACGTTCGAAAAAAAAAAAAAAAAAAGCGTGCGAACTTCATACAATATTTGGCTGTTGAAGCGATAGGACGTTCAGATTGTTCGACCTTATTGACAGACAATTATAGTTATTAGTGCTTATCAGCGCGATTTTTAGTTTTTGAATAGGTTATTATTAGATTTGTTTTGTTGTCTTTATTTTATGAAATAGGTATAGAGGTTTTGTTAGTATTAGTAGTTTAGTTATTTTAGTTTATTAGTTATTTTGGTAGTGTTAAATATTTCGAAAGTAGAATTATTTAGTTTTAGTAGGTACCTATATTTTTCACATTTTATAGGTTCATATAGATAATAGTCTCCTTATTTAAATTACTTTTAGATTAATTATAAGTTAACATTTATTTAGGAGTAGTTTTAAATAGGTACTTAGGTGTCAAATAGGTTATAACATACGTATATTAAACGTAGTTTAGGTAGATACTTAGGTATTTAAGTAAGCATTTAGATTTCATAAGTGTAAGGTAGCTTCTGTTACCGTCGATTAAAAATTCACAATGCCTCCTAAAAAACGTCCATCTTTATCTCGAAATTCGAGAGATGCTAAGAGGATGAGAAATACGCGTTCTCAAGAATCGGCAGAGGAAAGAGCGCATCGGTTAAACTCTATGAGAGTTAGTGCCTCAACTTCTCGAGCCAATGAAAGCTCTCCTGAGAGAGAGGTGCGATTAGCAGCTGACAGAGCGAGACATGCTACATCACGGGCGTCTCAAAGCTTTTCTCAGCGAGAGCTGAGTCTTACCAATGACCGAGAACAACATGTGTTATCCCGAGAAGCTGAAACTGCTGCACAACGAGAATTGCGTCTCACAGCTGATCGCGAACGACATGCATTTTCTCGCGAGTCAGAAACCTTTACTGAGAGGGAATTGCGTCTCACAGCTGACCGCGAACGTCATACATTGTCTCGCGAGTCCGAAACCTTCACTGAGAGGGAATTGCGTCTCACAGCTGACCGCGAACGTCATACATTTTCTCGCGAGTCAGAAACTTTTACTGAGAGGACATTGCGTCTAACAGCTGACCGCGAACGGCATATTTTATCTCGCGAGTCAGAAACTTTTACTAGAGGGAATTGCGTCTCACAGCTGACCGCGAACGGCATACATTGTCTCGCGAGTCAGAAACTTTTACTGAGAGGGAATTGCGCCTCACAGCTGACCGCGAACGGCATATTTTATCTCGAGAATCTGAAACTTTTACTCAATATGAAGACCGTTTAACAAATGATAGGGTGCACCATAATATTATTCGATCTCTCGAAGATGAACATGAGCATGAACAACGACTAGAGTCGGTACGCGAACATTACAATTCTTTGAGACACGAACGATAAATAAGTCTGTCTAATGAGAGATTAAGAATCGAAAATATTCGGTCTCTTGAAACGGACAAACAGCGAGAGGCCCGTCTTACTGCAGATAGATTTCGACATAGTCTTAATAACTTAGATGTATACATAGAAGATCAATTTAGAAATTCGGTGGCGTGGTCCGACAAATATAAAAGTGGGTTTGGTTATAACCTCACAATTGATTACAGATCATCTTCTGTAATAGGCGATATGAACGTGGTATGTTCTTTTTGTAATGCTTCAAAGTGGAGTAAGGAGTCGGCTGGTTTCTGTTGTTCTGGAGGTAAAATAAATTTGCCTTTATTCGAAGACCCACCGGAACCTTTAAAATCACTACTTTTAGGTGAACATGTGCAATCGAAACAGTTTTTAGACAATATTCGCACTTATAATAGTGCGTTTCAAATGACATCCTTTGGTGCTCAACAAATCTCAGAAGGTCCTTTCATGCCTACTTTTAAGATACAAGGTCAGGTTTACCATTTGATAGGATCCCTTTTGCCTGAAGACCAACCTAAATTTCTTCAAATATATTTTGTATCCGACTACAACGGACAGTCGAATATAAGAAATCAATATTTCCCGAATTTAAATACTGAACTCATTTCACAACTTCAGAACATGTTGCATCAGGTTAATTCGTATGTATGCAGTTTTAAATCGGCTTTAGAAGCTCTTCCTCGAGAAGATGATAACAATTATAAAATTGTTATAAATGCCGATAGGCGGCCAACTCAGGATCACCCTGGGCTATATAATGCTCCATCCACGAATGAAGTTGCTGTGGTATTGGTCGACCAGGAATGTGATAGGCGTGATATCGTTATCCGTTCCAGAGACAATCGTTTGCAACGTATTTACGAAACCCACAGGACTTACGACAGTTTGCAATATCCTTTGATATACTGTCGAGGAGAAGATGGTTACAATTTTGCTTTATACCAAACTGATCCGCGTACAGGCGCACCAACTTATAATAAAAAGATTTCATGCCTTCAATTTTACTGTTACCACTTGCAAGTAAGACGGAATAGGTTTGTATACTTTCAACGTTTTCGTGGCTTATTCAATCAGTTTATTGTAGATATGTACGCAAAAATTGAAACCGAAAGATTAGTTTATATACGATCTAATCAAAGGCAGCTGCGCGCTGAAGAATACGTGCACCTTCGCGACGCCATGCAGCAAGATATATACGGTGAATATGGGCCGTTTAGTTATTTTGCCCTCTTCTTTTACTGGTGGTCCGCGCTACATGCACGAACGTACTCAAGATGCTTTTTGTTACGTAAGAAAATATGGACGTCCCGACTTATTTATTACTGTGACTACCAATCCTAAGTGGGATGAAATCACTCGGGAGCTTCTTGAGGGTCAAGCACCGCATGACCGCCATGATATCATCGCAAGAGTTTTTCATTTAAAATTAAAATCAATGATAGATCTACTTACCAAATATAACATTTTTGGAGAAGTATTGTGTTATATTATAGTGTTGAATGGCAAAAACGCGGCTTACCTCACGCACATTTCCTGCTTTGGTTAAAAGATAAGGTTCGACCTAATGATGTAGACAGTTTAATCACTGCTGAAATTCCAAGTCCGATTGCAGATCCCGTGTTATACGACATTGTTAAAACTCATATGATACATGGTCCATGTGGTGTATTTAACGGGAATTCTCCTTGCATGCAAGACGGTCGTTGCACTAAAAGATATCCAAAAGCCTTAGTGGATGAAACTGTAACGGGACTCGATGGATACCCATTATATCGTCGCCGTTCGAGAGACAATGGTGGTTTTACTGTTGAAAAGCGAGTGTCTGGACAACAGGTTACAACAGGTTAGGTAGATAATAGGTGGGTCGTTCCGCATTCTCCTGTGTTGTCCAGAGCATTTCAAGCTCACTTAAATGTTGAAATGTGTAATAGTGTAGAGTCAATAAAATATATTTGTAAGTACATCAATAAGGGCAGTGACCAAGCTACATTTGCTTGAACTTGAGAAATGAACATGATGAAGTTACACGTTTTCAGTCAGGCAGATATATAAGTTCTTCAGAAGCTGTATGGCGGATCTTAAGTTTCAACATTCACGAAAGATATCCACCTGTGACTCATCTGGATGTTCATCTTGAAGGCGGTCATCGGATATATTTCAACGCCGAAAATGTCACAGAACGGTTAGAGAACCCTAGACAAACAACTTTATTAGCATTCTTTCGACTTTGCCAAACTGATGATTTTGCAAAATCTCTTTTGTATGAGGAAGTTCCATTGTTTTATACCTTCGATAAGCAACGAGGTGTCTTTAATTGAAGACGCCGTGGCAGGCCTGTAGATGGCGAGTCAGGTATTTTCAAAGAACATGTCCTTGGTAGAGTGTACACAGTTCATCCTAACAACGCTGAGTGTTTCTATTTGCGATTATTATTACATACCGTGCGAGGACCAACCTCATTTAGAGATTTAAGAAAAGTGGACGATGTTGTTTATCCCTCTTATCATGCAGCTTGCCAAGCGCGTCATTTGCTTGAAAATGATCAGCATTGGGATGACGCTTTAGCAGAATCCTGTGTTAGTGATAATCCACGACGGTTACGCCATTTATTTGTAACATTACTCACATTTTGTAATTTATCAGATGCTGTACAGTTATGGGAAAAATATAAAGAAAAATTTGCAGAAGACTTTCTTAGAAATATTTCTAACAATGATAAAGGCACTACTACTGACCATTTCCGTGATCTTGCCATAAATCAGTGCTTATTAGCTCTTCAGGATGATTTAACAGCAGTAGGCGGTAAATCACTCTGTGAATATGGTTTGCCAACACCAACCTCAGTCGGAGAGGTAACTAATAGGGAATATTCCGCAGAAATTGGTTACAACTTAATGGAACTGCAGACAACATTAGAAAACGGTGTCCCAATGATGACTGCAGAACAACGTTCAGTTTATGATCGCGTGTGCGAAAGTGTTCAAAATAATTTGGGAACAATATGGTTTTTAGATGCACCTGGAGGAACAGGGAAAACCTTTTTGACTAAATTAATATTGGCTTTTGTTCGAAATCAGCGTAAAATAGCTCTTGCCGTAGCTTCATCAGGGATAGCTGCAACATTACTACCAGGAGGTAAAACTGCTCATACTACGTTTAAAATACCAATTGATTTAGATCGCACGGAAAGTCCGAGTCCGAAATAGCGACAAAGCTAAGGTATTACGCGAGTGTAATTTAATCATATGGGATGAATGTACGATGGCCCATCGAAAAGGAGTAGAAGCGGTAGACAGAACATTAAGGGATATAAGGCAAAATGATCGACCAATGGGCGGTATCACGGTTTTATTTTGTGGTGATTTCCGACAAACCTTACCGGTAATACCACGGGGAACCCGAGCTGATGAGGTTAGGACTTGCCTGAAAAGCTCTTATTTGTGGCGTGATATACAATTGGTGCATTTGACTATTAACATGCGAGTGAGAACTGGAGATAACCCGGATGATAGTCAATTTTCTGATACATTATTAAAGATTGGTGAAGGTACCTATCCACAACTACACCAAGGAAAACTTATTCTGACGCCTGAATTATGTTGTATAGTGCAATCTCAACCACATCTTATATCGTCGGTTTACGGTGACGTAACAAATATATTAAATAGGGACAATTCTTGGCTATGCGAAAGATCTATTTTAACTCCTCGCAATGACCTGGCATCTGAGATTAATAACAAAATACTGTCGAATATACAGGGGGAAAGCAAAGTTTATAGATCGATAAATAGAATGGTCGATGAATAAGAAGCCACTAATTACCCGATAGAATTTTTAAATTCCTTTAAATATGCCCGGACTTCCTTCTCATGAAATTTGTTTAAAACTTGGCATTCCGATTATTCTGCTCCGAAATTTAAGACCACCACAACTTTGCAATGGAACTCGACTCAAAGTAACCCAGTTGCAACAAAATATAATCGAGGCTCAAATTTTAACAGGTTGCGGTGCAGGAGAAACCGTTTTTATTCCCAGAATACCCTTAATACCAAATAATTTTCCATTCCAATTTAAAAGGACGCAATTCTCAGTATCGGTGTGTTATGCAATGACAATTAATAAGGCTCAAGGGCAGACTTTTCGTGTTGCCGGAGTAGATCTCGGTATCAGTTGTTTCTCGCACGGTCAGTTATACGTTGCTCTTTCCCGTGTTAGCAGTTCTAGAAATCTTTATGTTCACGTGCCGGACGGGTCAACTTTCAATATAGTTTACCCGGAAGCTTTGCGCTAAAGTATTTTCGTTCTATAGGTACTTTAGCCTCATGTGAATGTGAATACATTAACTTAATCTAAACAATATTACCAATACATTAACTTATTCTCAGCTATCTATACTTTTCTGCCGGAAGTCACATTCCACGCGGACGAAGTCGCGGGCAAAAGCTAGTTATCACTAAAATACATACAACATTGTACCTGTTTATTTTTGTACTTTTAAGAGGAATCCGATACTTTTGGCGCGCCATTATAATTATATAATTATACGTGGTACCCTAATACTACGCCATCTACCATAATTGTCTAGAAACAAGCTGTTGAGCCTCATTTTTTAGGAATTAGAGAAAATTATCAAATATCATCGTTTGAACTTTAAAATCACACTGGAAAGAGACTTAAAAATAATATTTCTTGTTTAAAAGAGAACATAAATTATTTACTTCGCTAATTTTTGCAATATATTATTGATGTTATTACTATTTACCAACGCCATCTAGCTTAGGTCAAGCAGAAATCGGACCTTTTTTTTGTGTACGTTTTAATGTATAAGATCTGTCAGTCTATAGTTTTATTGGTCCTATTACTAACCTTGGTCGTCACACTATTGTGGTTCTAAAAGAGTTTTAAGAAAAATAATATATTAATGCTTCTGTAGTCGTAAAGTTGTTACACCCGTCTCATTAGTTGTTTCCTCGATATTTCCAAAACTCGACTCGCCTGAATCCACGAAAATTGAATCATTAGTTCAACAAAATGTCCTCGACTTGAGGAATTTCCTTACGCGAGTCGTTGAATTAACTGTCGAACTTAAGGTACCTACATCAGGACGTACCTTAAGGCTCTCTCGAGCGTCTATTTCCGACATTTATATCTATTCCATTTTTATGCAGAGTGGAATAATTTGAAGCAATTGCGCAAATAAAGAGGTACACTTATTTAACCCTAGAAATATAACGTTATTTTATTGTACTGAAAAGAGAGGCTCTCGATTTACAAAAATGATTTTAATACAAATTAAATTATTTATTCCTTTTTTTATTACTGTAATAAAATGATTCATTATCTACGAGTAAATAAAACATAAATATATGTTATTATGTTTTAATATATAAGTACTTAATAAAAAAAATTGGAATTGTACAAACCCTTAGAAAAACTTTTAGAAACATTAGAGTTATTTGTATTAGGATTTAGGGTTAAAGCATCATTCTGCCAAATTCGGATTTGGCCTAGTTTTAATGGTAACTATCGGTGTTGACATGAAGCAAAATATTTTTCCATGATTATATATGACACTCGAGGTAGAAATTACGTTTAAGAATACTAAATTCGAGGAACTGCTTTAGGATACCTCAGTTGAGTTTGAGTCGAGGCGAATCTGAGGAAACAACTAATGATACGGGTGTTAGACGTTCGATCCGAAATATAAAAAAAATATTGTCGTTTATTACAGAAAACGTTGCAGATGTCCAAATTATTGAAACACCAGTAGAAACTATACAAATCGAAGAGGATTCGGATGTTGACGACGTTGCAACAACGTGTCAATCACAAGAACAATGTATAAAGACTCAGCCAGAAACAGATGGAACAAATAAATCAAACGATGGAGAAGTAAATGTACGCATAGTTAATATAAAAACTGAACCTGTTGAAAATACTACAAACGATACACCTCATACACTTGAAGAAAATCTCATGGATCAAGAAAACGAGACGTGTGTGTCATTGGATGCAGATAAAATAATCGAAATGGCTCCTATTTCGAATTGTTCGGACAATGTTTGTAATGATAATAATGAACTTTTACCGAAAATCATGAATGTTACCGGCGGAGTGGAATTAATAGAATCAGACGATGAAGCTGATACACTACCGCAAAATGATTTATCTAAGGCAAGCAGCTCAATGAACAGAAATGAAGATATTACAGAAATTAGTACATCCAATGATAGAGATTGTGAAGATGTACCCAATAACTGTTTAACGTCTGATAGTAATAAGATTGCTGATTATGATGACGATAAGAAAGATTTTGAAGTGCACCTTGATGACTTAATAATACTTGACGATGGCATTGCAATGGAGGACGACGGCATAGAAGACGAGTGTGAAGGTAATGAACATTTTAAATATTTCAAGTTTATTTTCATATTATTTTAACATAATATTTTTTGTGTAATAATCTTTCTATCATAACTAGTACATGAAATAGGTATTAGGTAATGCTGGTTTCGTACCGCTAGCTAGTCTAGCAAAGTTCTATGGTGGGAATTTAATAGAAATACATAGATCACAGTTATAGTGTCGCGACGACATGGCATCTGGTGCTGCTGCGTAGCAGACCTTACCTTTAACCTTAGTACCTTTAAAGTATCAGACGTGCTGGTTCACTTTAGTTACTTCAGATTGACGCCTATTTGATGACAAGGCTACACGGTGCCGATCCGATTATGAGTTTTTAGAGTTTCCTAGCTGACCCGACAGACGTTGTTCTGCCATAACTATAAACTGGATTAAATAAAATGAAACTAACTACCAACATACTAATACAATTTCTAGACCAACAACTACACCTAACGTAAAACCACACGTAAAACCAACACCTATAAGTCCTATAGCCTACACCTACTACCTACTCATACTTCCTACATCTACAATCTACACCTGAAACCTACACATACATTTACAGTCTACACCAGTAATTCCCAAAGTGGTCCCCCCCCAGGGGTCCACGGAGACTCGACGGGGGTCTACGTTGGCCGTAACAAAAAATGAGGGTCTACAATCGTAAGCAGGGGTGCATGAAAATTTATTTGGTTTCGATAGTGAAGAACTAAAATGTTGGCTTGTTATTTTAAATAATAATATGATACCTAAATGAAACCTTCTCAATAAGACAATTTATAAATAAATTGAGAAAAAAATGGATAGTTCCGAACTGGGAGTCGAACCCAGACCATGTCGGTATCGCGCCGAGTGCTCTACCAGTTGAGCTATCCGGCCCTATGCCGCTTTCCTTTTTCAATTTCATTTATAACTTATTGAGCCTCACCGTCCATCATACGGTAATACAACAACACAAACAATATGATACCTAAATTAAACCTTCTCAATAAGACAATTAGGTACTATCAATATAGGCAGATAATATTTTAAGAAGCTCGACGACTGTTACTTGTAAAAACTTGCATATTTCATATTCAGTGCAACGCGTCGAGACTTGTTGCCGCGCCGGCCGCCGCCGTCCCGTCCGCAATGCGTGTTCGAACGTGCAAATTAATACGACTTGTGGTGTATGTACTTGCAATCTTGTATGAACGATTGAACGTTATGAAAATTATAAAATATAAAGTGTTTAATTCTTCACCAATATAAATACGAATGTCAAGGATAAACGTTACTCATTTGTTTCCGAAATTTCATAAAGAAAAGTGAATCGATATTAGTGATTACCAGTGTCGGAAAAGTAAGTACCTACCTGCCTATTTGTATACCTACCTACCTGCCTATATAATATAATAACGCGTGCCTAATGCTAAAAGGGCGCATTTTTTAACATTTTGTATTAAAACTTGTTTTTTTTTATTTATTATTTACAGGTAGGTAACGAAACATGACCGAATCTAAGAAGAAGTGTCGTCAGTACAGTGTTGAATATTTAAAATTTGGTTTTCTTCCGTCACAGGCAGATAAACGATTGCCCACATGCCTTTTATGCAACAAAGTTTTGAGCAATGACTCTATGAAACCATCAAAGCTGGAAGACCACCTAAGAAGGTGTCATCCTGATAAAATAGGTAAAGATTTAAAATATTTTCAAACATTAAAGGAAAAATATGAAAAGAGACCCACCGTGCACAGTATGTTCGCTTCAACGTCTGAAAGCAACGGCTTGCGGGCATCTTACAATATCTTATTACTTATATCAAAATCTGGAAAACCGCACAACATTGGAGAACAGTTAATTTTACCTGCTGATGAAGAGGTTTTAAAAGCTGTTCTGCATAAATCTTCATTTTACATACTCAAAAGAATTCCTTTGAGTAACAACACTGTACAAAGATGTATTGATGAAATGAGCTCTGATGTTGAAAGTTTCTTGTCTGATTATCTGCAAACAACTCATTTTTCTATTCAACTGGACGAGTCAACTTTACCTGGCAATGAAGCATTATTATTGGCATATGTTCGATTTGTTATGGGCGAAGAAATTCATGAAGAGCTACTATTTGCGAAAACTTTGAAGACGGACACTAAAGGTGAATCAATATTTAATGTCCTGAGTGATTTTTTTAAAGAAAAGTCGATTCCATTTATAAACGTTATTTCGGTGGCAACAGATGGAGCTCCTGCCAAAGTCGGGCGATATTGTGGGTTTATAGGCCATCTTAAAAGAATTATACCAGAGGTAATTGCATTTCACTCTGTTATCCACCGACAACATCTAGTAGCGAAAAATTTGAGTGATAGGTTGAACCAATCGCTTAAATTTGTGATTAATGCAGTTTACAAAATTAGAAGCAATGCATTGAATACGCGCTGATTTGCACAATTGTGCGATGAAAATGATGAAAACTTCCAACGATTGCTGTTACATACCGAAGTACGTTGTTTGTCGAAAGGTGCATGTTTATCAAGATTTTATTCACTTTTTGACTCAGTTTTAGAATTTCTGGAAAGTAAAGATCCTGATTTAAAAAAACCTAATCAATTTTAAAGCAGACATCGCGTATTTGACAGATTTCTTCAAAAATGTAATGACCTCAACTTACAATTACAAGGGCCAAAGGGACAAAATAAAAGCCTTAATTTAATAAAAACAAAGAGTGTAATTTCAGCTTTTATTGGTAAATTGAAATTTATGAAGGAAAATATTGGTCGGCGCGAATTTTCACAGTTTTCAAACTTATCGCAGGTAGAATGCCTTGATGAAGATATTCAGATATACGTTCAACATTTGATTGCCCTGCATGATGATTTTAAAATCAGATTTGAAGACATTCTGTCGATGGAAATACCACCATGGATCATAAATCCATTTGATGAAACGGAAGTGGAGAATGTAATATTATAAGAGGAGCTACTCGAGCTTAGCACTAATGAGGAGCTGAAAGTGACATTTAAAAGAGGGTATCAAAAATTTTGGCTGCAGGCAGAAATATTTGAAAAATATCCTGGACTGTGGGGAATCGCACAAAAGCTTCTGATAGCGTTTCCCTCGTCATATCTCGTCAAAAAAAGTTTTAGTGCCATTACAAACTTATTAACAAAAAAAAGAAACAGATTGAATATCACGGAACGGGGAGATTTGCGGTTATTGCTTACAAAACTCAAGCCAAATATTGATAATTTGCTGTCAATCCATCAAGTATCCATCCATCCATCTCATTAAAATTATATATTTTTTTGTAATTACTAGTAGAAGTTACATTACTTTATAAATAAGTGTTTAATTTTTAATATATTACGACTGTTAAAACAATAATAATTATTAGTGTAATAATTTATATATTTGAATATATAATATATATATACCTACAAGCCTACAACACAAGGAAATATATTTCTTTTTACCACTCCGAATGGGACGTTTTCTAAATAAAATTTGTGAAAATTGATTGGTCCTTGTGCTGAGACACTGTAGATTTCAAAACAGTAAAGTTGGATGGAGTCACATTTTCGATTGGCCAACTTTGCTTTTTTGACATCCACTCACAACACAATTAATTAAAATTTAATTGAAAATTTGTTTAGTCTACCTACTTTATTATCAAATAAATAACCCTATCAAGCAATCAATTCTAACCTTTTTTTTTCGAAAACTGTTAATTCGTCGTTGACACTCAGCCATAACGCAAGTTTCCATAGATAGATAGATCTAATCTTTACATTTTTTTCGAGATTTAGAAATTGGTAGTAATGTAGAATGTAGATGCAGGGGGTCCACCGGATCCAGCAAAATTTTGAAAGTGGTGTACGAAACAAATGAGTCTGGGAACCACTGGTCTACACTAACAACAAAACTAATCTGAGACACGAGGTTGGCCGATTCAAGAATAGGCACTTTTTACTTTGATATTTTATATTTGAACTCGTGGATAACTTCCAAATTAGATGTCCGATTTCGATCAAAGAACATTTAATTTCTAAAACGATACTTTATGACTTAGCTATTTATTTGGATAAGGATTAATTTAATATTAAATCACTAAAGATATCAACGTTTTTTTGTCCATTTAATTTGAATAAATTAAAGACAAAAGCTGTTTAACTTTGGAAGTTGCGTATATGCTGACACAGACTTTTTTGTAGTTATTAGTATGTTCTTTAATGTCGTAGAACACTATTTTGTTCTATCGTCAATAGTTTACGCAGCGTGTGCAAAGATATTTTATGGCATTTTTTTTTACACCTTTACACATCACATTATTGAAGTTCCGTAATACTCAAGGAATCCTTATAGTTTCGCTCTGTCCGTCTGACTGTCTGTCTGTTTCTGTAATTATGAATAAGAGTGGATGAAATTTGGTATAGTTAAAGACTGTGTATAGATCGGTTTTGGAATTAAAAAAATATTAATAATTTTATATTTTAAGGGTGTCTCTCCATAGTTACATGTGAAATGGGGATGAGAAAAAAAAATTATATATCTGTCCAGAGTCCAGTAGTTTTTGCGTGAATGAACAAATGTAGTACAAAAATATAAAAATCTTTCCTCTTTATAAAATTAAATATTAAGTATGGATTATATTAACAAATATTATGATCATAATGGTAGCGTATTATGTAGCCAAGTATCATTATATCATATTACTAGCTTTTCCCGCAGTTTCGCCGGCGTAGGAGAGTGTTCGAGACTAAAAACTTCTATAGCAAATATACCTATAATATAGTAATAGCACAGAGTAAAAATATATACTTTATGATAAATTTTCACGTACTTTTTAATTTTAAGATATCTCCTATATAAGGATAATTAAATTGTATCCCTCTAAATAGCTTCTGAAAATACCACATTATTTCTGATCATTTTTTTAAACTTAGAATGTGTATAGTAACCTAAAGAATGTGTCTATCTTTAAAAGATAGACACATCTATGTTAACGCGTACTTTTTTGTAGACCTATACAAGAGAAACAATCCCACCATACATTGTTGTGTTATTTATCTCCAACGGGTTAGGTTACGCAGCGTTTTCGATAAAAGTTCCCAATCGGCTTGATTTTTCCGACACCTTCAACAATGGTCGTCATAAACCAAACAATTTCCACAAAACCTTAACAAATTATTATCGACCTGAACCTTCCTAAGGAACCACTCGGTCGGTAAATGTAAACGGCATGAAAATCCTTGCAGTAGTTTTTGAGATTATTGCGAACATACAGACAGACAGACTCGGCGGGGTACTTAGGGGTATCCTATGTCCGTCTCCTGGTTCTAAGGTACCTGCCCACCAATTTTTATCCATATCGGTTCAGCCGTTCTTGAGTAATAAATAGTGTAACTAACACGACTTTCTTTTATATATATAAGATATTCTGAAATATAATGTCAGATAGTATAAACGTGTCATTTTGGAAATATTGTTTAATTTTTTCCTGTGTGTATTATCATAATTTATTTATTTTACAGATATTATACAAGTGAAAACCGAATCAGAACAACCCAAAGAAAATGCAGACAAGGAAGATGACACTCCAAGTTTCGATTTTAAACTTTTACTAACACCGGTCGTATATACTAAAAAACTTAATGATATGGATGTTTTTAAATTTATTGACTACTTAAAGGTTCGAGACATAAGAATAATTGAATGTTCGTATAAAGAAAGTAAGCCAATAGATATCAATAAAAAGCCCAAAATAACGAATGACTTAATGAATACAAAAGAGGAACTAAAAGTAACTCAAAATACTTTTAATCAATTGGAATTGGAGAAAAGCATCGGTATAAAAACAGAATTAAAAGAAAGTACTGAATCTTGTAATCTCATCAGTGATCACCAAAAAGTAAAATACTCGAGTTGGCTTTTGCAAAAACCTAAAAATCGTAGTTACAATCCAATACAGCTATGTAAGAATCCAGACTTTAACACTAGGTTAAAAAGGTTAAATGCAGGTTTTCTTAGCCGAGAAAAAAATAGGCTAATGTTAAAAGAATGTAAACGGTTGACTATCGACTTACATAAAGCATTTGAAAATAAGCTTATTAATGGGACATTGTACCTAAAAAATAGTAAGTTTACATATGCCCAAGTAATGACAACGTATCCATTAGTGGATCCCCGAACTTTACAAGGCCTCGAGTATAATAAAGAGAAGTTATTAAACGAAACACCCACGATATATAAAAACTCACAAAACGTCACAAATATTGTTCCAAATTTTGACCCGGAATCATTTGAAAGTAACAAGGTACATGATTTAAAGGATACGAACAAAATAAAAAATAATCTTCTTACAGTAGAAATATCTCCAATAGCAGCAAGTAAAAAACCTCCAGTCGAAATTGTTAATAATGAAACCAAAGAAACAAAATTAAACCAAGATATTAATTTGGATCCTACTTTACTTAAACAAGACGCTAATGAAATAAATTGTAATGTAAAAGAAGCTAGTGGAATGGAACTAAACCAAAATGTTCAGTTACGTTCAAATTCATTTAAATTAGACGCTTCAGGCACAGACTCTTACTGTGAAAATGTTAATAATGATAAAATTGAAGTTCAAGAAAATATGAAATATGATGTTCCAGGACAAAGAGAACCGAATATAGATGCATGTGGTACAAATCCTTCTACTGAAAAAGATGATAATAAAAAAATTGAAGTTCAAGAAAACAATAAATACTTGGTATCAGGACAAATGGAACCAAACAAAGACGCTTGTGACATTAACTCTTATGTAGAAAGAGTCGATAATGATAATATTGAAGTCCAAGAATTACAAGAACAGGAACTAACAAATTCAAAAAAGGGAAAAAAACAGTTAAGCAAAACCCAAATAGAGAAGTCACTCAAGAAGATATTTATGAAAT
This sequence comes from Phengaris alcon alcon, assembly GCA_037179445.1. Lineage (NCBI taxonomy): Eukaryota > Metazoa > Arthropoda > Insecta > Lepidoptera > Lycaenidae > Phengaris > Phengaris alcon. The sequence continues at coordinate 1,672,217 of JAYRCH010000043.1, read as the reverse complement.
CGCCAATTAACTATAGATGCTCAACGTCTTTACCTAGTCGAATCCCCTTTAATTGGAAAGCCACCTCGAAGTTACCTCATAACACTATTAACATTAGCAATGCTTATGGTGACGCTCTATTAGCGTCATCTACTCTTGAAAAGATTATTAAAGTATTGTCACACCAGCCAATTGATAACAAACAAAAAAAACATAAACGTAAGATGGTTTTGGAGAATTTGGAGGAACAAAGGATACCTTGGAGGAAGAAACATTGTAACAAAATAAAGGATCAAAATATTGAAGAAAAATCAACTGATAAAACCATTGAAAATATTGAAGAAATTAACAAAAATCAAAATTTTGGATCAGAAGCAAATGATAAGGACAGCAATACAAATAATACTACCAGCATTATAAAGGACAAGACTAAAGAAAAATATGGGGCCGAACATGAAAAAAGTCGATATTGCTGTTGGGCTTTGGAAAAGTTAATAAGTAACAAAGAACCGGAAAGCCCACATTATTGCCCTCATCCAGTATGTATTTGTTGTTGTAGAGATAGACTTCTAGAAAAAACACTGCAAGAAAAAATAACTAAAGGACCAAAAACAAAAAAACGTACATTGCCAAATACTCCAAGAAATAAACCACCTATTAAAAAACATAAACCCTCAAAAGTCAACAACGTAAACCAAGTATCGGTAGACATTATTCAAATAGTTCTTTCTGATGATGATGATGATAATGATGATGATGATGATGGTGCCAAAGATAATAGTAATAATAACAAAGTTAGGGTTGATCCTAATAAAAATGATAATTCCCTTCCAAAATTACAAGAATTTACAAATACCCCTATACATCATTTGACGAAGGAAAGTAATAATGTTGAAAGTGTACCAGTTCAAGATATAGCTTCATCAATACAAACTAAAAACTCTAGCTTTAACGAGACAACATTGCCTACACAAACTAAGGATTCTAGTTTTACCCAAACTTGTAAAACACGTGTTTTTGCACAGAATTCGCCTAATTTCAAAAACACATCTACGCACATAGAAATACCACCTCTAAGGGTAACTGCTTCTGCAAATGGTCAAATTTACAAACCGACGACGACCACTTACTTTATTCAGCCAAATAATGCAACTCTACCAAATAGTACAACAGATCTGTCAAAATATAATGTGCTGTCTCACAGTAATGATTCATCAAAACCTATATTCCTTGGCAAAAACAAAATTTTACTTTGTTCAACTAATAAATCTGAATCTCTAATGGCTGAGTCATCAGCAAAGGAAGGCAATTCATTAACCGATGGGCCTCAATCTCTTCTACCGCCCGGAGTCCAGATAGTATTATTACCTAGTGGCGAGTTGGCTCTTTCAATTCAGCCTGGACTAGATTTCAATTCTGACGAAATAGCCAAACTCTCAGAAATACTGATATCTGTACAACAACAACTAACAACGTCCGTATCAAATAGTTTAACAACAGATATGTCAAAAATCGTAGGAGTTGACATTCAAAAAGAGGGAAACGATGAAATAATTTCACAAAATAAAAACATTTTACAAACAAAATCAAATTGTGCTGAATCCTCTGAAATGCTTGTGATCCCAAACATTGCGAATGGAAATAGCCAAAACTATGAAAACATCGTTTCTCACGATTTTGGAAGTCATATTTTGAATGAAGCTAGTGATAAACATGGCGATGAGAAAAGAAATATGACTGAAGATGCTCAAGGCTTACAAACTTCTAATGATACAGATTCTCATAACAGTAAAAAGTCAATATTGTCAGACCTAATGGAAATGTCTGGTATTTCTGAAAATGACGCTGTTTCAGAAGCTAAAACGTTCAATGCACCTAAAAAATGTCCAGTGACTCCAATGATCTCATTGCCTCAAGCGACAGTACTAACCCAAACTGACCTTAAAACCAATAGTCCAAATAAAGCGTGGCTAAAGCCTGTAGTAAGCATATCACAAGATACTCGTAAAGAGCTATCAATAGTTTCTTCTTTCGATGAACTTAAAAAGTGTCACGAAAAAAGTTGCCAATTTTACAAAATGGACGTAAAAACGGGACAAATATTACCTATAAATCTTCAAATTAAGAAAAAGTCATTTGAAGCCGATAATAAGTGCAGACAAGGAAAAAATAACTCAAATGCGGGCCCTAGCAGGTGTATTATCGATTTAACGGAGGATCAAGGCGATGAGGACATGGAAACAAGCGGACCAAAAGCTGTTAAAAATAGCAATATAAAACCGATAAAGCTAATTCGGACAATTCATTCAACGGGCTTAAATCAAACAAGATCCATTTTATTGGAACCATTAAGACAAAATTTTGTCAGATCGCAAGACGCAAGCAAACTAGTAAATATTTTAAAATCAAGGAGGTCTTTATTGAAAAATCAATCAGAAATGGGAAAAACAAAAAGTGAATCTAGGATAATTGTAAGTAACGAGAACGAAGAAGATAGGAACGTAATAAGCGATGAACTAGATTCCGACTCCGATGATGAACCGTTGGCGAAGAAAGCATTGCGTAAACGTGATGATGATGCAACTGGTATAAATCCGGAATTAACAGAATCACCTGACGTTTTTGGTCCGCTTAAAAATATAAACGATGCGATAGAATGTTATACTCCTGAATTTTTGGAACCTGAAACATTAGAAGATAATGACGAGGATGGATATTGCATTCTAGGTGTATGAGAATATTATCATAAAACTTTTAAAACGACCCAAAAATTTACATTGTAAGTTTAAAAAATGTATGGTCTAACTAAACTTCGTTATGTTTTATTTTATTGTTAGGAAAAATGCAGAATAGAGAATTACTTAGACATCAATACAGCTTGAAGTTACCTGGGAATTTGTAACATCTAAGTAATTTAAGTAACATAAAACAATGACAGCGTGAAGAGACTAAATACACTGTTTTATTTGCAATACGCTAGTGAGTATCGAAACACAAGTGTCACAGTACAACTTCTTTCCTTATGTTCCTCAGCAGTAACAGTTTTAACTGACTTCCAAATTACGGCATTTATAATAATATTATATACTGCTGTGAATATTTCTTGCATATTTAACGATTATTCCATAAGACTGAATCTCAGACCTGCCAGACTATCCTTATATTCTTACTGATAAAATGTATATCATAATGATAAGTTTTGTTCCTTATGTTATTCTAGAACCAAAAAATAAGCTTGTATTGATATGTATTTAAGTAAGGTGAGTACAATTTTCTGTAACTTAGCGTGTTGTGCCTAAAAATTGGCCCACCGCACAAACTAACGGGTGTGCTTGCGTTTATTGTACATTTTGTCAGTAAGAATATAAGGGTAGTATGGCGGGCCTGGGATCTCAGTCCGTTAATAGTGACAGACGATGTATTAAAAACGTCGATCCTCGAAAGACATTTTGTAGTTGTAGGTACCCACTGTAAAATATTCTTTTGTGGCTACGTAAAGTAAATTTTATACATATTATGTATGTATAAAATCTGTGGCTTAGTGGTTAGCGCGTTGGCGCTCAAGCCGGAGGTCGCAGGTTCGAATCCCGCCAGGGAACCAAAAAGCTTTCTGTGTTTCTAGGTCATAAATGTGTAATAAATATGTGTATTATAGAATAAAAATCTTAAATATATGTATATTATTATAGACATAGATATTATTATTATTTATTGTGGTTTGTAGGAACAGTTAGCCAGCAGAACCGTTACTTAGGTACAACTACATTAATTGTCAATGCGCCTACTAAGTACTACCAACCATCAGCTTATTTTCATGTTTTTTCTGCCGCGACCACGAGCGAGTATTTGAAAATAAGCTAGTTCTATTTACAGTGCAGTTTTTTCTGTCGCGAACACAAAAAAATCGCTAGTGGCAACGTAAGCTAACGAACACTAACACTCATTTACATAGAACATAATAATTATAATAATATTATTTATTGCTATCTCCTTAATAAGCATCATAACAATGTTATACCTAAAATACCTATCATCTTCTCTTCTGATGATAATGTCATTATCATCAGAATAGGTGTTAAAGTTAGGGTAAACTATAACTGTGATATAATTAAGACTTAGAATGTAAGGCTGTTCACAGTATGTTAATTCTTTCTTCAATGATTTTGCTTTTACTTTACCTAATTAGTAAGTACCTTGCAAACATTTCCACAAATAAGCAATTTAAATTATTTTATGCACAAAAAGGACATTAAGATAAGTTTGGATAGTAATTAATTTTACAAATTGTTGCACCTAATCTTCATATTGTACCTAACTAACAAAAATTTTAGATTGATAGAATTATGTATAAACACAGATACCCAAAACATAGAAAAAAAAATTACCTATGTAAATTGCTGTTAAATTCAGGGAAAATACATAAATAAATTAAAAACCTATCCCTAAGTGTCAAGAGTTTTTAATTCATTCTTTGAAGCAGGGTCGCCGACCGAAAATCGGTGTACCGCTTTTGAACCTTATCGTCATAGTAACAAGATCGTAATGCTGTACAACGTTCAGCGGAGCTGTCGGCGACTGTACATGGGAAAGCAAGTACTAGAACGTTTCCGCTAGAGGCGCAGTTTACAACTTAAAAAGGTCCAAATGTCCATACTTTATTGACGCTTAGAGTACTTTTCCCGAAGTGCAGATTTTATCCAGTGGTCAAAATTTTGTTAAGTATGTATATACATACTTAACAAAATTAAGCAAGTGTTTTATATAAAACACTTGCTAATTTTATCGCGGTCTACTTTTTCGGTTTATCCCATCTCTATCCCTACAGTCCGTTCAAAGTTATTTGTCCATAGTCGGCATAAATTTCCTGTCAGAGGTGAAATAACTCTGAACGACTGTACGTATCGGCTACTTTACAGCAACCGCGCGTGGCCACGGCCTCCCGTGGAAACCCCTCCCTTCCCGACCACGGGAAAAACCGAAAAAAGTAAGCCGCGATAAAATCCGCAAGCGTTTTAATGTAGACTTAGTAATGTTTGTGTAAACGTAAGACATCAAATTTATATACTTAAGTTTTTTTTATTTAACGATTTTTTGTTGAAAATAATTTTAGAAAATACCTACTAAGGACCTCTTTCACAACATTCTAATAAGTGTCGGATATGTTAAAGGGTTATTCGGAATTTGGGTCGCTGCTTACTTTATATCGAGCGACAGAGACAAAACATGCACATAAGCTTTCTGACACTTGTCAGATTGTGATTTGTGAAGCAGGCCCAAAGACAAAATACTTAGTTCCTGTGTGCAGTGAGCTATTACTAGCGTATAATGGTATTAGTTGGTTGCCAATAAACCCGGTGTAGGTAACACCGGGTCTATTGGCTACCAACTAAGTATAGATAGATATTAAAACTACTTAATTATAAATTGTTACATATTATAAGTATTTGTTGTTAATATAACATCACATCCCTTGTAATAATAGTCTTGTGTAATATTGCATTACTTAAATTAATCAATTGTTGTAAATACTTATGTATGGTACCAATCTAAGTACTTGTAAATAATACCAAGTAATAAATACTTATCTACTTTCAAGTTATAAATATTGTTTATTTACTATTTGTTATTGTGCGAACGTAACTTTAGTTGCACCTATCTTTAACCATTGCCTAGTGGCTATACCTAAGCTATTTAAAAATGCATACTGATTTTAAGTAAGTAAGTATCTTTTCACTTATCATCATCATCAAGAACATCTCCGCTGCTGGGGCTTGGGTGATGGGTCTCTCCTTAATGATAGGAGAATCAACTAGGTAGTAACTAGTAGTCCACCACCGCCTACTGCGGGATGACGGACTTACGAACCTTTTGAAATTATCGAAGTATACAAATTAAAATTGAAGTGACTGTTTGTAATATCTAATTAACAGCTTTGTACTCATTGCAAAATAATTGCCTACGCAGATGACTTTGCCTCACGTTCCACGGGTTTTCTTGGTATGAAACTTTCTAATCAGCACAGGAAGGATTTAACCTAGTAACACACTGGTTAGAACAAAACAGTCTTACCCATAATGCTTTAAAAACGAAATATTTAACATTTACCATTACTATTAGACACTCTCCAGACCTCCAAAGCTGACCTGGGCATACAAATATAAATACAAACAAATAAAGTTACACTAAAAAGCTAGAGGCCTGGCTCCCCGCCAGGAGTTCTGTCTCCCACATTGCAAGTGCAACAACGAAACTAATATATTGTAATAGTTACTATGTACTCGTTGTGGGAGAAATAAATGCATTTTGATTTTATAAAAAAAACAACAACTATATAATATAGACAATTCAAAACCTAAACTTTTGTTTAAAAATAAAAAAGCTATAAAGTAACATACAATTTTATTATTTCGATAAATAATTTATCTTATAACAACACTAAATGAATTCACTGCTGCCTTTTCTATTTCTTTATGGACCCCATTAACTTCTGCTTGTGTTAATGTCCTTTCCAAATGTCTATAAACAATACTGAAGCAAAGACTGTGCTTCTTGTTTTTAGGATGAATAAACTTATCCTTCAACTTGACCTGAAACGAAAAAAACAGTGTTTTTATTTCTATTTAGAAATAGGTCGTCATTGCTTCTGCTGTTATTTTGCATCTAAATTAAAAGTGCTTGCCTGTGTTATTTTATTAATTAAACTACTTATATCGAATTTATTTTCTAGCAAGAAAAGTTTCTTTTTAATATAGGTAGGTACTTTATATTTTAACATAATTATGCTTTTAATAAAATATAAATTTTAGTTAAAATGTGTACCTGTTCAATTATATCACCACCAACATCTCTTACCAAGTCATAGAAATCATTGCACATAAAAGTGTCAATTGTTAGAGATGATGGCAGCCAAAATGACAAGTCATTAACACATTGAGGGTAAACAGATACAGGCTTGTATGTTATTTTGTCATTTACACCCTTATTGTGAAACTGAGTAAGGAACCCAGAATCTGTACTCCACATTAACCTAATATCAGGGATCTTGTAAAGGGCCATAGCGAGTCTCTCTAGTCCGAGTCCAAATGCGTATGCAATAGTGTTGTTTGGACCAGCATTTGCTAAAATTTCATTTCTGACAATGCCACAACCTAAAACCTCCATCCAATTGTTTTCATAAAATATTTCTAACTCCCATGAGGGGTGAGTGAATGGAAAGTAAGCATCTACCCATCTGTGTTTAATATCTTTTCCAAACAATGCTTTCACTAAGCCAATAAGGTGGTTTTTTAATTGTGCTTCCATCAATTTAGCAGCTTCTAATGTGTGGCAGCTTTGTTTTGCGGGGTCATCTATTGAGTTTTTATAATCATTTGGGTGCATTGGATCAAAATTAGGCTCAAATATGTTGAGGCCCTGGTGATTTTCAAATAATTGCTCTTTTAATTGGGACCTTACAGCATCCACCTAAAATTTATTAAAGTAAAAATATAGGATTTGGATATTATAATAAATAAAAAATAAATTTGGATTTATAGTAAATTGCTGTACATATTTAAGTATGCATAAATATTTATATTCAATTGACTAGGTGTATAAGTAATTTATTGATTGTACACAAAAATTTAATAAAGATCTTCTGAACTGAAAAAAATCACATTTAACAAGTTTATTGATAAAGAATCCAACAAAGAAATGCTTACTAAGAACCTAACTTACTTGATGAAAAACGGGAAAATGGGTAGAGTCAATTTCATCTCTCCTGTAAACATCGCCAATCATGAGGAAATTATCTAAGCCAGCCCGTAGCAACTCACTCTGATGTGCCGTCATATGGCCGCGAAGCAGGTTACTGCTGTTTATGTAATAACAATCAGATTTTGCTCTGCTGGGATGGGCTTCCGGTATCAACAAATCATCAAAGTTCTGTTTTGTTGAAACAATTGGTGACAGATTTTCATATACACTGAAAGTAGGATTACCTCCATGTGTAAAAGAGGAGTAGAAATACTTTATAATTTTTTGCCGCACTAGAGATAATGGGTTATTCGCTTGCAAGTGCAAATTTCTATTTAAATATGATATTATCTTCGGTGTAAGATTCGTATATTCATCTGATATGAAGTTCTTCTCGTTTAATGTTACTGTGGCTACTGATTTAGGCGATGTGCTGTATTTAAAACATTGCAGCTTATTTTTATCAAAAAATCTACATTTCATATATTGAATAGACATGTTTCTGCAGGGTTCTTTGCGATTTCCTCAGATTAAAGCGATTTCTTAGGAATTGACGTTTATTTAAATATAAATATCCATACAAAATGCTGGATGCACATAGTTCGTTTCAGTTTTGATTTAGATATAGTTTTATCTAAAAGAATAACTCTGAAAAATAGAAATATATTTTTTCGGAGTTTTGATTAGGTACCTACTTCTTTGACAAGTGAATCGAGCTGTCATGTGTCAGTTGTCATTTAACAGCTGATGATTGCCTGAAAATTTCAATCTCACCTCTCAGTAGTAATCTATGAACTTCCCGTTTCAATTTCCACCAATTATTTAGAAATTCATATTGCTGAGCATCTGTACTCTGATAGCTTTATTTACTTTAAAATTGAAACTCCAACGCAAACAATCAATGATTTCGAAGAAGTTAATTCATGTAGGTCAACTAAGTGCTGTTGGACTAGCAGGATATTATCTGGGAATCAAGAATAACCATGAAGAAAAATGTGCAAAAACGATACAGGTTATGCCTGGTTTGCCGATATTTGGAACAGTGTCCGCGGCAGCACCTTTTTCAGATGGCGGTACACATGTAGTAGCCAAAGATAGAGTAAGTTTAATAAATTAAGTTTTTCTAAACATTTACTTAATCAATATAATATAAAATTAATAAAATGTGTTGTCACGGGAATAGACAATTACACTAAACCAGAATATAAAACTGGGTTATAAATTTAAATATATTGATATAACTTTCAGGTATCTCAAATTATGAAATATGGATTTCCTGGCTTAGACCATGTACGCTCATATGATGACTTCGTTTTGTCCTATGACCGAAGAACTAGAGTGCCCCATTGGGTATTCGAACACATTACCAAAGATCATGTAAAGAAAAATGATGAAATTGATAGAAGTAAATGTGACTTTGCAGCTGACGAAAGTATACATGTCTTTTTCAGGTAGGATAACTTGCTGTTTTGTAACTTTATAATGTAAGTCTTTGAGATAGCTCTCCGAACCATAGGTGATATTGATCTATTAAGGGACTGTGGGGCAAGATACCCCTTCTATCTTATCTAAAACGAATTTTTTTTACATTCTTAATTTGTTTATTAACTTTCCAGGTCCCAAAATAGTGATTATAAGGGTTCTGGTTTTGACCGAGGTCATATGGCAGCTGCTGGAAATCATCACCTGGCCCAGAAGGATGTGGCACAGACATTCTTTCTCACTAATATAGCACCACAAGTCAGCACAATTTTATTGTAAAATAATTAATTGAATATAAAATGTAAAATTGACTGTTCTAAAATTATATTTCTTAAATATAATTTAGGATTAATAAGTTTATAATTATTATGTACTTTTAATAATTATACCTAATTAATATTTTATTATATTTACCTAATTCTTATTTTATTATATTTACCAAGGAATACATTTTTTAAGGTTGGTGACGGTTTTAACAGACATGCATGGAATCGTTTAGAGAAGCATGTGAGGAAATTGACCAAAGTATATGATCATGTCTTCTGTTGTACTGGACCACTATATTTGCCACGGTAAATATTGAAACCACGATTACTACCTTACTATCTGAGAATAATTCTCAGATAGTAAGCTAGTAATCGTGGTGTAAAGTAAAACCATGAAAACTTATTTTTATCAATTTTATTCAAATTAATTTTTAGGAAAGAATCTGATGGAAAATCCTATGTGAAATACCAAGTGATAGGCGCTAACACAGTTGCAGTGCCGACTCACTTCTTCAAAGTGGTGGTCGGAGAGGCCGCTGATGGCTCATTGCACATGGAGTCCTACGTAATGCCGAACCAAAAGATACCGGATGAAACACCTGTTGCTAATTTTATGGTAAACTGCTATATAGCCTAAATGACATGGCTTGTTGTTTTCTATAATATATGTTTTATATTTTATATAATATATTTAAGGAATGCATTTTGCTTTATCATGGGCTATTTATGGGCTTTTATGACTTAAGTCCATAGACGTATATTATAGACGACCCATGTTGAGGCAAAAAGTGTCTCCAGTTAAATGGCCCCACTTTTTGACATTTTTGAGGCCATTTTGACATTTGAGGTATGGTGAAAACAAGATGGCGTACTTTTTTTTGTATGAAGATTGTTCTGTCAAATGTACGTCATAGCTGACCTTGAGTTTTGAAATCCTTACTTTAGTCTCAATTAATTTATCTTAATCATCATCACATACTATATTAATACATATTACATAAGGCAAATTAAATTTTCTTTCCGAGAATTGTGACGGAGGAGTATGAAATTTGGCACAGTTTAAGGGTATTAATTACAGATGGGCAAAGCACCGGGTTTAAACCCGGTGCTTTGGTAAAAACCCAATAAACACCCATAAACTCCCATAATCACCCAAAAAAATAGGTTTTTACGTATTTTTTTGAAAATATGTAAGTAATACCAATAAATTATTTTTATAAATTGTATTGATGAATTCTACAATATTAAATAAAACGTTAACTAATAATATTTCAGGAAATTTTAAAAATCTATATATAATAAAATGAAAGTAATTAATTTTCAGTGTTTTCATGTTGCAGTTGATCAACATGTTGGCCTTTTGCTTCCCGTAGATACTTTAAAATTTCTTCATAACACCTCGTTCCCACACATGGCCGTATATATTTAAATTCTTGAGCCACTAACAGTCCGAAATACTCATTTCTTTTATCCTCTTCTCCATAAATTAAGCATTTAGAACAGTTTGTTTCTTCTTTCAGTAAATTTTCTTTTACTTTATCCTCGTTTTTTTTCTTTGTTGCGACGACGCTGGGTAAATCATCTGGACACTGGGTCTCACTATCGCCAAATATATTTGGAGATCGGCTTCGGCTACGGCTTGGCAGACATTTTTTTCTTTCTACAATTTTAAATTAAATTTATTAGAATAAATGCTTCGAACTCACGCGATCTAAGTACCTTTTGTGTTTATTATACCTTACCTACCTAGGTATAAAAAGAGTACTTACGTAGATTTTCTTTTAATAACTGTTTTATACGAAGATCTTGATCTCTCAAATTAGCATCCATTTTACTTCCAGTGATTATCAACTAAATTAATAATCCACAAAGTATTAAATAACGTTTTTATGAAATATTTAGCACAAAAACAATACCCTTTAAATATCGATCGTCAGTAACTGTGGCTGACTTACCTATATTCTAGCAAGCAGGACTGCCAGATGTGAAGGGGAAATCCCCAATAAATTGTTGCATGTGACTGATGATGTGAGCATGTTCGTTTCATTATTCATAATAAAAATGTTGCCAGGTAACCAAAAAGTCGTATGTTTTTGTGCGAATTACGATCATAATCTTTACGATCGTACATTAAAAAATAGACAAATAATAGTATGAGTACGATTTAAATCGTATATCTGTCAACCCTGCTAGCAAGACAGCGACAAAATCACGTTGCATAACAATGTAGCCCAAGCTTATATCTTATGAAATATACGGAAGAGATACGGACTTAGAAAAAACAGAAATGTTGTTCTTTGTGGAAGTCATTGATGAAATTCTATGTATTTTAGCCCGCAAACTTTCTTCAAACAAAAACAGCGCCATCTAGTATCGAGTTCTGTAATTATCTCTTTGTTTATGGATTTGAAGTAAGACCGCCACGCATGCAATACATTATGACTGGGGATTCCCCTATTCGTCGACGCTGAATATGAGGCGACGACAATCACTGTCAAACGTGTTCACTATTACTCTGACTCTGATAACGTGACTTCCTGGTAACGTGTTAGGTAGGAAAAGCAGTAAAAAAGTGCATATTAAGGGAGCAGATTTGAAATAATATTTATACTTAACAAGAAATAATTAAAGGTAAGTGGATTTTTGAATGATACAATTATATCATGATCACTTAACAATTTTAACTTAAAATTAGATGTATTATTACAAGCTTTTATTTAGCTTGCGTTATGTAAATAAAAGTATGTAGGTATGTTCGTATGTTGATGCAATTATCCTCAATCCTCAACCGACTGGGATAAAATTTTCCATACACGTTTATTTTGGATGATAGTGCATAGTTAGCTGAGAGTCGTCATTGGATAATAATGGTGGATAGCCTAAGATGTGTACTAGATATTTATTTTTAACATAATATGCGTAAGTACCTAATCGAATTAAAGAAGTTGCTGAGAAAAATACAGAACAATACGATAATAAACTAGCGTCTGCGTTTAATCCTCCGAGGAGATGTAATTTTACAAAGGTTTTTTGTATTTATTTTAATTTTTTTTAATAAATTTATTGTAAATAACAAGAAATAATCATTGTAAAAAAATAGGCACTCTATTGTTGAATTTTCGTCAGACCAACTAATCATCGTTCATTTTTTTAGGTTCAATGGGGAGACCTAAAGATTTACGCATATGGGAGCACTACCGTACTTTACCAAACAAGTCTGTTTCTTGCAAGCTTTGTAATAAGGTCTACAAATTCAGTAATGCTGCCAAAATGCTTCAACATCTTATCACTTGTCCAAAATCTCCAGAAACATTAAAATACTCTATGAAACTTATAAAAGATAGCTCGTCCAAAACCAAAATGTCTGGACTGTCAGAGATAGAGACAAATGATTCTTTTATAAGCCCCTCGTCGTCTGCTAACACTACAATAAATGCTGAGTTTCAAGACACCGATGATTATATAAAAACAGAATTAGCGAGAGCTATATTTGTAACAGGGACGCCACTATCGATGGTGCAACATCCTTTATGGATACAATTTTTCGAAAAATTGCAACCAAAATTTAAAATACCTTCACGTAAAGCTTTAGCGACAAAATACTTAGATAAAATATATAGAGAAATGCGTTTTGAGTTAAATGAGGAACTAAATGCTTGTAGTTACTTACACCTTCAGTGCGATGGCTGGTCTAATTTAAGAAATGAAGGAATAATAAACTTTCTTATATCAAAACCTCAACCTGCATACGTTAAAAGTTTGAATACAGAAAGTAATCCTCACACTAGTGAATACCTTAGCCAAGAAGTTGAAAAAGTAATGAAAGTATATGGAGCAAATAAGTTTCTTGTACTTATTGGCGATAACGCTAGAAATATACAAAAGGCATTCGAATTAACAAAACTCAAATATCCACATGTTGTTCCTCTCGGTTGCTGTGCACATATCCTTAACTTGTTGTGCCAAGATATTGTAAAGATACAAGAAGTAACTGTGTTTATTATGCAAGCCATAAATATAATAAAAACTGTTAAAAGGAGTCAACGATTAAGTTCCTTGTTGATAAAATCAAGGCAGGGTGAAGATTCTACACAAACACTAAAATTGCCTTGTGCTACAAGATGGGGAAGTCATGTTACTTCGTTAAAAAGTTTGAAAGCAAATAAGATAGCTTTGCAAATATTAACAGTTAGAGAAGATGTGGTAATTTCAAGAGATATTAAAGATTTAATTCTAAGTGATGATTTCTGGACGAAGACAGGGGAATGTATAAGTATTTTGGAACCAGTCACTGAAAGCATATTTTACTTAGAGAGCGACCAGAATCGTTTGCATCGCACATACATTACATTTAGAGATGTACAAGCTAAGATACGTTTTGCATTAAATGAGATTTCGACATTGAGCGAAGAAAGCAAACAGCAGATTCTAACATCAGTATCTTCAAGATGCAATATGGCAATGAGGCCAATACATTTTGCAGCATATATTCTAGACCCCAGGACTCTAGGAGTCGAACTTACTCAAGAGGAAGAACTGAAGGGTATGGAGTTTATCTACAATTTAAGCCAACACTTAAGTTTGTCAAATGTAATGGCAGATTTGGCGTGTTATAAAGCTAAAGAAAACTTTTGGGCCAGAGGATTTGTATGGAGCTCATTAGATAGCATTGAGCCCCTAATATGGTGGAAAGGTATTTGTGGTTCCACTGAGTTAAGCAAAGTAGCGATTCGTATTCTATCAGCTCCCTGTACTTCGGCAGCCACTGAGCGTTCCTTTAGTATCCAAGGCTACATACATAATAACAAAAGAAATCGACTTACAACTGAAAGAACTGAAAAAATTTCATTCATTTGTTATAACTGGAATCTTAAACATAAAGCTGAATGCGAGGACATTCAGTTTAATGAAGAAAATACCTTAGAAGCTTTCATTGAGCAAGTAAATGAACATAACAGTTTAGACGAAATAGAGCCTATCGAACCTATACAATTCATCGCTTGTAATAACTCTGAATCTGACAGTGATTGACTGTAGTTTTACATTTTACTTTCATCTCTTTCTTAATAAACTCAAAATCAAATTAAAAGTTTTTTATTCTGTAGGCTGCATAATAATATTGTCTATGTCCAGTATAGTGGACGTCTTGCGGCTGAGATGACGATGATGAAGTACAAAATCATAAACACCCAAAAATTTGGGTCTTTATGGGGTTTAAACCCAATAAACCCAAAACACCCGGTTTTTACCCACCAGACTTTAAACCCACCCAGGTGGATTGCCCATCTCTAGTATTAATAAACATAAAGTTACACTGTCTACCTCACACTACCGTGCGTTTGTATGATAACAATTAACAGTAGGTGTTGGTGTTAATCTTTCTTTCACATTTCATAGACATTATTTACATATTTTTATTGCGTATCTAAGAGGTAAAAGAACCCTAAAAAGTCGATCACTATCCGACCTCGAGGAATTATAATTATTATAGATAGTCTCATCATAAAATAAATTTCTTATATTTTAGATACCCCCAGAGACAGTAGAAAAAGCAGCTGGACTCCTCTTCTTTGACAAAATACAGAGAAGCAAACTAAGTACAATCAATGGAAAGAAGGTGTAAATCAAATTGTAGCGCAATAATTATAATAGTGAATAGTCATTAGTTGTAAATAATATTCTAAATATATTTTGTATCTTAAGAATTAATTGAATGTTTTATGCTGTGAGCTTAAAGACTAACGGCCGCACTCGAAGAGATTTTAATGCTTACTTAAGGATGCACTTAAGCGTTAACAAACACACGATCCAGCCTGCAAATCCGCAGCCTTGAAGCGGAATTGTAGGCAAAAATTAAATATGATTGACACTACTGACGGCCACTAGTACTGGTGTTGTATTTGCAGGTCGGACCATGGGTTGTATGGACTAGTCAAAGTCTGTATTAAGTAGCTCCATAAGTTATAGTATTAAATGTCTTTAAGTGATGTTATATTAATAATAATTAATGTACATTTTTAATAAAATTACCTGTATAATGTTCGGAGTTCTTACTTTAACGATATACTAGCAAATATGAATAAAATTATTAGGATCTTTTAAAACTTGACAAGTTTGATGAATATGTAATAAAATAAGACACCTAGTTGTGTAAAATAGTATAATATATATTTAGAAGTGAAAGTGTATGACAAGTATAAGACATCACTTAATTCAATCTTCCTCTTCATCGGAAGCACCATTTTGTTGAGGTTCATCTGCGTCCATGCCAGCATCACCCATACCTGAAATTTACATAACATAAGCTTAATATTGATGACCAAGAAGAAAAGTTAAAAAGCGCATAATCAAACATGGACAAATAAGTAGTTTTTAAATTTTAAATACATTTCAAATTTCATATTTGTTTTAAATTTTCACTTTATATCTTTAATATATCACTTTTATATAGATATCTATTATATAGGCATTGGTATCTGATGTAACTGGGTATCACCTATTATTTTAATCTAATAAAAGAGTCATACCTTGGTCTTCCTCCTCTTCTGCAGAGTCTCCAGCAACCTCGGCATTTTCAGCCTCAGCTCTCTCCATTTGTCTGGCCAATTCAGCTTCATCAGTCGCAGTAACTACTTTAGGCTGTAAATGTAATTAAATTAATATATTTACAAAATAATTAAAAATGATTGTACGTGCATTTAAGTATTGCAATTAAGAATGTTGGTGATATTATGATGATTTACAAACTAAAGTAAAATGTAAAAATGCATTACAATTCCAATGTCTCGCTAAAACTTTAGATTACTTACTTTTAGATTTGGCTTATTGTAGTCTTGAAATTGTGAAAGTTCTGGGAAGGTTTAAATGGTGAAAAATATAGGAAATATTGCAGGGATACTAAAAACATAGATTGAGTTTTCCCATACTGACTGTTTAATTTTTGACAGTCAAATATTTATAGGTGTGTTCATTTTACCTATTTGGTTTATTTCATACTGGCCCCAAGAGGTTGGTAGATTGTTGTGAGAATAACTAAATAATTAATAGATATCCTTACCGCCATTTGTACATTAAACACCCCTCCAGCAGCAGTGATTGTGTCTTTAATTATGTCAATTGCATCTTGTAATGCTTTCAGACCATCTGTTTTCTCTGGAGTGGATGTACTCATTACTGCAAAAATTAATGTTGTCATTAGTTTGTGAATTGTAACTTTAAAAAGTTTACTACTGCTATTTGGAATCAAGTTGAAAATTACAAATAATAGACTTACCATATAAAGGTGGGGCAATGAGATTAATCTTGATTGGCATGTCCAGGGTGGAGAGAGACAGACCAGCTTTCAGAGCAGCCTTGACAGCATCGATTCCCTCGTAGCCGTAGCACGCACACTCAATGTCAGCACGAATCTTGACAGCCTGGGACGTGAGCTTCCTCTTGATGTTTGCCAGAAGCACCTCCTTAGTCTTCTCATCCAGACCGCATTCATTGAGGACTGATGGGTCCCTGTAATGGATGCATTTTTTTTAGAAACTTATGACATAAGCAGGTCTAAAATAGCCACACTAAGTGAATCTTATTATGAAACACCAACTTTTGAAGAAGTTGCTCTTGCAGTAATTTTTAATAAATTTATTTTGTCAGTTTTCAATAGAAATGCATAAAAATGGTACACATCATAAGAATTGTTAATAATTGTCACAGAGAATTATTAGAAGTTACTGTATGAGCAACTTCGTCAAAAGTTGGTGTTCCATATTTCATATTATGATTCACTTAATGTGGCCATTTTAGACCTGCAGGTTGGCAGATTTAGTCAATAAAGCAATAATAAATATTAATTACACTTACACTGCAGCTTGTTTGAAGAAATCATATGCAGAAGCCTTCTTTTTATATTTTTCCTCAAAATGCCAGGCAGTTCTCTGGTACAGCTCTTCTAGCTGGTCAGAGCTCTCATAGTGTAAGAGCTCGGCTACGTGTCTCAGAATAGAGTTGACAGCTTTGGCCTTAGCATACCGTTCTGTACACTTGTCTATATCCTCAGCAGAGACACGACGTTTTGACAAATCAATGTAACCTATAAACATTTGTTGATTTAAATTTTAAAAACAAAATATTTATGGACATAAATATTTTATACTGTTGTGGAGTTTGAAATAGACTAGCGTATGTTTTGAATCGCCATGTGAATAAATTTAGTTTTTGTAAACTTATGAATGTATTTTTAACAATTCAAACTTATATGAAATTTTAAGTTCAAGAAAATATAATAATATGTACCTTTTTCTTTGTCCACTCTTATAACTACAACAGGTTCAGTTTTTCCTACTCTAATGAGTTTGTTGATGGATCTAATACGCCTTCTTGACAACTCTGATAACAGAATCATGCCCTCAATATTATTGTACTCCAATAGGTGCACGTAGGCACCCATCTCGGCAATGGATCTCACGTTTACCATCACTACATCTTCCACTTCAGGGTATTTTTCTTGATAAAACCTACACGACAACGGCATCTGAAAAAATACGCAGCATAACCTATACGTGTTTTAATATATAAATAAAAGTAAAGCAAACTATAGATATAGCTTTTTACTTACTTTTGTGTGAGTTTTAGTCGACTTTGAGAAAATTACTAACTTAGTTTCATATAGAGATGAAATTAAAAATTGTTGGCAGTAATCTCACGTTGACTGCTTGACATTTTACAACACAGAGCATAATCTTCTTCTTCTTTAAAATTGGCTGGCTGGCTAACTGGCTATTCTTCAAAGGAAGGCCTTTGAAGAATAGCCAGTGTCAGTGTCAGACGAGATAAAAAATACTTTGTTACATGGGTCGATAACTTTGCGCAAAAGTAGGGCTTAGTGAAAGTACAAGAGAAAAATAGTTAAAATCTCGTAATTAAATAAGTTTACAACATATCATATCTTCTTAGTACCTAATAGTAGTAGGAACAACAAGACAAAAATAAAGTGTTACCTAGTTAGAGACACACAAATCTATAATCGAATGTTATTATGGTTAATAAAATTACACAGAACATCAACAAAGGGGGTATAGGCTAAAGACAAAAGGGATTGGGACGAGGGATATTAGGGGGAAGTGAATCGTATAATGAAGAGAGACGACTTGGACAGCTGAAAAAAATATGTCCAAGAGCGTACTCACATAAGAGGAATCCCTAACCATAATTTTATTACGGAACACTGGGGTACAGGAGTGGCCTAAACGCAAGCGGCATACTGTAGAGGTGGTAAATTTTTTTGCCTTTAAAAAACCAAGGCTTAACCAACACCTGGTTTTGCAGGGAAAAGAAGAGTTCGCTCTTAACACTTCCTGATGCAGTCCAACTCATTCCAGCCGGTAATCAAATGTTCCTTAGCCAACGGAATAAGGTCGCTGCAGTAAAGTTTGAATTGGCTAGGGCCACCTGAGTAAGTGTCTTGTTTTGCGTAAAGGTCAGCGCTCTCGTTTCCTGATATACCACTATGGCCTGGAATTCAAACCAACTCAACATGAATATTTTGTGAAATGCATTTTAGAAGAAGATGTCTTATATTTATTATATAGGGGTATTTAAATGTAGACCGGAAAGGTTTAGCCAGAGTAGCTTGTAGGCAGCTTCGCGAATCAGAAAATATTACTGAATTGTGAAGTCGATGGGACTCTATAAACGATAGAGCCTCAAGGATTGAAATTGCTTCTCCAGAAAATACAGAAGACAAAGAAGATAATTTAAAATTTAATACCACGTTGACTTTTGGTATCCAGACCGCTGAACCTACACACCCTTGGTTTTCTAATTTGGACGCGTCTGTATAAACTTAGTCTGGCCATAAATACTGTTACAATTAAAAATAAACAAAATATTACATTTGAATTTGGAATTTGTCATTTTTATATGATTGTTCATTGTGTATTCTCATTTTGGCGCCAATACATTGTACAATATTTTACAATATTAAATTGGAGTGGAGTGATAAAGAGAAATCGCTGTGATTGCATTACACAAAGTAGGTATGGTGCCAAATGAAATTTTTAAGACTCTCCATACGTTTGGTATTAGTAAAATGGTTGTGTACCGGGCAATTAATAGGTACAATGAGACCTCCTCTGTTTGTGACAGAAAAAGATCTGGCCGTCCACGTAGTGGTGGTCAAAGCAGTAAGGGAAAGAATTCGAAGAAATCCTGTCCGAAAGCAAAGATTTTATCTCGGGAGATGAAG
Source organism: Phengaris alcon alcon (assembly GCA_037179445.1). Lineage (NCBI taxonomy): Eukaryota > Metazoa > Arthropoda > Insecta > Lepidoptera > Lycaenidae > Phengaris > Phengaris alcon. The sequence goes on along the minus strand of JAYRCH010000043.1, from coordinate 1,652,522 downwards.
ATAGCACCTAGAACCATGTCGCGTATTTTAAAAGATGACTTAGGACTTGCAGCCTATAAGAGACGTACTGGTCATTTCTTAACTGATAATTTAAAAAAGAATAGGGTGCTAAAATCGAAACAACTACTGAAGCGGTACGCAAAGGGAGGTCGCAGAAAAAATTTTTTTTACGGATGAGAACTTTTTTACAATTAAGCAACATTTTAACAAAAAAAAAATACCGTATTTATGCTCAAAGCTCTAAGGAAGCTTCCCAATTAGTCGACAGAGTGCAACGTGGGCACTATCCGACTTCAGTGATGGTGGGGTATTAGCTATGAAGGAGTGACTGAGCCATACTTTTGTGAAAAAGTTATCAAAACATCGGAACAAGTGTATCAAGATACCATTCTTGAGAAGGTAGTGAAGCCCCTTAACAACACCATGTCCAATAACTAAGAATGGTCCTTCCAGCAAGACTCGGCGCCGGGTTATAAAGCTCGGTCTACGCAGTCTTGGTTGAAAACGAACGTTTCGGACTTCATCAGAGCTGAAGACTGGCCGTCGTCTAGTCCCGATCTTAATCCGCTGGATTATGATTTATGGCCAGTTTTAGAGAGTACGGCTTGCTCTAAACGCCATGATAATTTGGAGTCCCTAAAACAATCCGTACGATTGGCAGTGAAGAATTTTCCCGTAGAAAGAGTGCCTCTATTGATAACTGGCCTCAACGTTTAAAGGGCTGTATTGCAGTCAATGGAGACTACTTCGAATAAGCGTTTTATATTTTAAATTGTTTTATATTTATGTATTAAACTAACACACTGTAAAAGTAATAAATGTTATTTGCAATAGAAATTTTTAAGCATGCAATAGGCATAGCTTTTATCGGGGGCTTTGAGAGCGGCGACAAAAAATAAAAAAAAATCTCACTCTCACCTAACCCCACTCCGACCGGCACAGCGGTGCGGCGTTAAATGCCGTACATCGTCTAACGTTGTTTCAGTGAGGCCCCTGAATCCACCGCTGAGCTGATCTACGCTCTCTTCTCCCTGGCCATGGATATATTCTCTAAAATCCAGGCCGGGGATGATATTTTTAAAACCCTCTTGTCGGCCCTCCCTGAAGGGGCCTCCCTCGCCGCGAAACTAATATCTAAATGGCTTCCCACGCCCCACACGCATTAAAAGTTGTTCATTGGAACGTCCGAGGGGTCCGCGGGAAAGTAGCCTCGTTCCGTCTCCTCCTTCGGGAGTATGAGATTGATATTGCTCTTCTTAGCGAAACCCTTCTCTCCCCCCCAGACCGCTTTCATGTCCCTGGGTACATAATTTACAGGCAGGATTACCTCGGAGGAGATAGAGTGTGCAGAGGCCTCGCTGTCTTGGTCGGCAGGAGGCTCCTCCACCAACTCCTCCCAACCCCCGCGGTGTCATCCCTTTATGCGCTGGGCATCGAAGTGGCACTCGGCACCCACCGCACTCGCATATACGCGTGCTATAAGCCCCCGGGATCACATTTAGATATCTCCGACATCCACAGGCTCATATCAGATGAGCCGACTGTGATTGCCGGAGATCTAAATTGTAAACACCCCGAGTGGGGCTCTCGCACGCAAAATGCGGACGGCAGACGTCTGCTCGCCGACTCTGTGCAGGCTGGGTATACGGTGGTGGGTACTTACACCCCCACCCACTACCCGGAGAATCCCTCGCACTCACCAGACGTCTTAGACGTCGCCATCACTTATCGCGTCGCAGGCGACCTCCACCAGGAGGTACTGGACATGGCACACGGATCAGACCACCTTCCGGTCCTGGCCATAGTCCGAGCTTCTCCGGCAAGTGTGCCACCTCTTCCCCCTCACCCAGTCTGTGACTGGGATGCCTTCGCCTTGCAGCTGCACGAAAACACACCAAATTTCCCGGTGAATTCTGCAGAAACCGTCGAATCTATGACGGTGCAGCTCACCGGGGCGATTGCAGCTGCAATGGATGCGGCTACCCAGCCGCCCACCCGTCGCCAACACAAGCGGCCCCCCCTTCCCCGGCACCTAACGGTCTTGATCGCCGAAAAGAAGCGCCTGCGACGGCGATGGCAGCTCTCCCGATGCCCAGCAATAAAGACGCAGCTCAACCGCCTCACCGCAGAGGTAAGATCTCACTTGGAGCTCCTCAATGCGGAAAACTGGACCCGACGCATCCAGGAGGCGGGAGAGGACTGGCCCTCCCTACACCGCTTTTGCCGCAGCCTTACTAGAGCCACTGCCCCCGTTTACCCGCTGCTCCACCCCGACGGGAACTTAAGGTACCGTGCAGAGGATAGAGCAGAGATTCATGCCGAACACCTCGAGCGCCAGTTTTCTCCACTGCCAACGACCGCAGCGGACCACGCCAGGTTGGTCTCCGAGGAGGTAAAGGTGTTTCTACTTTCTCCCTCCTCCCCTCCTTCCTTCTCCTTCTCTCCGAGGGAGGTTCAGAAAACCCTATCGCGCCTCAAACCCAAAAAGGCCCCCGGAGCAGATGGCATTCCCAACTCTGCCCTTCGACACCTACCTTTTAGGACGGTGGCCGCCCTGACCCGTCTGTACAACGGAATCGTCAGGACCGGCCACTTCCCTACTACCTGGAAGTTGGGGATAATTATAACTATCCCCAAACATCATAAAAACTTGAGAAGGGCAGAGGGCTACCGCCCCATAACCCTCCTTTCAACCCTTTCCAAAACTTTTGAACTCCTTCTTCTCAAGCATCTTGCTCCCCACCTCCCTCCTCGCAAGGACCAATTCGGCTTTAGGTCGGAACTGAGCACCACTCTTCAGCTGGTAAGAGTCATCCACCACCTGTCCGCTGCGGCCAACAAGAAAGAATCTTCGGTCGCAGTCTTCCTCGACATGGAAAAGGCGTTCGACTGTGTTTGGCATGAAGGTCTGCTCTTCAAGCTCATCAGAGCCAACGTCCCATCCCCTCTGGTAAGGCTTTTAGCGTCATTCCTCTCTGGACGCACCTTCCAGGTGTGGATCGACGGTGTCCTCTCCGGAGAGCGCCCCATCACCGCCGGTGTCCCGCAAGGCAGCGTGCTCTCTCCGGGGTTGTACAACTTTTATGCCAGCGACATCCCTAAAGATCCTGGCACCACCGCAGCGTTATACGCCGATGACACGGCGTTTATAACCAGCTCGCTGACACCCGACCACGCCGCCCTGAAGCTTCAGAGGACGCTGGACCTTCTCCCTGACTGGCTGAGCAACTGGCGACTGTCTGTGAATGCAGGTAAGTCCCAGGCGCTCGCCGTCACCACGAGAACAGGGTTCCCAGCGCCCCTGAAGATCGGAGACGCCGAGATACCATGGGGGAGATTGGCGAAATATCTAGGTGTCATCATAGATCGCCGTCTCTCCATGGTCGCCCAGCGCCAGCACGCAGTGTCGATGGCCAAATCGGCCACTGCACAATTGCACCCCGCCTTCTCTTCTCCTCAGATCCCCCTCAACATGCGGACGGCCTTATATAAAACTTATATCAGGTCCCGCCTCACCTACGCAGCACCTGCGTGGCACCATCTGCTCTCTGCACCCCAGAAGAGGTCGCTGCAGAGAGCCCAGAACCGGGTGCTGCGCTACGTCGCGGGCGCCCCCTGGTACGTCCGCAACTCCACCATTGAGAGGGATCTCAGGATGGAGAGCGTGGAGGCCTTTGTGGCCCGGCTCGCCACAAACCTGTTCGCGCGAGCGGATGCCTCGCGCCTGGTCGAGCTGACCGACCTGGCGCCCTGGCACGCCCGCCCGCCCGACCGCCATATACTGCCGAGGGACGCTGTCCCCCCGGCTGACTCAACGGAGCCCCGCCACCCCCGAAGAGGAGGAGCCCCGGCGCTCTGATGCGCCACCCCACCCTCGAAGAGGAGGAGCTTAGGCGCAAGGACGCGCCGCCACGCCCCCGAAGAGGAGGAGTTTCGGTGCAACGACGTGCGCCCCACCGAGGCGCTTGTCACAGCGCTCCATTCACCGCTGGATCGCTGTCCCCCCTTCTCCCCTTGCACCGGTAGAAAATAAAACCTGCCGGTGCTGCCTTCAAAATTCACCTGGGGCCTGTTGGAGTGGCAGCCCTCTTGCCACCCCGTCGCCCCCTTGGTGCACCTTCCCCCTCGACATCACAAGTCGGGGATCGGAAGCTACCTTCCCCTTTTCCCCCAGGTCGCTTGGTTCCGCGGTCCGGTAAACACGGCGCGTGAGGGAGTGGACCCATACACGTTTCCCGACCCCCGGGTCGGGACCCCCACGCGCCGTTTGGAGCCGACCGCCGGTCTTGGTCGGGCCTGGATTGGCACACGTCATTCCCTTGGAATTTGCGGTGCCCCCCACGGGTTTCCCCCGCGTTCTGCCGCGGGGGGTCTTCCCCTAAAACCGACGCTGTGCGCCCAGTATTCGTGCTGGGCGCGTCATCCCACCCCAATTAGAGGGGCTTGCCCCTGGCATTGGTTCCCCGCCCAAAGGCCCTTTTCAGGGGCCCGGCGCGCGAGGAGAAGTCTCCCCTTCTCCGTTGTTTCAGTTCGGCAGACTTCGGCACGGTGTTTGTGCGTGCGACTAGACGTATGCGTGTAGACTTACTATGCAATAGCTTTACCGCGGCAGGCGTCGAATGCCACACGCATTTTTTTCTTTGTTTCAGTATTTATGGCAATACTGGGTATGTGATACCAGTCTCTGTATACTGTATTAATAATTTCTTTAAACTGATGGTTTGCAGACTGAGAACCTTTTAAAATGCCGGTATCAAAGGAAATGTAAAGGAATTTGACTAGGGATTCGTAAGGAACTTCATAAATAGGGAGCATCTTACTCTGGTACACAGGACATGGCAAGCTAGTGAACTTTGAAAGCTTTTAAGGATATAGAGGGGATCCTTGTGTGTCCAGTATGACGAGGAGTGGAATAATTGGGAGAGGGTAAATAACTTAGGGATAAGAAGGTGATGAGCAAATTGAAGAGCCTTGAAAAGAAATCTGTCTGAAAGGTATTGGGGTCGGAAACTGGAGGGGGGATCTGCAACTCAACAACTCAACCGGCAGGGCGTTATTAGCAGTTGATTTCATGGCACCAATTACTAGACGAAGGCACTTGGATTTTGTCCAATTCTTGAAGAGCAGACTTGTGACAAGGTTCAAGAATTATAGATCCGTAATCCAGATGGCTTCGGATTAAGGCATTATAATAGGTCTTTACCTATGAAATTGCCGTTCTGCAGTACCGGCCATTTCAAATTAAAAAAAAATTTTTTATGGCTATGAATTCTAATTTCAAATTAATTTTATTTTAAAAACATGGAATTCGTTTTCCAAAAGCAGTCATTTGTTTATTGATTAGTGTTACATTTTCATCGCATTTCAATCTTTTTCGTCATCATGGATACGTTAAAAATTCGAGTAATTATGGAATATGAGTACCGTCGTGGCAGCAACGCGGCACAAGCGGCACGCAACATCAATGACGTTTACGGAGCTAACACTGCAAACCAACGCACCACCTGTTATTGGTTCGCTCGCTTCCGTTCTGGAAATTTCGAGTCCTCCGTAGACTTTGGTCGACAATGACGAATTAAAGGCGATGATACACAATCTACGGCTGAATTAGCAGCAGCTTTAGACGTAAGCGTCAAAACAATATTGGTCTATTTGCGTAAAATTTGCAAGGTAAAAAAGCTTGACAAATGGGTGCCCCACGAACTCAATGATCGCCAGCGCGAAGTACGCGTGGAGACGTGCCTTGCACTGCTCAACAGACACACAAATGAAGGAATTTTGAACCGCATTGTTACCTGCGATGAAAAATGGATTCTGTTTGATAACCGCAAGCGCTCAGCAAGTTGGTTGAATCCTGGTTCAGCACCTAAACAATGCCCTAAATGAAAACTTACCCATAGAAAAGTGATAGTCACTGTTTGGTGGTCTAGCGCCGGTGTGATTCATCACAGCTTCTTACCAAACGAGGTGAGCATTACTGCAGATGTGTACTGTGAAGAACTGAACACAATGATGGAGAAGCTGGCACATCTCCAACCAGCATTGGTCAATCGCTCGTCTCCGCTGCTCCTGCACGAGAACGCGCGACCTCATACTGCACAGCAGATGGTCTCCAAGTTGCAAGAACTGGGGTTGGAAGCTCTCCGTCATCCACCCTACTCACCAGACCTTGCGCCTACAGACTACTACTATTTACAGAATTTGGATAACTTCTTGGCGGGAGAAAAATTCAATACCCGAGAGGCAGTACAAAATGCCGTTGAAGAATTTCTGGCCTCCCGTCCAGCTGATTTCTTTAAGAAGGGATCAATAAACTGCCACTGCGTTGGCAAAGATGCATTAATTGCATGGGTGATTACTTCGATTAATATAATTAAAAAATACATGAAAAAATTCGTTTAAATTTTTTCATACAAAACGGCAATTTCATAGGTAAAGACCTAACATATCAATTTTTGAGTGTAGGGGTGAGAGCCCCACCAAACTCCAGAGAGACACCGAATAATATTGATGTCTTTTTCACATTTTTTAATAATATGGTTTACGTGATGAACACCAGTCATTTTACCATATAAATAAACCCCAAGGAATTTAACGTTATCAGAAACCGGGAAAATTTAGTTATCCAGGAATATAAATATGTCCGGAACAGTCCTACTTCTGAAAAAAACAACAGTGCTACTCTTCTCCACGGAAGTACTCAAGCCATGGTCAGAGAGCCACTCACATAGGTAATGAAGAGCAGAATTAAGGCATGCAGAGGCATCTAAAAGCTACTTGGTGGAGACGTAAAGGGTTATGTCGTCCGCATATTGAATGATTTTGCAGAAAGAGGTAACGGATAAGTCTAGATTTTGGGTGTAAATATTATAAAAGAGAGGACTAAGGAGCCAGCCTTGAGGGAGACCCTTCCAAATCAATCTAGAACAAGGAGGTGAATTTTCATGGGAAATAAGGATAGAACGACCGGAGAGAGAATTGTACACGTAGTTAACTATCTTCACAGGGATACTCAGCTGAAGCATAGTCTGCCTGAGAACCGGAAGTAGTAGCGGACGACACATCCAGAAATACCCCCATCATAGTCTCTTGTTTCGAAAAGGCAATTCTAATGTCGGAGACTAGAGTACACAGGCTATCCACAGCACTAAGACTTACGAAACCCGAAATGACTTTCCGAAAGAATGCCTCTACTCTCCAAAAACCATTCAAGTCTATTTTTAATTAAATGCTCTAATACTTTTGAGAGAGTGGAAGAAGGAGCAATAGGACGATAGCTCAATGGATTATCTTCGGGCTTACCTGGTTTTAAAATGGGAAGGATTATTTGACATTTCCACTCTTCCGTAGGAGTTTCAGCCTCAAAGATGGAATTAAGAAAGTCAAGTATAACTTTTTGTGTATCGAGGCTGCTTTTGACAATAAAATAAAACGGAATCCCGTCAGGTCCAGGAGCCGAATCATTAAGGTCTATAACTAATTTAAACTCCTCAAAAGAAAATGGAGTTTCGAAATCATTAGGAGAAGAAGTATGAGATGATGAAAAAATATTACACTCTTCAAATGTAGGTGCCCAAGGTGCAAGTTTTTGGGCAAATCCGAAGATCCAAGAAGAAGGGTCATTCAATAAGGGGTTAGAGTTGGGGCAAAAGGAGCCGCGGAACTTTGTTAAGTTGGTTCAAACCAGAGGCAGGAGGTCAGCATCTCACCAGTAGTTTTCAAGGGTTTCTAATCGGGGTCTCTATATATACTTTATGTAAGCGCTCTTTCGCCGTTTTTTTAAATTTATTTGAGCCTTATTTATGTTGCAAATTACATTTTTCTGAATAACTATTGCCTCCATATTTATGCTCTGCGACTATGTCCATTAACTAACTATTATTCGGAAAAAACTTATAATGACTTTGTTCGTAATTCGCACAGCACTATATTTTCCTTGTTATTTATTTTTGCCTTTTTGCCTTTTTTAACAAATAGTTTGTTAACACTTTAGGGAATAAGGATCAAAATTACTCACTCGGGACTTGTGTACTAACTGTTGGTGAGCTCCGGCTTGGCCGCTCGGAGTGTATACCGGCACCTGGGTTCCTCTGCTGCTGCTGAAGGTTCTGCTCCATCTACCAGCCTCTCGGTTGTTCCTCGTCCGGTCGCAGAGTACCTCGCTGATCTTCTTCATGCTGCCAGTCTACCTCCAGTCTTCGAGGACCCTAGATTTTAGACGATACAGACCACAACAGAATCCCAAAAATACTCGAATCTACTAAATGAAACAAGAGTATCATCATTAGATTTGTATTCCAATTCAATATTACAGACTACTCCTTGCCTTATATATTATAAGATAATGATGATGATTACTGTAAGTTACATAATGGTATATGCTTGCAGTTCTATAAGCAACGCCGAAATCCTGAAATATGTATCTGTAAGGAGTCTGGAGTTATATTCAGTACTTTTGGATCCAGGTTATACCTTAGTGACAAATCTTACTTTTTGGTAGCATATGCTTGAGTTTCATCAGAAAAAGGCAAAATCACTATATGTGTCCATATAAATTTAGAGGATTTCGCTCGATTCCTCATGGATACCATCGTCAGGTCACCACTTTGGTGACAACGATACCAATTTCGGATTATACCCAATACTGTGTATGTACTACTGGCATGTAAACGCCAAAATTATGAATTTCCCTATATAATGTATATAATGTATTTCTGGCTTTACACCTCGCCAGTCGTATGAATTAAATTATTGAACAGGATAAGAAATGAATTAAATCAGCGTATCTAATATTTCATTTAAATATGTAATTAACTAACTTTAATATATTATATTTACATAATTCGATAGTATAGATAGTGGTATGGCGGACCAATGAGGGTTTTTAAATTTGTGACATCTGATCGTCGTAGCATGACGCCACGCCAAGCGCCGCGCCGCCTGGTGACAGAAAATGAATCGAAAATTCTTATTGACTGTTTTTGATATCTCTTACGCCAGATGACGCTTTGTGTGAATTTGTCTACCCCCTAACGGCAGAAAAAATATCAAAAACCCTCATGAATCCTGAATCGCACTATCGAAGTTTTCACAGTTCGGCGCTTTAAATACAACATCTGAAATGACTAAAAAAATACTACATTTTCGGTTTTATTATATTGTGAATATGATCATTTTACCGATAAAACAAAATAATTTTGCCACAAATAGGATATTTTACAACTTTTTGAAGAATATGTAAAATTGTTCATAATAACATCGTACATTTGCAATTTGGACCATTCCTTGTGAATTTCTTTCCTTTCCTTGCAAATTAGCATAAAAGTTGAAATATTTAATTTAAAGTTTTGTTCAGTCAAATGTAAGTACGTCATAGCCTATCTTGAGTTTCGAAATCTTTGTCCATAACGATAAAATTTGATATCATGACTGACATGACGTCACTTTCTTGTAAACACCTGTTAACCAAAGATAATGTAACTATAGCGTAGTATAGCTACGTAATGCTGACCATCCAGGCTGCAAGCCCAAGGCCGCGGACTTGTAGGTAAAAATTAAAAATGATTGACACTATTGACACTAATGACGGCTATTAATACCGGTGCTGGATTTGTTGGATGGGCCGTGAATATGGCGCTTTATCTATCAAATTGTGATCAAATCACATAATAATATTATGTAAGTCTCAGTTTCACCATCGTCTGTTAAGTGTTATTCATTGGTCTAAATATACCTTCTCATAATAATACGAAGAACAAGAGAGATAACATATTAATAAGTCAACGATTAACTGTAACAGGCGTTGGTGAAATTGACACTAAACATGTCAAGTCCTAGAATGCTTGGTGTTAACTTTGGTAGCTATACTATTTTTAAATGCCTTTTCTAAGGTACTATACTATTATTAAAGAAGAGAAACGGGGTAGGGTGGACTTAGGTAAGTACTACGTCAGCACAGTGCTAAAATAAAATCACGAAATATGTACCCCCTAGTGTGGGGTATCATTAGATAGGTCTTTCCAAAACATTGCGAGGTGTCTAAAATAAATTTTTGATTTAGGTATCAGTTTGCGAGATATTCAAGTTTATTGATAGCTAAAGTCGGCTCGAAAAATCTGAAAAAATTCATGACAGGGCAGGACGCCCAAAAACCATCCGAGTGGCATCAGCAAAAAGAAGTATACATTTATAATGGCAAATAAGATTTTTAAAGCTTTCACCTTAACACAAACCATAGGTGCAGACTACACTGACTTCCGCCAGGTACCTCAATCAAACCGTGTTCGGTGTTGACATTATTATTTATTAATAATTAATAGTCATAGATGTATTATATTAAAAAGAGGCTAATAAACACACCGGCATATTTAGCGGAACACAAAAAAAAAGGTCCATAATTAAAAAAAATATGGTTTTATTTTAAAATCTACTTACTACACTTCTTTTGTTATTTAAAATTTCATTTGTTTTACTTAAAACGAGATCACATTAAGAACAGATTTTGCGAGTAAAGGCTATTTGTGAAAAATGGTAAATTTTTTAACTTTTCATGTAACCGGGAAAAGTGAAAATTAATATTAAAATAATTAATTAAATTAGAAAAATGGTGATTAATATCGCGTATTTCCTCCACGTGCTCTTATTAAAGTTTCTACCCGTCTAGGCATACTGAGAAAGATGTTATCGATGGTCTCATGGGATAGTCTCCGCCATTCCTCAACTACGGCGATTCGCAGTTCACCCACGTTGGCAGGAGCTGGAATTCTGGACTTAACTTTTCTTTTCAGCAAGTCCCAAGCTCTATTGGGTTCATATCCGGTGATCTCGCCGGCCACTCCATAACAGTGATATTCATATATTAAGATAAGCTTGAGTTACCCGAGCGGTATGCGGCCGAGCATTATCCTGCATAAAAACAAAATCGTCACCGATATATGGGGTAAACAGTACGACATTTTCTTCTGAAACTTCTCTGATATAGCGGTCTGCAGTCAGACTCCCTCTGCCAATCACTACCAAGTCTGTGCGAGCTCCCAAACAAATGCCCGCCCAAACCATTATTGATCCACCACCGTATGCAACTGTAGTTTTAAAATTTGTCTGAATGTATCGTTCTCCTTTGCGTCTGTGTATTCTTTGCCTGCCGTCAATTTGATTTAAGAGAATTCTGCACTCATCACTAAACAATACCTTACTCCATTGGTCCGCGTTCCAAAGTCGATGTTCCTGAGCAAAAGTTAACCTGTTTCTACGATGATTTACCTCGAGTCTTGGAGCCTTGGCGGGCATAAATGAACCCAAACCAGCTTCTTCGAACCTTCTTCGTACCGTACGCTCACTTACGGTCACACCCCGCACTGCTTCTAACTCATGTCGGGCTTGGACGGCCGTCAAACGGGGGTTCCTACGTACACGAAGCCGAATGAAACGATCATCCCTACTCGAAGTGCGTCTTTTTCTGCCTTGTCCTGCTCTTCTCACATAAGTACCGGTCTCTCTGAACCGTTGGATACTGCGATGGATCGTTGAAACTGGTCGACGAAGATCTCTGGATATCACTCTGTAGGTTTGACCATTTCTTCGCATTTCGAGTGCCCTGGCAATCACCGTTGGGGCTAAGTCTGGCATGATTCAGTCCTCAACTCCAAAAAGATACGCGATTAAAAAAAAACTAACAAAAAACAGTATTTCAATGAAATTTTAAATCAAACTCAGAAGGAAGAAATATCGAAGTTCGCTCCAGATAAGGTGTATTTGAATAAAATTAAAACAATTGCATAAAATGTGATGTTCAGTTGTTTCCTGAATTTGAAAATATTTCTTTTTAAATTAAATGACGTATAAACCAGCCAGCAACCTTATATTTATGATACTGATATCAAACCTTTATTTTATGTTCCGCTAAATATGCCGGTGTGTGTAGTTATGTAGCTACTAAATTGATCTATTTACTGCGCAAGACATTCTAAGAATTTGTTTACAACACAAAATAAACAGCTTTGATCGATACATTGTTTTAAGAACATTAATAAATGTACAGCAGTAGGTACAGTAAAACCAATTTCCTGATGTATTTCGGACATCATAGTTTTTCGTACATTGTCTGTCATTTCCATAGAAATAATTTGGAAGAAGAAAAACTATGATTGCCAAAGGTCATTAAGAACTTGGTCGTATTGTATAGTGCAGTTATGTACTTTGTTCAGATCTTATTTAATCTTTATTTAAACTGAAGAGAATACCAGCTAATATTTTCTATTTTTGTTGTTCCTACATTAAAGAAATTTCTATTCCGTATTCGTTGTAATTTGAATTTATTTTATCCAGAATTATTATAACCACTACGAGCTTGACTATGAAAATAAAAGACGTAAGGAAGAAATTCACGGAACTAAATTTTAACCAATCATATCCCAGATTTTCGTAGTTTTGCTAGTTCGTAGTAAAAAAAGTGCCATCAGTCAACTTCAGGTAGGTAGGTACAGGCTTTTTGGGGTTCCGTAGCTTACGTCTCCGAACCCTTATGGTTTCATGTCCGTCCGTCCGTACGTCCGTCCGTCTTCGGCTTAGCGTCCAAACGGTTAGAGCTAGAAAGATGAAACTTTGCATTTACAACGTATACACCCACTTATGTGTATTTACCAGGTCAACAAAGCGGTAAAATAAAATCACGAAAAACATTTTTTTGAAGGCATCCACGTAAAGTGGGGATGATTTTTTTTCTCGCACCTACCCCACGGTGTAGAGTATCATTGGATAGGTATTTTAAAAACATTTAGAGGTTGCTGAGGCAATTTTTTGATTTAGGTATCCGTTTGCAACTTTGCACTTTAAAGCGCATTTTTTTGTTAAAATTCTCCGCCCCCTCTAAAAGCTAAACGGCTGGCTCGAAAAACCTATTAAAAAAAATTTAAAACTTTAAAGGAAAATTATAATGACTCAGATAGCTTTGTTGGTTTAGGAGTTATAAACTATAACGCCTACGCATGGCTATAACTCCTAAACTAATAAATCTGATAGAACTTGTAAAAGGAGCTTACTTGCAAAACTTCGTACAAAAAAACTAAATATTAAGTAAACAATAAAATATTGGTATAATTTGACGACCTCTGTGGCTCAGTGGTTAGCGCGTTGGCGCTAAAGCCAGAGGTCCCGGGTTCGAATCCCGCCAGGGCACAAAAAAGAGTCATGGATGTGTATTATATATGCGTATTACTTATATAATAAAAATCTTAAATATAAGTATAGAATAAAAAGTATTAAATATATTTCCGTTGTCTGGAACCCGTAACACAAGTTCTTCGAGAACCTACCATGGGACCAGATTGACGTGGTGTGAAAGCGTCCATAGATATATTATAATTGTACGGAGCACTACGTGCACGAGTGCGACTCGCACTTGGCCGGTTTTATTTTCCTTGTCAGGCAAGATACGTTAGGTATACCTAAATCAGTATCGTATTGTAGATCAAAGCTATTACACAATATTCATCGCTGTTTATATGCGCCAGCCCCAGGCTCTATTCCTCGCAACTTCCTACTTCAGTAGATCAGGGTCAATATCCACTCATGTCATATTTATTTGTGTGTATATTAAGATCCACTTAGCAGTTAGCACAATGAAATTATTTGTTACAGATTTATGGAATAAACGAGCAGCGGATCGCCTGACGGTAAGCGACGATCACTCGGGGAGTTACGAAACGGTTCCTATATTTTAAACCTCTTGAACCTTTTGTACTTACTCAAGCCTTATTTCACGCCAGTGTTCTGTGAGGCTGTCTCTCCGGTCATGCCGAAGCATGGGTTGTAATTCATACCCGGGTTGAGGTAAATGGTTTTCAGATGATGTGGGCTCAACGGATGAACCGTGAATAGTCTGATTTCAAAAGCTCAACACTGAAGACAGACTGCAATTTATTATAACATACAAATTTATAAAAAATTAAGGCTCCTTCCCATGTGGCCTTATTCCCATCTGGCAACCCTTATTAAATTTTGATAAAAATCGGCGTGATCGTTATCTTTATATTTTTGAAGATTTAGACAGCTTTCAAAATATGGGAAAAATAAAAAATTAAAAACCATTAATGATTTAAATTAAAAGCGTTCTTAGCTTTCTTGTTAAATGTACGGATCATCTTTTTTTTAAATGTTTTTTGCTCCACATTATTATATATTTGTTAAGAACAGCGGCCTCGCAGTTGACACATAGTGAGTGCATAATATTCGAACGCTATAATATATAGTGCATATTGTTTTAAAAAAATCTAAGAGTGATAACTTTAGTGAGAATATTTCTGAAAAAAATCATTATGGTACTAGACGTTATTAACTTTGAAGGAAAACTATAACAGCTTATATAACTTTGTTAGTTCAGGAGTTATGGAGGCCTAACTGGTAAAATGAGCTTCCTTCGAAAACTTCGTACAAAAATAACGAAATAATAAGTTGACTACGGAACCCTATACTATGCGTGGTCTGAGACGTACTTGGCAGGTTTTTATTTAATACTAGATATAGCCCGCGACTTCGTGCGCACAAAAGGAAATTGCGCGGAAACCGCAATTTTGCCGCAGTAAAAAGTAGCCTATGTACTTCGCCGTGGTATACTTTATGTCTGTGTCGAGTTAAATCCAAATCGGTTCAATAGTTTCGTAGCCAATTATAACAAACAAACAAATCTTTCCTCTTTATTATTAGTATTTACACAGACTAAGTATATGAAAGATTTTTTGTAAGTGGCTTACCATGAATGTTTAATAATAATATATGTATAAATACTTTCCTGCATACCTATTATGATGCAGGATAGCTTCCACATCTGAATATCAATGTAAATGACTGTGCCTTACAATAAAACTAGATTGTTCAAACGACAGATATTATATAAATAATATATAATATCTGTCGTTATATAAAACGATTTTTATCTAAATTTAATAAGGGCTGCGAGATAGGAATGTGGCCAAATGGGAAGGTGCCAAAAATAATACCATTAAAACTTGAAATCTATTGCAGCTACGCTAAGCTCAAACAAAAATTTCATACTAGCTGTACAAAATAATTAATAAATATTGGTCGGTCATCGGTGTTTTAGTTTTTTGGGTATGCAGTTGCTTTTGTCTTTTTTTGGTCAACTCTCATTGATCTATCAATGTAAGGATCAAATTGCGTGACTAGTTTGGATGTGGTCTATTGTGACGTCACATTACTATGAATTGTATGAGATATCTATTTCTGAAGGATGATCTACTTATTAATTAAAACGTAAGAGTATCCAATGCAACCAATTATAGTCGGAGAGCTGGAATCATGAAACGCTTAGAAATAAATTAAAGACAAACATACATACATAGTAAATTAAATATAATCCAGGACATTATGTAGTTATATATATAAAGGATTAGATTAAAAAGGATAAAAGGAAATTTGTTTTCCAATAACTATTGGCGACATTTTTCAATAAATGATGATTTATAGCTATTGATTTTACTAAGGTCTTCTCTTAGAAGCAGACTTGTTAGGCGCGTAACACGTAGGTACTAGTGGCAATGGCTGGTTTTCCTTCATAGGGATGCTCTAGCCTGTATAATAGGTAGGGATTTAGATGAGGGTCTTTAAAAGTTGACTGATAAGTGAATCCTATAGGAATGCAGTTATATTAACCCAACGCCAATGGTATCTACGCTTGTAATCTAGCTGGCACATTTTAGCTGACGATCACGATACTGGCTCCTGGTCTACGGCATCATGTAACGGTTGTTCCATCATATATTAATAACGTGTGCTTGTGCGTTTGTGTACATTAGGCTGCTTTAATTGAGTCTCCAGGAAGCAAATCTCAGTTTGTGGACAATGCGGTAGTTGCAATGTGTCTTCGTTTGTGCTGAATAGCTGTTACTATGGAATTCCTTAGGTGAGTAATTAATAATATGTTAAAAATATCACATAGCTTGTAGATTATTTAAATAGTTGTAGGTACATAGATGCGTACATTAAAGTTATTTTTGGTATATTTGAAATTTGTTAATTTCTTTATATAATATATTTTTTAAATTGATCGAATAATTAATTCATTATTCCTCAATTTGTGTGTTGTTAAAGTAGCATTTTAAAATATTAGTAGACTATTATTGATTTCGTGTTATTATCGTGTTTTATTATCGTGTTTTATTTTCATATTGTCATGTTTTATTTTCAATGTGTCATATTTCCATTTTTTCTGTAGTGTTTATATTTATTAATCGAAGAATTTAGCTAAATTGTAATTGAAAATGTTGTTTTAAGTTCATTTCTGGTAGTAATCGTCCTTGTCAAGTATCCCAAATCTATAAGCGCATATAGAGTTCTGATAATGTAGTATTATATTGGTTCGGTTCTCTTTTTCTATGTGGCGATTTACAATTTAGGTGATTAAAAATAACACTCAATCCAGTTAATTATAAAGAACAAAACAATTTGAATGATATCTTTGCATTCAGATACGTAACCCACGAATTAAAAATGGTGACATCAATATTGTCTTATGTGGCTAGTAGTTTCATAATTAAATTGCCTGCAGGATGAATTAGAATCAATTATAAATGAACACAACCGAACCACTGTTTCAGGTCCCACCTCCTTTTTTAATGGCATCTTAATGGTAATAAAATGTTATTAAATTGATTATATAAAGTCTTTACGAGCTTTCATTGTATACAATCTATTCAAAATCAAATATATTTAATTAAAAAATAAAGATCTTAGAATTCTTAGATCACTTAATATAGGTAGGCCTACTTATTGGTCAAATGAATTAATGTTAAAATTAATAACAGGATAAATATTAAGAAAAGGGTCGACAGATTCAATAAATGGGTTCCTCGGGGAATCTAAATTATAAGAGAAAGGACACTTCAAGTCCCATCCTCAAATAACTGAGTTTGAATTAGAAGTGTTTTGATAACTTAAATTGATGAAAAAGGGCAATGAATCTATAAAAAGATATATTGTATTAATTACACAATAATCAATAATTATAACTATTACCTATGACGGAATTCGACTTTCGTTTAGGTACCAAATAAGTCTAGTAAAGTAGTTAAGTGCAAGTCAACGTGCACTAAAAAAGTGAGTCCCTGTCTAAAGGCCCCCACAGACGAGAGGCCGATCGTTTCAGTTAGAACTGACGTCAGTTCGGCTTGAACGGATTTGAGCACATACACGGAAAAAAATCGCATCCGACCCAACTGACGCCATTTTGATAACGAAAGTGCTCGAATGAGTACAAACACGGAAAAATCGCATCTGTTCATTCTGGTTTGCCGCGAGTTACAGTCGTGTTTATTAATTGTAAACTCACCACGCTTGTACACTATACACGTCTGCACGGCCGCGGCTCTGGCGAGAACTGAAGCGATTTGTTTGAAAAGAGTACCGATGACTATAAAAAAGCTTCTAAGCTTAGGAATCCCTAAAAGTTTTTTTAGGGATTTTGTGTTTACAAACATACATACATTTTCAGTTTTAATATTTAACCGTTAAATTAAAAATATATAGTAGGAAATATTACGTATATATAAATTAAATCGGTACTTTTTAGCGACTTACGGATGCGTGCTACTATGTGCTATTATGATAAGGTATCATAATAGCAAGAAGCAGGCCATTTTATATATTATGATTACTGTCTAGCTATTTTCTACAAAACCACTACTAACAACTAAATTCCTACTAAAGAGGGAAACAAAATACAAATATTAGTAGTAAAACTTTGTAAAACAACTAAGTTGGCAACATTCATTCTGACCTGTATGGATGGACTGAACGGCAATAATATTGGACCGATCAAGTGCAAGTCGGCAAGAGGGGTCCGTACAAAACGGAAAAAATCACGTTTGTTGTATGTGCGCCTCAAATGTTTATTTTATTCTGTTTTTAGTATTTGTTGTTATAACGTCAATAGAAATACCTACACCATACATGTGTGAAAACTTTTAAATTAAATTAAATTTTACATAAACTGTCGAGCTAACACGGTATAAGGTATACAGCCTGGCGACAGACGGACGAACAGCAAAATCTCTGTAATAGGGTCCCGTTTTTACCCTTTGGGTACGGAACCCTAAAATGGCACGTGGTCTAAAGAAATTTATTAAAGTTCAGAGAAGTATTTAAAACTTTAGAGCCACTATGGTTTATAAAATCTAAAGACTATTACTATAAAACAAAGCTAAAAATGTATGACACAATAATTCGGTTTCGTCGATAGTGTACTTACAATTGCAGCAAAATACAATTAATAAATAAAATAATAGCCTAAACTGACCAAGAGCATGCCACGACATGTCTAAGGAGGGTTCCGTAACTATCAACGCGCAATAGGTTTTCTTTGAATTACTACAGAAGTTGCCATAAAGTTATTACAGAAGCTAGGAGAGCGGCGGACAGACAGACAGACGACCGGGTGGAGTGAAATTATAAGGGTTCCTTAAGTATTGAGTGCTCGAATCCGTTCAGGCCGAACCTTAGATTATAACGCCTAGAAACCGAGTACGCGCATGAAAAGTGAAGTAAATCATACTGAGCCATATCGGCTCAGTTTGTTCGAACGACCCGTCAGTTGTCAAGGTCAAGCGCTAGTGTATTCATCTCCAGCTATTAAAAACATTATGACGGTTGGTGTCGTTATTGGGTGTCACAATGTATCGGAAAAGAATTCAAAAAGCTTCGGACATAACATTTCATATGTAAGTATGAAATGTTATGTCAGAACAATTTGACTTGTAATAAGTCTAATATTTAAAACATTTTAAAATAAAATCATATTATGCCGCCATCTTGCTGCTTTATTGTGAATTGTGAAAGAGTTACTAGTAAAAATAAATTTATTTCAAAATTTTAATGGCTAACAAATAGTTGCAACTAAGACAAAGTTTTATTATTATTTTATATTTTTTTAAACTATCAATTTAAAATATTGCCAGTATTAAGATAATCCTTAATATCAGTTTAGTATAAATTAAGTTCACAAATTGTGTTTAGATGGTTTAAAATGAAATGTAAGTTATATTTTTACATCTCACGATACTAAGAAAAACAAATACAATTATTCCAATTTTAAGAGTACACACTCCACAACTTTAAAGTTTTATTTGTGTGCGTGTCGGTATGTAATGTTTACGCCTACATCTATCTGTTACTGGCTTCACTTTGTACGATGCGTTTGTTTGAAGAGTATCTAGGCGTTATTAATCTAAGGCCCGAACTGACGTCAGTTCGGTCGGATGCGATTTTCTCCTTGTATGTGCTCGAATCCGTTCAGGCCGAACTGACGTCAGTTCTAACTGAAACGATCGGCCTCTCGTCTGTGGGGGCCTTATTATTTCCACAATTCAAACGCCCGCGGGCCGCGTGCTGCGCGCTGGGGCGTCGCGCGTTGCCCAGGCGCGCGATATAGTTCTTTAATTTTTATCAAAAACTGTTTACTATAAGCATATTCTACCACTACTACCACTAATATTCTACTCATGTAGGCGTAGATGTAGGATTCTAATGGTGAAAGAATTTTTCAAATCTGTCCAGTAGTTTCCGTGTTTAGTAGACAAAAAAAACATAGCTTTAAAGTCGCCGATTAAACATATTTAAGTTAAGGTAAATTTGGCTTCGGTAGCTGTAAGCTATGTCTGTGCCTAATGCCTAATTTAATTTTTAATTTCATTCCACGGGAACATTGTACAGTATACTTTTTCGGGATAAAAAGTAGCCGATGTGTTAATCCATAGCTTATAGTAGGTACTACCATAAGAAATTTAATCAATATCCGTTCAGTAGATTTTTCGTGAAAGAGTACCAACAATTTTTATATATATTTTTGCGTCTCATAGACTATAGAGTCCCTAAGCGTATCCCCGAACTCCTATACTCCCTGTAACGACACTCAGTCCTAACTGCAAGACGCAAGAGTCTCGCAGGCTGAGTCTTGTTCTTGCTCAAATCTTGCACAATCAGTCTTGGTCTTGCTAAAATTAGAAGTTCTTGGTCTTGATCTCGCAAAAGTGCAAGAACAAGACGAATACGACACGACCACGACCGATTTTGGGCAACACCACTTCAGATATTGCCTGGCGATGTATCATTTCACGGTCTGATCTGCCGGTTGTGATACTTTTTTCGTCAATAGCACATTTTATTTTTTCCTGTTCGCCGGCATGCTTATGCAATCATCTCGCTACCAAGAAAATATGCAGCATCCGATTCTCCGAAGCCGAATCGAAAGACTTGTGTAATAAATCATAATAAAGCGCGATGGGGCTAATTGTGGGGGCTGATTGATGTTTGAAGGTACGCGAAGTGGGCCGCGGCTCCTCAGTTCAATTACTCGTTGACCCCCGTATCGAGATTTGATCCAGGAATTGGGACAACACTATTGGTTTTTATTGATTTGCACAGCACGCCCAAATTAGACGATGGCAAATTTAATTTATGAATAGATATGAGCGCCTATGGGTGGTACGTCAGCGGCGGCACGCCGAAATGTTGGAGCCGGCGGCGGCGGCGTCTTCGGCGGCGTGACCTCCAAAGGGTTTTTTTGAAGTTTGTACTTGGTAGTAAAAAAAAACATGTAGTTCATAGCTATAAAAATATTTTTATTTATTGGGTTACACACAATTACAATGCAATACAATTTATGGCACTTTTTGTACTGATAAAAAAACCCAACGTAATTTTACAATTCCAAAATAGTTCCAGCAGTAACTGTGCTTTATTTCAGAGAGCGAACTTACTGTATTTTGTTATATTTCTTGTCTATAAGATATACCTTGATCATGGTGTCAAATGGCATGGTCATGACAGGTGTCTCAAGAAGAGACTGTTGCAGCTGTCCCAGTAGGGTGGAAACCCATTTCCTCCTACGTGCCGTCCTGGCCCCGAGAACCGCCTTCTTCGCCTCCATATGATCAAGCAAAGGAAGTGGAGTCAGGTCAATCTGGGCTTTAAGTGAAGCGGTGGGTGCCGATGAGAGCGCATCCGTGATTATCAGACAGCCCAGCTTCTGTACACTATTCAATGTTTTGATGCAGTTGACCTGTACAGCTTTTTCGCTGCGTAGTGTGGCATACCACACCATCGGCCTCCCTATAGCTCAGCATAATCATAGCCACTGTCTTCGTCCGAAAGCCCCATTTAGAGCAGACAAGTCTCCAGCAGGACCCCAGAGCACATCTAGCTTTTTTCATAATGTGCTCGATGTGTTTATTCCAAGTCCCTTATCTAGGATCACTCCTATATATTTGACCTTCCTTGCAAACGTGGTAGTTTCCTTAAGAGTATTGGGGGTTTTAGTCTCTCCAACTTCCTCTTTTTGGTGTTAGGTATCAAGACTGTCTTATTAGCGTTTACTGTTAGCTTGACCCTTTTGCACCAATTTCCGACGACTCTCAGTACTAATTGCACTAGCCCAGTGACCACTGATGCGCATTTGCCTACTTTTTAAAGCATGAAAGAAGTAAGGCTATGTGGCTTGGGTAATATGCATGCTTATAGTCACTGACTGAAATTACTAACTATGACTATCTCCCTCGCTCAATCGGCGCGCCGATATCTTTCTGCGCGGCAAAAACGGCGGAGGCACGGCTAAAACGGCGACGGCGGCGGCACGCCGGCGCGGTGGCGCTCATATCTACTGTGGAACATAATTTTTTTTTTCAGCTGGTTTCTTCAGTTCGTCTGACCACTTGGTTATTACGTTATAATATTTGACTGTTCGCTCCACTTGTAGTTAAATATATTTTTTAAATTTTAGACTATTTTTAAAACAATTATATAGAATATATAGTATTAGATTTCATTTTATTAGATTAGATATTAAGAATATATAGTAATAGTAATTATATATTCTATATAGAATATATAGAAAAATAAATAAAACCATATTTTAAATTTCAGTAGGTGATTGATTTAGCTGTTTGTGTTTCAGGTTCGCAATTTTTACGTTCACTACGCTAAGTTGGAGTCAAAGCCAAGGAGATGCTGAATATATTATAGAAGGTAAAGTTTGGTCCATATCTATGTAGGATACATATATATGGACACTGGACAGGTACTTTACCACAATTTTTATAAAAACGTAATACCCAACTACTATATCTCGATACGTAAAAGATTCGAAATAATGGCGCCATTATTGCGTATCTATTGACACCTCATTAATTAAAATCGGATCAAGGCCTTTGGTCAAGATGCATTCGATAATTTCGACAGCGAATTTCGAAATCAAAAACGTATGGGATTTGGCATAAGTCATCGCTAAGTGACATGTCGCTTGCGATGCCTTATGTCAAATCCCATACATTTTGTGTTCGAACTTCGCCGTCGAAATTATCGAACGCATCTTGACTAAAGGCCCAGTGGTTTAGGCGCTACGGTAGAACAAACATACATATATACCACATAGACTGCCAAATCGTTACCCTTCTTTTTGGCTTCACCGTATTCGGGTAAAAAACAAAGCTCCACCTGATTTGTTATGACCAAAAAACTTTTACGAGCTCTTATGAATGCTACTAAATGTGAGTTTGTGAGGATAGATAGATAGAAATATCCACTGTGACTCTTTCACGCAAAAACTACTAAACTGATTTTGATGAAATATGGCATGATGGGAGTTTAGGCTCTGGATTAAAATGTAGGCCACATTTTATCCCAACAAAGTTCGGTAATCCCCGTGGGATACTGTATTTACTCACGCGGACTGAGCGGCATAAGCTATTATACCTACTATAAACAATGATTTCGACTATAAAATTATCTTCAATTTGTGAATTAAATAAATGGACCGAATTAATTAATCAAGGAAACAATTTAAAACTTTAACAATGTATACATTCCAAAACTATTTTTCAGACAACGGCACCACCATATCGCCGCTGGAATACGCACCATGCTCCTCACTGCGAGCTGGTGATGTGGACTTCCAGACGGTGGACCTGATCGCGGCGTACCGGATAGACCGGGCCGACACCATGGGGATCACCCTGGTGCAGGGGTCGCAGGACCTCCAGAGAGCTTATCGGATAGGGGATGGAGCTAATCTGATATTGCCGATAAGGTCAGTTACAAATATACCACTATTATTAACATTGACCTTTTAGCAATCATGTACGCGCCCTATGTACTAAGTATCAATTAATATATCGACGGCGCCTACGTAATATATCGGAACCGAAAAATGCAACTTTTCATGAGAGCGATTTAAAGTTTATTTTGCCATAACTTTGTCACTTTGTGTTTGTTATTTTTAATTGTGTTAGGATAACAAATTAGCACAATAAATAAAAAATCCAACATTTTAAACAGCTTTCGCGAAAATTGAGCTACGATCGTGAATTAATTTGCTTTCTAAATAGTCACTGACACTTCCGATCATTTACAGGGATTTTATATTATGTTGGGATGATTAGTGGATGCTAGCATATCCTAATGACGTGCATTCTTTCATAATCTTGTATTTACGATTATTATGAAATTTTTAAGTTTCCTGTTTGTTTGGTACAAAACTATCTCAAAAGAGCAGACGTGAAGTTGAAAACCATTACCTAGTCACTGTCACATAAGAACAAAATATCACAGATGACCTCTGTGGCTCAGTAGTTAGCACAATGGCGCTCAAGCCGGAGGTCGCAGTTTGAATCCTGCCAAGGGAACAAAAAGTTTTCTGTATTCCAGGTCATGGATGTGTGTTAAGAGCTCTATTACAAATCTGCACTCTGCGAGATTAGGTATTTGAAGCGTTCCCGACATTTCGCATTTTGTAGTAATTTTGCAGTTGTATTTATCGTTTTTATTGAAATAGGTTAACAAATTCGTGCTCTAAAATTATAAAATCTTTATTCCTCATGAAGTAACAATTGTTCTGGTATAAATTTTGCTTATTAATATTATCGTAGATAGGAGTAATTCACAGTTAACTTAAAGCTATTTTCGAAGTTTTTTTGGCTTGGAATATGATTTTTTTCTATATTAAATCAAAGATATTTCAAAATTCTAAGGCCGCTACGAACTATACGACTATATAGGAGAAAAATTCTCATTTTATTATTTAATTTAGTAGTTCAATCCAGGAGCTCAAAAAGTGCCTTCGCGCATTTTATGAAATCTTTCTCTGCAATTTTGGGTTTAATTTAAAAGTTACGCAAAATTTACAAAAGCGATCGCTACAAACTAGGCCAATAGCTATTCTGCCCTATTTAATATGTCAAAACTGTTGATGTATCTTTGTTTCCGAGATCAAGAACGCCATAATTGGCCATTTTACGCAAAAATCACAGTCGAGATGTTATATGCCTCTTAAATATGTGTATAA
This sequence comes from Phengaris alcon alcon, assembly GCA_037179445.1. NCBI lineage: Eukaryota > Metazoa > Arthropoda > Insecta > Lepidoptera > Lycaenidae > Phengaris > Phengaris alcon. Next base: position 1,628,176 of record JAYRCH010000043.1, on the reverse strand, counting down.
TTAAAAATAAAAATCTAAAATATAATATATTGTAGGTATAGTATCTAAATTGATGTAGTAAATGTAGTATTTAGAATGTGTAATCTTTATTTATTTTCCATTTGTAAACTGACAGTGTTGCTACCATGACAACCGTGTCATAGTCTCACAGATAATCAGTCCTCCGCCGCTATTCGCCTGGAGCAGGTAGGAGCTGCTCCAAGTGCCGACGGTAGACTGCGCCAGCATCTCTTTGCACTTCGTACCTAATGTAGCAGGCGACGTGCAATAGTCCTAGTTTATGAGGCCGCCTTCCTCCCCCCTTTCTCTATATACATGTTGCAACAACTCTGCTTTTACTACATGTATGATGTATCTCTCCTAACCTTCCAAAATATGCGATATGGTAGATAAATTCTACGACTCGTGTTTCTATTAGCTTCTTTTTTTTTCTTTCCACTTGTGTGTTTTTGCAAATTATTTTCGGTTTCCTTAATGTATATTAGTAGTACATATTTACATTTTAACTCTCTGTCTCTAGTATCTGTAAAATCTATTGGTGTAAAAATATTGGTGTAAATTTCTGGTGTACATCTCGTGTAGTATGTCTATTAATGTTTTCCCTCTTTAAAAGCTTCTTGTTCTCTGTTTTTTGTATAATAACTGTCTATAGATATTCTTTTCTAAGTGTTATGTGTATTTATATCTCCTCTAAATGTTTTGTGCACGTTGTCAATCGCATGGCATTCGTTTGCATCTATGCTCATTATTTCTCCTGGCTGAATACAATCTATTACTGTGTTCTGTTCTAAAGGTGTCGATGTAGATGGCCCGTATATAATGCCACTAATTGTATTATTCCTAGTGAAATGTGTAAGTGCTTCTTTAATATTTTTTGTGGACTGTATATTCGTTTCATTTTTGGATGTTTCCTCCGTTGAATTAATTTTTCTGTTGTCATCTTTTCTGTGAAGTGTGTGTATGTATTGCTCGCTCGTATCGCAGTATGTACTTCTGTCCTCTGTCTGTGTATAATTAACTTTATCAACTGTATGTATATGGGGTTTTAAAATTTGCGCTGATGTAAAATTATGTTCGGTTTGGTCTTGCATATTTAAGTTTAATTTTGATTATTGTAAATTTTTCTTCCATATCTATTCCGTATCTTGTATCTATTTTGTTATCTAATTCTTCGTCTGATATTTCGAATTTTTTGTTTTGTTGTAACTCTCGAAATGTTTGTAAGTTTTCACGTAAGCGTTGTAGTCTTACTCTTGTCTGAGTTTCCGCGTATGATAGAATTTCGTGAGCGTTGACGTAATTTTGCAATCTTGTTAGTTGGGCGCGTAAAGAGGCGCGGGTTCTTTTCCATTTTTTCAATTCTGCTGTCGACATCGTCGCCAGATATTGTGAAGTAGTAAATGTAGTATTTAGAATGTGTAATCGTTATTCATTTTCCATTTGTAAATTGACAGTGTTGCTACCATGACAACCGTGTCATAGTCTCACAGATAATATATATCAGTATAAAAGTATTAAAATACTTTTTGTTGCCTGGTACCTGTACCACAGGTTACTAAAAATTTACTACCCTGTACCACAAGTTCGGATACTTACCGCGGGGCCAGATTGACGTGGCCACTGCACCACGTAGGGTTCCTACAACTCCATTCTTATCGGCTTCACTTACCACTTACCTTTTGAAGTCCCTGATTCAAATCTTTACCTACTAATAGGGTAGGCCTTCCCTATGAAGGAGAACCAGCATTCACTGACGTGGTGTGAAGCGTTCGTAGATATTATTATATTATTATTATTAAATCCACTGAGAATATTTTTTATTTTATTTTATTTTATTTTATTTTATTTTGTTAGGAAGACCAACAGCTATCAGTGATAACAATATAAAGCTATTCTAATCATTAGAAAGCCAGTTACAGGTCCTCACATGTAGAAACCGAATAGGTTAACATGAGTTAAACATAGTGTACACTAATACACGCTAATTAGACACAGTTTATAAATTATAACGAAAGAAACAGTCACAAGTGTAAAATCAACTATCAAGTGGTTAGCTTATATATAGCAATAGTACAATTAGGATAAAATAAAAAAAAAAAAAAAAACTTATTTAGACCCTTTAAAATTTAGAAGTACAAAGATAAAGTCAGCACTACATTACTGGAGCAAATATTGATAAAGTAATCGCTTAGCTGTCGCCGCGCCAGTTGTGAATAAATCTAAGTCCACAGAATTACAGATTTTATTAAAATTGTTACCTGCGCGCAAGACAAACGAGTTCTTCCGATAGTTGGTCGTGACTACAGGTAGAAAAATAAGGGGGTTAGATCTAAAGATTCTTATAGGTGAATTTAAGTTGAGTTTTTCCAAAAGTTCAGGCGAATCGATTTTATTGGAAGCTAATATAAAGCTAATATAATATAAAGCAGTTTTATATTTACAGGAAGGTGGTCCCCAACGGTCTACCATCGTCGTTCAGTATAATAGGCACGTTCAACGCGCACGGTCTGCGGCGGCCGTGGAGCCTGGTCCGCGCACGCACCGACGAGCCACACGTATTGCAGTTCTCCCTCACCCTCCTGCCTAATATGAAGAAGCTGGCTGTGCTGGTGCAGAAGTATAGGGTTATATTCTCTTGCCCCGAGGTAAACATATTGAACTATTAAAGCAATTAATTTCTGGATGAAGTAATCGTTGTCCAATTGGTCTTAGCCCTTTAGTCTCGGACTACACCTTCCGGAATTTCTCCGGCCGGAAAATAACAGCGCTGAATATCAGAGATGTTAAGGATATGACATTTCGGATCTGGATATGGATACGGATATAGGAATACAATTGTATCGGTTTCGGCTACGGTTACGGATATTAAATTGTTTCAGATTATCCGTTACTTTCCGTTATGGGTTACCTTAGCTTTATGACGAATGTAAGTTAAATGCAAAAATAAATATTTGAATTTTACAATTGTAGGTAATCATTTGGCCTAATAAAGTTAGTTGGCACGGCCGGCAAGTCAAATAAACATGGCTTATCCGAAATTATCCGATGCTTTTATATGCGATTCGTTTACGGTTACGGATAGTTTATTTGGAGCTCCGATATTTTCTGGTTACGGTCACGAAGCTCCATAATATCCCTGTTCAAAATAGAACTCTGCGCTAATACAATAGAGCTGAAAATCGAACACACGGCAACACACGGCAGCAATTTAAAAACTCGACGCTCGTGTGTTCGATTTCCAGCTCTGTTGTATTAGCGCAGAGTACCGGCACAGATTAATAAATAGCTACTACGTAAGTACCGGAGAGAAATCGGATGATGTAGTCCGAGCCTTTATTGAGTCCTTCTGTTGAGTCCTCCATCCTCCGCGGCTCCAGTCATTGCGCTCGCCAATAACTATTTATTAATCTGTGGCTCGGTGTGGGTCTGTTTTTTTCTATGCTGTGATGTAGCCAAGTATTATCGCACTTTTTTTCTAGGCTTATCGTGATGCACTAGATTGTTTCGAAATGCTAGGCTCTAATGATTAACACTCAACAATTCCAGTTGTTCCTGAACGGCTGGCACAAGCTTCATGTGGCGATCACCAATGACACGGTGTTTGCTGCTGTGGACTGCGTCGAGGTAATATTTAAAGGACCACTCACTTTTCACCCTCACTAACATTTTTCTTTCACCTTTTCGATACTGGATTATAGAATATCTAAGCTATAAAACCTTATAAACCGAAACAAAATGCAGTTATATTCTACACTTATATTCTTACCTTAAGTCGCCAAGGCACATATCTGTTCACTATTCTACTTATGAATTTTCTTTCATTTGCATAAACTTCGCATTAAGCATCGTAAAAAACGAAATATGCAATTATTTCCTTCGTCTTACCTACAAGGTATAAACAAAATATATTAAACAAACCAGGAATGTGACTTCGGACTTCGTATTTTAAGGACATGCTTATTTAAGATATTTGTCAGCTTATTTAAGATAGATGTTGCTCGCGGCTTCGTACGCCCAAAAGAAAATACCGTGGGAACCGTATATTACACCGTTGTATGCTTTATATATGTACCAAATTTCATCAGAATCGGTCCAGTAGTTACGGAGTCTATTCAATGCAAACAAACAATGAAACAAATGTTGCCCGATTCCCAATAGTGTAAGGAATTTAGACATTTTCCGCCGTTCCGCATTAAAATATCCATTTGTAAGCCGACACATACCAATATCTATATTTTATAAAACAAAAAGGCGGTTTCCACACTGACTGGCATAATATAGACGCTGGCACAGCCGTGAAATTTGGACAATAGCTTTTAATTAGAATGTAGATGAACCTTTAATGGGGAACTAGGGGTAGAAAGTTTGTATGGAAATTCTTTAAATCTGCACCGATTACGATGAAATTGATGGAAAATGATTCATACTCTTAAATAAATTTCATTAGATACGTATTTCAGGGTTTATTTATAATCAATTCCTTGAGGTTGTAAAATAAGGGTTGAAAGCTTGTATGTAAAAAAAATAAAATATTCACCGATATTCATGATATTAAATATCCGTACTAATAAATCCAATGATTGAACATGTCTTTTACCCTTTTTCAAATTTTCGCCCTAAAGGGGAGAAATGCGGTTCAAAAGTATGTATGGTGAAATATCAACCACTGGACGAATTGTGCTGAAATTCGGCAATAGTTCCTATGACGTAAAGATCCATTCCGAAAGGACTTTTTGTAATTCATTTTACATAGGGTACAAATGGACGAGTCCGCGAGGACGAAGTCGCGAGCAAAAAGCAGTCTTCGACAACTTCGACGGCGAAGTTCTTCTTCTTTTCGAAGTTCGAAAACAAAATGTACATGATGACTTAAGGCATCGCAAGCGACATGTCACTTAGCGATGACTTATGTCAAATCCCATACATTTTTTATTTCGAACGTAGCAGTCGAAATTATCAAATGCTTCTTGACTAAAGGCCACGATGCACCAAATTTTTTAATTAGAAAATGCAAACAACACTTGCGTTATTTAAATGTAAACAATCACATGAGTGTGACTATTTGTACACATAATATTTAAGTACCTGGGTAATCGAGCTTTGCTCGGAACTATAGTAGATGTTAAAAAATAATTAAAAGAATCACAAAAATATTTTGAGTCAAAATTATTGATATATTGTTACACGTCGAAAGAAAAAACATATATAACTTAAAAATGCCTAGTTTCCCAGCGATAGAACCTATCTAGACTGATTTTTCTCCCCTGAAACTCCCTACTACTAAATTTCATGTAAATACTTACAGCCGTTGCCGATATCACGATTATATATATACAAGACTGTCTCGTTTAAAGTATAACATATTTCTGTCGACAGCTGGAGCCCGAGGCGATAGGTCTGCACGACTTCAGCAACGCCACATCTGTTACCATCGTCTCCATCGATGACGGCACGCCGGCGCCCGTGAGTTACATGTTCGTTATGGTAAATTATGTAAACGGGCTGATGTTTCACCTGATGCCCAGGAAAGAGAAACAGAAACAGAGCATATAGACATCTGATACACCAGTTGCCCTGCAGGCGTCTGTTGTATGTTGTATGATGGTGTTTATGTATGACTTCTAACAAACCAGTCGAACCTCCTTGCTGGTTATCATCATCACTATCATCAAATATAAATACGTAGAGCAACAACTTTCAGTACAGTTTTACGAGAATTGTGCGAGTATGACATTTGGCACAGTTCAAGTATATGTGGAGGAAGGTGTGCAGAAGGCTAATTTAAAAAAAAAAAAAACTTAGAAATCAATAGAGAAATACATAAAAGTAATAAAATTAACAACAACACACACTACCTCAGATTATTATTACCACACACGTACTGAGCGTTTTACAGATACAATTTTGTAAAACGTTTACGTTTGTCAATGTGTCACAATGTTTACTTTTTTTTTACTAAGAGATTATTTCTGCAGAAGAGCCTACAGTGGCGACATCTTTGTTCGTAGATCGATCTTCAGTGGCTGTCGTTGAGTTGTAACAAATACAAGCTGAGTGAGGACAGCTGCGAGGAAATCGTGAGTACTTTAGCTTTACTGAAGATAAAACAACCAACAATTATTGATGGTCCCTATTATTGGCCCCCTGCCCCAGTTATAGGCTACCGCTTATCGCCTTATCATAATATTATAAAATACGGTTTTGTTTTATCTTTTTATACTCCTTAATTATGCCCTTTCTTCAAAGTTCTTACTTATTTGAATAATTTAATATTTGTCTTCTTATATATTACTTATTTATTTATAAATCTTTAGGGCCCATAATTATTACGGTGATGTCAACAACCTTCCCCTACTTCATATTAATAAAATTTATAAAGCGAAAATTTTAAATATCGTTACTTGTTTACAGGATTTACCTGATTATCTTATAGCAACTCAAACGCCGCCAGTAAGTAAAATTTTACGTTTACTATATTTCTATTTTATTTATTTTTCTATCTGACGACCTCTGTGGCTCATTTGCTGAGCGCGTTGGGTTTTAAGCCGGGAGTCGCGGGTTCGAATCCCGCCAAAAGAATCCCGCTGTGTTCCTAGGTCATGGATGTATATCAAATTATATATTGTGTATAATATAATAAAAATCTTATATATATATATATATATATATATATATATATATATATATATATATATATATATATATATATATATTATAAATATGTATATATAAATATATTGTGCGTTTTTGGTTAAAACGTTTTCGTTCTGGAAATTTCGACCTGCAGAACTTGATAATGAAGAATTGAAGGCTATGTGGAAGCGGGTCCATCGCAAACCACGTCTGAGTTAGCTGCAGGCTGCGGTGTTAGTGATAAAATTGTTTTCATCCACCTGAAGCAAATTGGGAAGGTGAAAAAGCTTGAAAGGTGAATCCTTGAAACTTCGTGAATTGAGTACAGTAAACCAACAAACGCGCATCGACTGCTGCGTTACATTACTCAACCGGCACAATAATGAAGGGATTTTAAATCGAATCATTACCTGAAGTTGTACATTACATTACGATGAAAAGTGGATCCTGTTGTTACGGGTGAAATTAAATGAAAGAGAAATTTACCGTGACAATATATATTAAGAGAAATAAGGGTCGTGGGCAGAAGGCCGAAGGATCTGGTTTAGCTTCTTTGGTGTCTTTGGGTATCGAAGGGGCTTTAAACCACGTGGGAACTTAGCTGAGTCCAGGAGTGTGGCACGTGGTGAGGGTGAACTGGGGCTGCAACTTCTGGTAGCGTCACTCTGTCACCGCTACGTTCGATCGTCGTCGATAGATCGTCCAAGGGGGCGGTGCAGACTGGTTCCAAATACAGTAATCCAGTCCGGAATATCTAGCGGCCTCAGAAATCCGATTGTGGGAAAATAGCCAATAGTCCTTGTATAAGGCTGCCTTTATCCCGGTATATAGATCCCTGGAAAATTTATGTGACGGGACTCCTACCCACAAACGTGTGGGTAGGAGTCCCGTCACACAGCGTGATCTTAACCCCAAACGATCAAAATCACGGGCTGTGTGACCATTACAAAAAAAGGTAGGCAAAAATAAAAAGGTAAGATGATATTAAGGACAATTAATATGATACAAATATCCTAATATTTTAACAATGCTAGATAGGAAAGATGAAACTACAAATTGAGCACGAGGCCAATCAAATTTTTACAACCAATTTTACAATGGGATAATTTTACATGAAAGATAATGTGTTTTAATTACAAACATGATTTACCAAATATTCACAACACAGATATAAAAAACTACTCGCCGTGGACACGGGGTTAAAATATAACGACTACATCTTGAGTCTATAGAAAATTTTATTCGAAAAGGAAACGTCATTCGAAGAAGTGCCATATATACCCTCCTCCGTCGTCTTTTTTTAAACTTTTGACAACTATGAAACTAAAGCGTAAAGAGAAAAAATCCACATATCAAAAGAAAATATATTATATTAATAATCTATATATTATGTAATATAATAATGCAAATTTACTGTATTTTCATTATTATTCAAAATTAAATTAGTATTTTTTAAGATTTAAGGAAAAATCGATCTACGAAGTAAGTATTAAAGCAAGGCTGACGCCGTTTTAGTAAGGACGTGCATCGATAGATGGCACTTTAAGCATCTGAAAATGACTAAATAATTAATTATACAAATCATAGATGATGCGAGTAACGCCGAAATAATCGATTTTACGGAAAAGAAATGTAACTACGTTACATTGTACGATAATCGGAAACGCTCATCGCAATGGCTGAACCCTGGCAAACCAAAGCCTGCCCCAAGCGAAAATTTACCCAAAAAATTTTACTTGTGAGTGTTTGGTTGACTAGTGCCGGTGTCGTTCACTACAGCTTTCTTAAATCTGGCCAGACGATTACAGCAGATATCTATTGCCAGCAACTGCAAATCATGATGGAAAAGCTAGCTGCTAAACAACCGATGCTGGTCATTCGCTCTAGGCCACTGCTGCTTCAGGACAGCGCTAGAACACACACTGCACAACAGACGGCTACTAAATTAGAGGAGCTTCAATTGCAATGTCTAAGACATCCACCGTACTCCCCGGACCTTGCTCCAACAGATTACCATTTTTTTCGAAATTTGGATAACTTCTTGCAAGGGAAAAAATTCAACTCCGATGGGGCAGTCCAAAGCGCCTTCAAAGATTTTATTGATTCCTGTCCGAATGGTTTTTTAGTAAAGGTATCAATGAACTAACTATAAGATGGCAAAAGTATATACTTTAATTAAATAAATATATTCCCCTTACTAATAAAAATATTTACACAACGGATAACTAAAACAACGTTGCTATCTTTTTCTATGATTATATGTGACATTTCCAACGCTGATGTCCAAGACAGCAACGTTGTTTAAGTTATCCCTTGTGTAAATACTTTTATTAGTAAGTGGTATTATGTTTAAAAAAATCGACTTTATGTTCCTCATTTACAAAACATCAATTTCATATGTAATGACCTAATATTTGTTTGGTCCCCGTAACACAAGTTCTTCGGATACTTAGCACGGCGCTAGATCTACGTGTTGTAAAGCGTTCATAGATATTTTATTATTATTAATATTATTATTATAATAATATTGGAACGAGTATATATTAGTATATACCAAATATTCACTGGAATAAAATCTAGATATAGTCTATAGAGTAGATATTTATACCCTACAACAGTATGGGTGATATTCATGGTGTAAAGTCATTCAAAATGCACAAGTTTGATAAGTACCTACATTCCAGATTCGTATTAAATCTAGAACAATCTACTTCACAAATTGTGTGTTTCAGCCGATTTATTTACATAGGCTACAGCTGTGGGCGTAGTTTTTAATTGGTGTGTATTTTCAGTTGTTCGGTTCCGGAGCCACGGCAAATATCAACCCTCTGCTCCCGATCTGCAATCGCACTTGCCCGCCGGTAAATATATTGCTATTGGGCGACGGTAACCGCTTTCTAGCAGGTGATCCGTCCGCTCGTTTGTCCCCTTCCTCCTATTTCTTAGAAACCTAACCAAGAGCATGTCGGGACATGTCTAAGGAGGGTTCCGTAACTATCAACGCGTAATAGTTTTTGTTTTCAAATTGCTTCAAGTTACTGTTCGATTTCGAAAAAAATAATTTTCCTAAAGAGTTTTTAGCATGATCTATCAGTATTGAAAATTACATATTCTATCTCCTATAGTTTAGTAATGCCAGGAGGGGGGCCAACTTATTAACCACTTTGGAGGCCGAATTATCGAAAATGGTCGCCTTTGTAAAAAAGTCATGTACCTTAAAAACCTTGCTGTTATTTTAATATACCTATTCAACGACATCCCACACGATGGGGTAGAATGAAAAAATATTTTTCATCCCCAATTCACATGTACGGAGCCACCCCTAAAATATAAAATTATTATTATTTTATGATGTTAAAAACGAGATCTATAGACAGTCTAAAACTATGCCAAATTTCACCCATTTATATTCATATCTACAGAAGCTAGAAGTGCGGACAGACAGACAGACAGACGGATTGACAGAGGGAAACTATAGGAGTTCCTTATGTATTACGGAACCCTAAAAATGGGATGAAATCGTTACAGATACACGTAAGGCACACATAGTTGTTCATTATAGGTTGTATTATTGCCAGAGTCCAAATATTTTAAGACTAGATGTTGCCCGCGAATTCGTGCTCGCAAAAGTAAATTTCGAAGGAACCGTACATTTTGCCGCAATAAAAAGTAGCCTGTGTCCTTCTCCGTGATCTATTAGTTTCGGTCCAGTAGTTTTGGAGCCTACTCAATGCAAACGGACAAAACATTCCTCTTTATTATATTAGTGTACATTTTCCATGACTAGTTAATGCCCAGTTTCTGAGGTGATTTTGTCGGTAGCTTATATCTATTAAAAAAATCGACGGGTTGCACTCCGGGAGCGCCGGCAGAAGTGAAAACAAGCGCCCTGCGCCGCCTGTCCTCTCTCCATCCGTCTTACGAATTTTCGACCAGGTCACGTGTCCTGACGCGAGTTTAGAAATTTTTACCCATTCCAAAAAAAGTACACAGCGCCGCTAAGGAAGTTTTCACTTCAAAAAGTGCTTTTGGTACGCTATCGCGTTTGCGTTAGCGTACCAGAAGCGCTATTGAATAGACAAAATCACCTCAGGAACCGGGCATAAATAGTTACAGTTGTTTGAATTTAATTCAGGACACAAAAGAAACACAAATAAAAAATTGAAGTGTAGATAATAATAAAATAATACAAATGTGTGTAAATTTTTCAGGGTCCACCAGGCCCCCCGGGACCGAAGGGCGAGATGGGCCCGCTGGGTCTCACCGGACTTCCGGTAATTATACCCACCACTTGCGTCATTGTTACACTCCTGGCTCCTATATCCGGGATATTCCATTTTCTTGTAATAATTATTTTAAACTTTTGTTGAATTCATAGTTTGTAAGTAAATAATTTTTTTAATTTTTTTAAAGTTATTTCGTATTAGTTTTTTTGTCAATAACTGATGATTTTAGACGATAGATGTTAAAATCAAGAGGTCTTCAATTCTTCAAAGTCAAAGTTGGTTGTTTTTTTAAACAGAAGCCCAATTCTCGTAACTAATTGTGATCATAATCCTGTTTCGGTCCGCGCGCTGTCTCACTCGCTCACGCGTGATAGTCGCGTGTGTGAATGCGACACCGCGCGGACCTAAACAGGATTATGAGCACAAATAGTTACAAAAAAAACATAATATGTTTCTATTTTAGTCAGCTCGGTACTTTTGTATATACATGTACAGTAAAACCACGTTCTTAATGTTTTCCGGGAATCGTAATTTTTCATACATCTGTCATCAGTAAGCGTCAGCTGTCATTTCCCTGAAAAACGATGATTGCAGAGGGACATTAAGAACTTGGTGGTGTTATAAACACAATTATTATTATTTACAGGGTATTCGAGGTATACAAGGTATACCGGGTCTGCTAGGCCTTAAGGGCGAAAAAGGAGAGCCCGGTCTACCGGGCCTTACTTTCAACGTAAGTTTCATCATATTAATATTAGGTAAGGTCGAAAGGTTAAGTTTAGTTTTTTTTTCTTCTAATAGGTATCCTATTACTATTGTTACGGTGTTTATAATTGTTTACAATTACAATTTGTAGAACGCTCTCGAACCTACACTATCCCATTCTCAACCCGACTCGAAAGTTCTAGAGAAAGATCTAGAAAGTTATACACCGCGAACTTCTTAGTATTAGTGTCGTCAGTATATAAATAGGCCGCCGCCGACCGCCGTCAGTTCAGTTTTACTACGAGTGTTCTTCGAGTTAATTTCGAGCGATACCTAAAGTGAATAGTGCGATTACTCTCTGCGACTCTGGCTACGAATTACGATTACGAAGGCTTACGATTAGGACATCTCGGTGTGTTGGAAGACCAGACCTGTGTTGGTGTGGAAATTCGTAGCGAATAAACTCCTTTACAGGAAACTAGCGTTTTACTCTGAATATCGGACCATAATCCCGTAACACTATTATAAATGTAAAAGTTTGTGAGGGTTGATGAATGGATGGATGCATGTTTGTTACTCTTACACGGATTTTGATGAAATTTGGTATGGTAGTAGTTTAGGCTCTGGATTAAAATAAAGGCTACTTTTATCCCCAGAAAGTACAGGGTTCCCGTGGGATACTATATTTACGCGGGTGAAGCCGCAGGTAAAAGCTAGTGCCCTATAACTTACCTTATTCTTATTTACCTTTCGCTAAACTCACAGGAGTAACAGATACTTAAGTCGGGTTGTAATATTTCAGACAACGGCAGTAGAAGGGCCCCCTGGCCCTAGCGGCGAGCCAGGACCGAAGGGCGACAAGGGTGATCGAGGTGAAAGAGGTCAGTGTATCCTCTATTCACTTTTATCTTGGCGAAATAATCTCAATTAAAATCAGTTCAGCAATTCCACAGTCTATAACTATAGTCATTACTATTATTAATAATACCTGTGAGACCGTGCTTTGCTCGGAGTACATATTGTAGGTACAGAAAGAAATGCAATAGGCACCTATTATTGTATCTGGTTTATTTTATAAATTTAAAAATTATTTTTGATTTAGTTCTTAAAGTATAACTGGACCTTGTAAGTAAATTTTTTTAATGATATTTAAATAATAATAAAAATAATCACAAATTTATTTATCTGACCGGGATTCGAACCCGGTGCCAACAACGCAAAAATTATACGCGTAACAAATTGCCATTTGGACTGACATTAATATACTTACTTACGTATTAATAGAGTCGAAATTATTGACATATGTTTCACGATGAAAGATACACATATTAATAACTTAAAAATGCGCCGTTTCCCAGGGATTGGCCCTAGCAAGACCGATTTTTCTCTCCCATAACCCCCTGTATATTAAATTTCATGGAATTACTTGATGCTTTAAGCGGTTTCCTCTTTTCTCTTTTTCTCTAGATTCTCATTGTCAGAATACAAGAATTGCTCGTTTAAAGTATAAGATTTGATACACAGGAAAACCCGGGGAGCCCGGTCTAGTCGGCCTCGCTGGCGTTGCGGGACGAGATGGTAAAGACGTGAGTACAATCACAATATTATGTCAGGGGACTGACTAAGCGATTAGTGACTACAGTAGTTCTATAAACTTATCGTCAAACTTATATTATGTAACTCAACTCTTAACACGTTTACAGGGTCTTCCAGGGCCACCGGGTCCAACAGGCCCCCCGGGTGACGTAGGCCCCCGAGGCCCACCCGGCCCCGCAGCTAACGTCAACGCGTCCCTCATCATTGGTAAGTTCTGCAGAATTTTTTAACTTGGTGTCCGATTTACTTATAGTCTATTCGCGTTAAGAAGACAGTGAAATGTAAAAAAAAAATCAAATGTAGTTTTGTAGTTGCATTTAAGTTTAAAAAAGTTGGAATATTTTTTACATTATTTTGTGTAATAAACCTAGATTATTAGTTTACTTACATTAAATACAAAAACATTCATTAAAGTACCTAAGTATGAACTTAAACGCATTTCTCAATATTGGCAAACATTTTTTTACGACCTATGTAATTCATACAACTTTAGGAACGCGTGACGGTATAGTTTCTTATAAGTTAGTGCTCTGAATTTCCCCGGGTCCACCGGATTCCGGATCATACGGTCACCTTATGCCTCATGATATTGCAGGTGCTAAGGGCGAGAGAGGAGCTCCGGGCCGGCCCGGGCGGGACGGGGACGCGGGGCCGCGGGGTCTGCCGGGACAAGACGGTGTTGATGTGAGTATTTAGGATGTACTCTATGTAGGGTATGTTATTCCAACTGATATAAATCTAATGGTAGCCTTCCGATCTAGGCAACCGCGGCGCGCGACTGCGACCCGCGACCGAGACGTGTCGCGGGACCCACTGCTTAGTATAAACTAATATGGAGCACTAAATAAATGCCGCGACCCGTGGGCGTTGCCAGAGAACCTGATTCGCTGGTTTACTGGTCGCGGTTATGGGTCGCGTCGCGGGTCGCGGATGGCGGTCGCTATAATATGGGAATGCTACCTTTAGGTTTTACACAAGTCACGGTCAGGCTATTGATTTTCAATATTTTATATTTACAGGGCTTACCAGGATCGCAAGGACTTCCGGGTCTACAAGGCATTCCGGGGGAAAGAGGTCTAAACGGTTCCCCGGGACCAGCAGGAGACCGGGGTCTGGAAGGACCGCTGGTATGTTTCTACGATTATACAGCGCAACTACGTTTTTAATGTATTTCAGGAATCGTTGCTTTTCATAGTTCGTCTGTGACGGGAATAGTTAAACGATGAATGCCGAGAGATATTTGGAAGTAGTTTTATTGCAAATGTTTGTGATAATAATATAAGCGACTTGACCGTTAAGTTTTTCACAGGGTCCCGCAGGCCCCCGGGGTCTGCCAGGCCCACCGGGACCGCCGGGGCCGGCGAGCGCGGCAGCTCCGGGAGAGACTGTGCCCGGACCGCCGGGACAACCAGGGGAGAGGGGACAGGTAATATTGTACCCACAGTCGTAATTTGAATGGGCTTGTAACTAACATTTAGTACACAACAATACATAGAGTCGTACATACAAATATAAGCAATCACATAAAAATATATAATACACACACGTATGCGCATACGTGTGTGTATTGTGACGTGTAGGTGTACTGTGTAGGTATCTCATGAAATAATAATTGCCTAAGAAAACGCACCATTGTCTGGTCCCCGTAACACAAGTGCTTCGAGCACGGAGCCCGACTGACGTGGTGTGAAGCGTCCATAGATATAATATTATTTTTAAATTTTATTTATTTTGGTATCTGTGATCTCTATACTTGAACTTAGAAGTAAAGTGGTCTTATTTTATTTTATTTATTTGAATTACTTGTAATTTAGAAGGGTGAGCCGGGCACCCCGGGCGTGCCGGGGCGGGACGGCACGAACGGCGTGCCCGGGACGCCGGGGGCGATGGGCCCCCCTGGCCTGCCGGCGCCCGTCAGCCTACCAGTACAGGTATCACCATATTTAAAGCTTATCCTGATGGAGATTGATAAAGCAGAATACGAATACTCAGTTTTGGCTTAATATTTCTATAAGGCTGGGACTATAAGATCCGGAATCCGGAAGGCCGGGGAAAATTCAGAGCACAGAAAATAGAACTCTGTGCTCGGAATTTCTTCTGAAATTTCGCTCTGAGAATCGAACACACAATGTGTCGAGTCAAATGTCAATGTCATTTAATACTCCAATTATCAAACTCCATTGTATTGGCGCAGAGTTCTATTTTCAGAGCTATGAATTTTCCCCGGCCTTCCGGATTCCAGATCGAATAGTCCCAGCCAAAAATGATTATCAAATTTTAAAAGGAATTTTTCTTTCAAGGGTTCGCTACTCGAAAAGAGGGAAATAATATTTCAGAATGTTTTCCAGGTGCCGTCTATAACGGAGAACGATGTGCGGAACATATGCGGAGATCTGTTGAGAGGTAAATGTTTGGGTTTAAAGTGCGCTTAAATCCGAGTCACGTTGAAGTATTCTTATGATTTTATTTTTCGAGAAAATCCCTAGTCTTATTTTTGCTTCAAACAATTTATGCGGTCGTATAATTAGTCGAGGATTTTTGTCAAGGGTCGCAAAGGTAACTTTTGAATTTTCATTTATATTTTCGGTTACAAACGGAATTGCTTTTCTTCATTTGAATGATCTTAAATGTTCACGAATTATTTTTTATTGTCATACACATTACAATTATTTATGAAACCCACAGCTTCCGTGGTCCAGTGGCTTAGAGCTTGGCTCTCGACTCGGAGATCGTGGGTACGATTCCCGCGTTGGAACGAAAAAAAATTGTTTCCAACTTTGGATAGGACAATGCAGGCTGATCACCTGATTGTCTGACAAGATAGGTGATCCCATGCATCGGATGGGCATGTAAAAAGTCGACCATGGGCTTGATCTCTCGCCAGTCTTGTGGGTCCGTCCTACTAAGTTTTGAGAGTAAAGGAAGATAGTGCTCTTGTGTACTGCGCACACACTTGGACACTATAAAAATAACTCCTGCTTAGCCGGACTGGTTCCACAAAATCGGCCACCTCCACCGAAATCGGTGTGGGAGCTATTATTATTATTATTATTTATGAAACCTATTATTTTCAGCCCAGTTACAGGAGCTATCGTCCACCTTGGCTTCGGCGTCCCCGAGCGCTGGCCGAAGGGGGCCTCCGGGGAGACCGGGGCCTGCTGGTGCTCCAGGTAACATATTATTTCATTCTATTTTTTGACAACTAATTTCGCGTATAAAAAGTTAACCATTCCTCTCTCTGAGTTTTGACTTTTTAAACGCGGTAATAGCAGCAAAAGCAGCAAAAGCAGAGGCAGCATGACTAAACTTTTTTAAATTATTTTTTCGATGTTACACATGTTAATAAACAATCTACAGCCCATTTTTGTTTATCTTAACAAAAAAGGAAGCTACAAACAATTTAAATTTAGAATAAGAAAGAGAGCGATATATCGGCCTGTTAGCAACTATTTTTTATATACTATTTTAATAGTATCAGTAATATAGTATATCAGTAATAACTCGAAAATAGTTTATATTATAAAAAAGTCTTTACCTACACCTAAAAACGATGCCTCGACGATGTCAAAAATCAGTGTCCCCTAAAATATAAAATCATAATAATTTTATGACGCCAAAAAAAAATCATCTAAATATAATATATAATATGCATTCTATATCTATAGGTACAAAATTTCGTCTATTTATAATCGTAATTAGGTACCAACTTAGCAAGGGTGGACAGGTGGACAGGCGGACGGATGGACATAGCGAAACTAAGTGCCGGGTAGTCGGTGCCCAGTGTCTGGTATCAGTCCGGTCCGGCCGGTGCGTATGAAAGCGTGCTACGTGTTCCATACACCACTGTGAGTCCGGCCGCCGGCTAACCGATACCCGGCGATCGGACGCACAGCGGTGGACCCGACGGCTACCCGGCGAGCACCCGGCGCTGGACCGGCCGAATAATTATGCCGGTACGTTTGAATGCTATCGTACAGGGCCATTCGCGACCGACTACACGGCACCGGCTACCCGGCAACCGGGACGTGATCAACGGCACTTAGGGTTCCTTGTAGTTAATTCGGAACCGTAAAAATTTGTGACGCGGAAATTATACTAACGAATCTCATATAACATTTCGAATATGTCGATTTCATAATTGAGTTTAAAAGTTAATTAATAAATGAGATTACATTCGTCTAAATGAAATTATATTTCCATTTTCCATTGATGATAATGTATTACAAGCCACTTTTGTCATCTAATAATATATAATTATTATTAATCTGTGTTACATTATCAGGTAGTAGTTAATTTGTAAATATTTCCATTTTCCATTGATGATAATGTATTACAAGCCACTTTTGTCATCTAATAATATATAATTATTATTAATCTGTGTTACATTATCAGGTAGTAGTTAATTTGTAAATATTTCCATTTTCCATTGATGATAATGTATTACAAGCCACTTTTGTCATCTAATAATATATAATTATTATTAATCTGTGTTACATTATCAGGTAGTAGTTAATTTGTAAATATTTCCATTTTCCATTGATGATAATGTATTACAAGCCACTTTTGTCATCTAATAATATATAATTATTATTAATCTGTGTTACATTATCAGGTAGTAGTTAATTTGTAAATATTTCCATTTTCCATTGATGATAATGTATTACAAGCCACTTTTGTCATCTAATAATATATAATTATTATTAATCTGTGTTACATTATCAGGTAGTAGTTAATTTGTAAATATTTCCATTTTCCATTGATGATAATGTATTACAAGCCACTTTTGTCATCTAATAATATATAATTATTATTAATCTGTGTTACATTATCAGGTAGTAGTTAATTTGTAAATATTTCCATTTTCCATTGATGATAATGTATTACAAGCCACTTTTGTCATCTAATAATATATAATTATTATTAATCTGTGTTACATTATCAGGTAGTAGTTAATTTGTAAATATTTCCATTTTCCATTGATGATAATGTATTACAAGCCACTTTTGTCATCTAATAATATATAATTATTATTAATCTGTGTTACATTATCAGGTAGTAGTTAATTTGTAAATATTTCCATTTTCCATTGATGATAATGTATTACAAGCCACTTTTGTCATCTAATAATATATAATTATTATTAATCTGTGTTACATTATCAGGTAGTAGTTAATTTGTAAACCGGTAGCACAGATTAAAGAAAGAGTAACAGATAAACATCTACATAGTTCGCTTTCGATTTGATCGCAATACTACAATACGCATACGGTGTGTCCACGATTGTGTGGGAAAAAAAATTGTAAGCCGTTGTAGGGAAGGTCAAATTTTTCAAATTTAAATCGATTTGGATCGTTCTAGTTGTTTCTCTGACCGTGAGCATATATATATTTTCTACTCTGTGCAGGTAGTCCAGGTGAAGAAGGCCCGTCTGGGCCACGCGGGTACCCGGGGGAGAGCGGCGAGCCGGGGCGACCGGGCAGCCCCGGGCCGGCCGGCAGCAAGGGGGAGAAGGGGGAGCGGGGGCCACAGGGAGCTGGTCAGCCGGGACCAGAGGGACCAGCTGGAATACCAGGTACGATCTACTTAGCAAGGCTATATGATCCGGAACAAATCCGGAAAAAATTCAGAGCATTGAAAATAGCACACTGCGCTAATACAATAGAGCTGAAAATCGAACACACGAGTGTCGAGTCAAATGTCAATGTTATATATGACAGCTCGATACTAGATACTTCGTTTTTATCTCTATTGGATTGGCGTGAGTTCTATTTTCAGTGCTCTGAATTTTCCCGGGTCATCTGGATTCCGGATCATACAGCCTTATATTAAATCCTGGCCATGAAAATGAATACCTGCAAAATATACCTACGTCCTACCTATTTATTTTTATATTGAAGCTACACTACGTAAAGCTGGTATGTGATTGGTTAAAGTCCGTTCAGAATTATTTTACTTCTGACAGAACCTTTATGCCAACGAGATAAAGGTCTCATAGAAACTCCTAAGTAACAAAACTCAAAGATTTGATATGAATGGAATTTAGAGTTAGTGTCGTGAATTTTTCAAAATTATCGTTTTGTACTTATATTTCTGGTGAGGCTGTAAATTATAAAATATCACGATACCATATGGGGAGTAGGAAAGTTATAATTTTTTAAAGTAATTTAATAATTCTTTTTACGAATTTTTAGGTCTCCTCGGCCCACCAGGTCCAGAAGGTAGATCAGGACCGCGCGGAGATCCAGGCCGCGAAGGTAAGGAAGTTTCTACTAGGTCTAGTTCTTTGACTTATACCTAAATTTATACTCCATCATTAGACGTACATAATATTAAAGACGAGGCATGTCGAGGCAAAAACTGTCCCCACTTTTGAGGTTGTTTGGGTTTTGACATTTGAGGTATGGTGAAATCAAGATGGCTGACATTTGAGGTATGGTAAAATCAAGATGGCGCAACTTTTTCTTGTATGAAGATTTGTCCTGTCAAATGTACGTGATATCCTTAGTTTTGAAATCATTGTACTCCTTAAATTATTTTTTATTTTCAGGCCCAATAGGACCGCGGGGAGCGCCGGGAGCCCGAGGCAGCTGCGACTGTCCGCAAGTCGCCTACTACGCTTACAGCCCAGTAGGAAGCTACAAGGGACCATAGACTAATTGTTTTTTAAGTACAGAAAGTAAACCTGTTAAGTACAGAAAGTTACTTAATAGGTTTTAATAATTATACGAGTAAAACGGAATTATGAGGTAAAAATAGTCTTTGGATTTCTATTATTGTTTCATCTCCGAGCCTTGAACTCAATTCAACATGAAAGACGTCGTATTTAGTTTGTTTTTTAAAATCTCTTTGGCTTCAGTGACAACATAAACAAGGTATTATATGTGAAAAGTAAAAAAAAGTGCGATTTTTAAAATAAAGTGAACAATGAACACATAGTAATACATTTAATGTTATGATATTGTTACAACATGTGATAAATTAAATAAATAAAGAATAATGTAAGTAAATAATGTTGTTTTTATGCTGAATACAAATGCAATAATAACTGCACCAACCTGTTTTTCAGCGAATACATAATGTATTTATTCGTCGGTACGCGGTATAAGTCGCAATTTGCGATCGAAAGAAAACACAATTTCATCTGAAACTTCGCATTTAAAATTCTAGTTTGCAAAGTGGGGAATAAATAGAAATATCAATTGTTCGTCGGCTCCATGTCGTGCACGGACTCCACCTCCGCCTTACAGAAGAAGCACTGCTTGCTGATGAGCAGCTGCTGCATTATGCAAGGCCTGAAAAATATATAATTCTATAAAATTCAGATGTTAATTTCAAATCTA
Source organism: Phengaris alcon alcon (assembly GCA_037179445.1). Lineage (NCBI taxonomy): Eukaryota > Metazoa > Arthropoda > Insecta > Lepidoptera > Lycaenidae > Phengaris > Phengaris alcon. The sequence goes on along the minus strand of JAYRCH010000043.1, from coordinate 1,607,676 downwards.
ATATTCACTCTCCACGCTCAGAGAATTAAATGTACACACTAGAATATTTCAGACTGTAAGTGATTTATTTATGTAATAATGTCGGAAAACGTGAACAAACACGAATAATAATGACATAAAATTAGGCTCTGATATTATTTAACTCTAGTGGTCACGAAATCTTTAAGTTATTATTCTTGGCAGTTGGCGGAACACAATGTAAGGTCTGTTTTACGCCGGTTTTTTTCAAGTCTGTAGTACCTATCACTCCGATAAAGTACAACGGTGGTCACCTGCAAGACTGGTGCCCGCACGGCGAGAACGCGGTGTCGGCGGGACGCGCGTAGCAGATGGTGCACAGCAGTTCGGACTGCGCGCTGGAGCCCGGGGACTTCACCCTCGCTCGCGCCTCCTGGGCATCCCGCAGCCGCTCCACCACGTCGCAGAGAGCGACCAGCTCCTCTGACGTCACGTCGTCCGGATCTGAAGAATTGTAACTAAGCATTACTTTTTTATGAAGATTGATGGTTGTAAAAGAAATGTGGCTACACAATACCTACCATGTAACCACGTTGCAAATTCTGCGTAACCAGAGTTTTTTTACCAAAAATAAACAAGCTTTTACAATACCTAAAATTTGTTGAGTAAGACCAGTCCAATGTTATTAGTTCTGAGTGAGATACTCACAATTATAGAACGAGAAAGTTTTGTCCTTTCCTCTTCCCAACATAAAATCTAGACCTTCGACACGAAATAGCGGCTCGGAGACCAGAGAGTTTGTTACCTTGTTTATATGCTGAAATGTATATTTTATTTACATTGTATAAACATGAAGAAAAAGCTAGTAAGTAATATAACTAAATAGGAATGTTGACAAAGAAATATTGTTTGTCTATTTAATGTTAGGCGACTTGATAATAAACAAACTAAAATCCACTTTTTAAAAGTAACGAAGATGCAAACAATTTAAATTTACAATAAGATATCGGCCTGTGACATCACGATGAGCTACCGCCATACATATTTGTCATTAATCAATATAATATGGCGGTAGCAGATTGTGACATCAGAAAACGTTTTGCGAGAAAGAGATGGACAATATTTTTTATTTGCTTATAATTTTTAATAGCGTCAACCTTAATAACTTTTTATTTTACATTTATGTCGGTATCTTTATTCAAAAAGGTAATTTAAAAAATAAATATATTTGACACTAGGCAATAGGCAAGGCAATAATCCCTTAATATCACATGCTTACTGTATATTTGCAGCTATTCTAAATTGCTGATAGTGACGAGTGATAGAGTTTTTGGACCGATATTTAGGAAACGTAATTGATACTGAGTTGCTGATATCTGATGGCAGTTTTTGTACGTTGCATTGTTTTGTTCATCACATGTTATATTAATATTGTTTATCATAGAAAATCTTTGTCAAGTCAATGTGAAGCTGTTCACCTCCGACGGCATCTTGGGGTTGAGTTACCCGCGATCCGTGTCGGGCAGCCCGCGCGCCGCCAGCCGCCGGAACACCACTGCCCTCAGCACATGATGTGATGTATGCACTATGGGTGCTCACCTCTTGGGGCAGCTTGGGGTCGAGCACGCGCAGCAGGCAGCCGGCGACGGGCGCGAGCGCGACGTAGTGGTGCACGCGGTCCGTGTCGGGCAGTCCGCGCGCCGCCAGCCGCCGGAACGCCGCGCCGCCGCCACCGCGCGCGCACACCCGCGACACCACCGCCATCAGCACCTGATGAGTTGAAACGGCGACGGCGTATAAGAGGATATCGAGGTAGGCATTGAGCCCTAGCAGTGGGGACATAAGTGGTCGGCGATGACGATGATGATTAACATCATGTATCTGAGGAAGCGATGGTAGGTATGCTTATGTCTGCACAAAGACTTAACAGTAAGTACAAGTGCTCCCGTGTCCAAAAACTTTCTAGTGTGGTCTCCACTCTCCAATTATTACGACATTGAAAAATTCATTCTGTATACAAAATATGAACACGGCAATAAAAATAAAACATTATTCAACCATAATATAGTCTCTCAATTTTTTGCATAATAAGTAACATGTTGATGCTGAATATGTGAAAACTTTACCAAGAGCAAGGTTTATCCCCATGTTTGTCTGGCAAACTCGCAATACGATACGCGAGGCATGACGATGCAAAGAGCACACATCGCTGTAGGCAACGATTTCAAAACTCAAGATAGGCTATGACGTACATTTGACAGAACAAATCTTCATACATGAAAAAGTTACGCCATCTTGGTTTTCACCATACCGCAATTGTCAGCCATCTTGATTTCACCACACTTCAAATGAAAAAATGGCCCTAAAACTCCCAAAAGTGGCGCCATTTAAGTGAAGACAGTTTTTGCCTCAACATGCCTCGTCTATAATATATACGTCTATGGCTGTAGGTTTTAATTTACGAGTACAGTCTAACAGCTAACTGACTGTAATATTGTACATTAGGAAGATTAAACTGCGCGTTATAACTTTTGCCAATTTTCCGTCGATACTGAACGTAATATATTGCCCTTATTTTGCTGTATTCGCTCGCTTACGACTACAATTTTATATTTCTAAGCGGATTAAAAAATAACGTGACATATTTATGAATCATATTTTTAATCTAGTTTATCTTAGTTCACAGTACCTGTTTACTTCTTATACAGAAGACAGAAGTTACATAACAAAAAACACCATTGACTCTTTATGAAGACCAAAAGAGTTAAGAACGTTTTTTGTTAAGTGGTATTCGCTTACCAACCACCTGACTATCCATCTCCTGTTTTGTACCTGGCAAGTCCTGCCAATGAGCAGCTCGTGCTGTCCGTCGCTGGCATCAGCTGACGTGAGTAGCTGCGGTACCAGACACAGGGTCAGCTCCAGCGCGCGCGCCAGCCCGTGGTACAGGTCGAAGCACGTGGAGCACAGCTTGATCTGCCGGGACTCCAGCTGCGAGTCCTGGGGCACGCGGTCCATCTGCAATAGGTACAACGTATGGTAATGAGTAGAGGAAGAGACGACTTGACTAGAGTGGTACCCCAACCTTACAAGAAACCGGCGTGAAATACCTAGAATTGTTTTTAGGGGGTCTTTTAAAAGGATTAAGTAGGAGGTATAGCTTATGCGATCCGTTTATTATTTATTCTGGGATAGTCACAGAATTATAAAACTGTATTCTAGCTGAAATTTTATAAGCTTAAAACTAAATTACACAATTTCTGATGCAAAATTTGATCTAACGTGACTCTAGATGCAATTAGGTTGACACTCAGGTGCGGACGGCAAATGATGTTAGGTGCGGTGGACACAATCTACATAGAATACGAAATTTATTGCATTGCAGCGACGGTTATTATTAGCTCCACGTAGCAAGTTAGTTTAGTAAGCACTCTCCCAGATATTATTAATATGTAAGGCTTACATAAATATAATTTAACTCCACTTCAAATTTTTTTGCATAGTTTTGTGTATGATTAATTTTGGATCCATAGAATCCTTAACATTGTGAAAATCTCTTTATACCTATACTTCGTTCAGGTAATTAATATGTGGGTTCCATAGTTAAGAACTATTAACTCGAATATTCTAGTGGTACCACCTCCTGCATCATAGTGTAGAACTCCGAGAAGGCCCAGTTGAGCTGGTTGAGCAGCGTGTTGAGAAACAGCGCGGCTTGCTGAGGGTGCTCCACCAGGTGCTGACGGATGCGCTCCTGGATCACTTCTGATGGGCAGGGGCCTGACGATTGACATTAAAATGCTGACAATATTCATTTTGTGACAGTTATTTACTAATTCAAGGTCGCTGAATTCGGTGTATTTGGAATCGCTCGAAATCGCAAAAAATTTGAGCGATTCCAAAGAAAAAAACACCTATGTAACCATCAAAAAAAGCTATTTTTGTTATATTATATCAGCATTACAAAACAAACCATTTTTAAGATATTTTTTTGCTTTTTATAACTATATACCTTTATAACTACGTACCTTACATACTACCTGTCGCAGGTGTCCAAAAAATACTTATTTTATGAATTATATACAGTTTTTGAAACTAAAGCTGATAGGACAAATTGAGTAATGGACAAAATTTATCATATTTTAGTAATACTAGAAATTCAAAGAATATATGTGACGATAAAAAGGCTTTTATTACCTACATTAAATAAAATGTTATATATTTACGCTTACCGAAACATTGGCTCATCAGACCCGCATCAACTCTAGCTCCCAAGTTATTCACGGTAGGCTCTCTGTCGCCGTACCTGATCATATTAATTTTTTATCTTCATCGTAAAATTAACAAGTACGCGCGAAAAATGAATTCGCTCGCGTTTACTTTCAACGACGTCGACGACGGGACCCGTTTGATGTAGGCACCCCACCCGCACACGTATTACATCAGAATTACAAATATACTATAAACTGTTGAGCTCGAGTAAAACCCAATTTCATGTGGGTGAAAGCTGCGGGCAAAAGCTACATCAACCATTAACAGCAAAAATGAGAGCATATTTTTTATAAAAATTATGCAACAACTCTATAAAAATATAAACCTGCCCGATCGCTGGCGTCGTCGATGTCCAGAAAATATCCCATTTATTTCACGTCACGTTTGAGATTGTTCTGACATTACCTGGCAGCCAAGTGCGGCCACTGGCGGTGCCGGAAACCGAAGCCGGAACCGTGCCAGAAGCGCACCAGCACCCAGTTGGACTGCGCCCACGCGCGGTTCTGGTACGGACGCAGCAGCTCCTCGATCATTTTCATCTGTCTGTTATCAGAAGTACAATTCACTATGTTTTGTTAAATTCGCAGTTGGGTTGCAGTGTCAGGGCTACCATAGCATTCGGGGACGCAGGATTTGATTTGAACAGCAATAATTACGTGAATTAGTCTTCAGTAATGCATGTTTTGACTTGTTGTCTTATATATGCTAGCTGTTGCTCGCGGCTCCGCCCGCGTAAGTATAGTATCCCTCGGGAACACTACTTTTTCGGGATAAAAAGTAGCCTATGTTTTAATCCAGAGTCTAAACTACTACCATACCGAATTTCATCGAAATCCGTTCAGTGGTTTTATCGTGAAAGCGTAACAAACATCCACGCTTTCACATTTATAATATTAAGTAAGAATGTTGTTATATATATTTTGCATTGAATAAATCTTATACTTGAAATGAGCTAATCCGAATCTCGGAAACAGCTGCAAGTAATAGCATAAAATTTAGTATACAGGGTGTTTTGGGGAGAAAGATCGATCTGTAGGTCTTATTCAGGGCAAACATAATAATGTAATATTATGTTTTTTCTTTCGTCGTGCAACAATAATATATAATAATTTAACTCTAATATTATGTCAATCCGATTGGGAGTTTGGTACGAGTATGTATAATTTTTTGCGGTGTTCGGAAATTCGAAATGTGGTGGGTGTGAATCCCGGCCAGATAAATATTTTTTGATTCTTTTTAGTTTTTAAAATCTACTAGTCCTCCGAGCACAGATCGATTACCCAGGTACTAGAATTGATAAGACTTCATCTCTTATTTCAACGTTCGAAATTGCAACAGTCCGTTGTTATGCCAAGTACCTAAGAGCGCGGCAGCACGGCGCGGCGGCAGCGCGGCAGTCGAGTCTCTAGAGCGCCGTAACTTTTCCTGCGGCATTTTTTCCATGGATTTTTCGTGCTATATTATCTCCTTACTGTTTCATCGGCACGCGCTCTATCGCGCGCATGGTGTTGGGCTGCGTGGCGAAGGAGGCGAGCGTCTGCACGAGCGACTCGCGCGTGCTCGCCAGCACGATGCGCGCATCCGCGAACTCCGCGCACAGGAACGTCGCGCACGACTCCAGCAGCTTCTCCCAGTCTGCACACAAGATTATAATCAAGATGGTTGATTGCTCCCGTTTCACTTGATCACCCCCAATGTGGAAAGAACTACATCCTGCGCGCCTGGACCAAAGCGACCATCTAACCCTCAAGACTATTTTCTTGAGGGTTTGAAGGTCGACTGAAGAAGAAAGACTGTCACTCGCAGAGGAGTCTGACCTCTGGTTTTGTGGTCCACCGGTAGCATTAATTGCTTGTCATCAGGCAATTCTTTTCCTTGTTTATCTGAGTTGTACCAAAATCACATTATGCACCTGGCACCAGGTGCACAGGCACAGTCGGGTGCATGTACAGACGCAGCGTGTTGCACAGCTCGAGCGCCGCGTCCACGTGGTACTCCGGCGCAAACGCGAACAGAGCTTCGGAGAACTCCACGTCACTGTTCGGCGCTGCAAGTGAATTGTGCCTCAGCATTATTTAATTCTGGTGTGGATGTACAAAATGATGTAGGAATAATGCAACATCTGTTTCATACCTGAAGCTGACACTGATTGGAAAGAAACCCGCGGCGTAGTGGCGTGTGATGCAGTCGTCACGGGGCTGTGAACAATAATAAAACAGACATAAAATAATGGAACCAAAGCTTTTTGCATAAAATGTCTCGTTATTCGCCACTATAATGTGGCGTCACGTCATGCGATTAATATCCAACCTTTGATCGGAGCTGGAGGTGTAGTCAAGCTGCAGCGAGGAGTAGCTGTCGTCATCCAGCAGCGAGCTCTTGCTACCCAGCACCTCCCGGCTGCTGCCCTGGGGGGAAACAATTGTCTTACCAGAGATAATTCTATAAATCTTATGAAGTTAGTTCGGTATCATCTTTAAAATAAATCTATTCATAACAGTTTGACTATTTTTAACAGTCAATATGTAGTTGAATAGTCTCTTGAAACACAGCTCAATACCATTATATGGATTACGGTAAAATATTTTATCTGGAGATACATATAAATTAGTAAAATGTACCAATCTAATTAAGCTAAGCAATTTATATAAAATGTAATAAGCAAATTAGTGTAAGAACATATTATATATTTTCATGAAAATATTCCCGATCTCAATTTTGCGAGGAATTAAATTCTCTCATGTTAAATGGCCAGCAGTTGTTTGTCGTCGTATGAAGTCGATGTTATGCAGCGCTGCATACAAATACAAATTATTTTTAAAGAATTTTTTTTTCGAAATTTAATTTAATAGTAATCAGGATTTTTAAATTCGTGACATCTGACAGCTTTTTGACACGACAAGGATCGTTGGGCTCCCAGGCGCCGCCTGGTGTCAGATAAAGAATCTACAATTCTTATTGACCGTTTTTGATACCACTTACGCCACCAGATGACGCTTTGCGTGCGTTGGGTCTGCCCCTTAGTGGCAGAAAAAATATCAAAAACCATCATTTTGCGATTTGTGTACTCTGTTGTTGCTTACAAAGAAGCGCAATATATTTGTTGGTTTAAATCACAAATATATTTCTTTACCTCTAACAGCTGTAACTTTCTGCAGTATAAATTCATAATAATACTTACATCTAACAGTATCCTGTAAACTTTATTTATATATATCGCTATCTCTGTCTGTTAGAATATAGCCTTTGTAAAATGTAAGTGCCAATTTCACAAACGTCTGTTAAACTTTATCAAGTTATCTCTCTCGTTCTTCTTATTAGTTGAGCTCCGTGGCCTAGTGGGTAGACCATTTGATTCGCACTCGAGAGAGTGCAAGTTCAATTCCCAGGTTGTGGTATCATTGAGACTTTTTCAGATCTCAAGTACATTATACGCGCGCGCGCGCGGACGCGCTAACGGTGAAGCAAAACATCATGAGGAAACATCATGATTCCTCGGAGGAGGAAAACATCATGATGGTAGGTAGGCCCCAGACGTATTGACCAGTCATTCCTCTGGACTAGGCTGACTTTGTTGTGAGAATGCCGTATGTGCTTAGGCAACCATACGAAATTTAAAACCGACTGTCCCAGGCACTACAGTATTTCAAGAGTGGTTACGTCGTTCGGAGAATACTGTATAAATCATCCAATAACGGATGAAAAAGGCCTAAGTTTTTTTATTCTTGTTATTAATGAAAGAGAAGGCATGACATTTAGACAAGCGATTGACACTAACAGGCGCTTTGATGCCGGACTCTATATCCTATTCATAGAACCTTTTAGTCTGGGACTATATTATGATCCGGAATCCGGAAATCCGGAGAAAATTCAGATCACTGAAAAAAAAACTATTGAGTAGAACAATAGAGTTACAAACTGGAAGTGTCGAGTGTCGAGCTGTCATAATTATATGACATTGACATTTGACCTCGACACGTGTGTTTGATTTTCAGCTCTATTGTATTAGCGCAGAGCTCTATTTTCAATGTTTTGAATTTAACGGGCCTTCTGGACTTCGGATCATATTATAGTCCCAGCCTTACCCGAGCCTGCGCGGCGTAGTCGGTGTCGGACAGCAGGCGCAGCGAGTGCAGCGTGCCGGCGAACAGGCGCGCGATATCGCTCTGTCTCTGTCTCGTCCACACCGCGCCGCGCACCCACGCCATCTGCACCGCACCCGTCTCTAGCTGCTCCTGAAAACGCCGAATTTCCGAATAGTACCGTTCATATCTAATTTACGTAATCAAGGACACAATAGCGCACCATAATGGTACAATTTTAAATGTCATTTAGGAATTTACCGCGCAATAAAGAAATACAATGATTCATTAATTTGGGAATTCTATCGTTTTGTTGACGTTTATATTAAATTGGATCTGAACAGAAATATAACAGGTGTTTAAAAAAATTGTAAGATATATTTTAAAAGTAGGCAATACCTGATAAATATTCCTTGACCTTTCTAATTCTATCAAGACTTGCTCCGTCAATTGTTTCTTTGATTGTTCTTCTTCTGTCAGCCTAGTTTTACCTGCAAAAAAATATTATGAAAGCTTAGCGTGGCGCGCGTAGCCGAGCGTAGCTCATCTACGTCGGCTACGGAACGCGCGCTACGTCGTAGCGTAGACGCTACGCAAAGAGAAAACTTTTTAATTTGTAATATGCAGCGAGCTAGATATTTTAACATAGCGCGGCGTCTCAATACACACTAAGGCACAGATCCAATAATATACATACGTACGGACTCATAGAAGCTTTTAAAATCGAACATAACTTTGACAGGGTGTCACAGAACATTAGGGTAAATTAAGTCTAGCGTCAGCATCAGATCAATGAAAACGTCTGATTAACTCCCCTTGACTTGAGTCTATTCACTAGGCTATGGACGCTCTTATAATAAAACAAGACACCTACCTGAAAATTAAATACTTACTTACCTATTTTTATCCTCGGGATATATTGAGGCTAGTGGACATGCATACATTCACCGTATGCTTGTGTAGTAGTGCAATCAAATTGCAAGCTTAGCATATAGCTGTTTATCTGTTCCTCTTTAATCTGTGCTTAAGGTACCAGTTGGTAGCCGACAATACGCTGCAGCACCAGACGCCGTGTCGTCGCGACACCACTGGGATCTATGTATTTCTATGAAATTCCCTCTGTAGCTAGGGACACGAAGCTGGCGACGAATTTCATAGAAATTCATAGAAATTACACCTTAGTGAATCATATTACAAGTCATATGAAAGCTTAGTTATTGACTATGCTATCGTATACTATTTACATACGCTTTCACATTACGACAATCTGGCCCCGTGATAGGCAACCAAAGAATTTGCGTTACAGGTACCAGACAACAGGAAGTATATTCAAAACTTTAGTACTACAAATATATATAAGATTTTTAATACACATATATGATACAGGAACAATGAAAACTTTTTTACCCTCGACGGGATTCGAACCTGCGACCTCCGGTTTGAGCGCCGCCGCGCATACCACTGAGCTACAGGGGACGTCGAATACCTTTACAGGCCACGAGATCGGCGGACAGCAGGTCGATGCGCTGCTGTATGTCGTGCAGACAGTCCGCCATGTCCATTTGACTGTCGCGTAGCTCGCATAACTGTAAACATAAATTCGACTCTGCTAATTAAATCCTGTAATTTGCAATTCAGTCTCGATATGTTAAAACTGCAAAATGGTGTTCTCATAAATGTCAAACCAACGTCAAACTCCCTATATATTGGTCCAAACCTCAAAAATCAGTCTATGATATCAAGACGATTCATTTATAATTCAATGAAAGTAAAATTAAAGTGCATGTTAATTACAAGAGTTTTGCTTCTTATTAAGCCGTTGAGGCAGAAAAACAATTAAAAATTATATTAAATAAAATTACATTGCGCTCTGTATAGTAGGAGTATATTGGCGATAACTGCAGGTCTAAAATAGCCACATCAAGTGAATCATTCTAAGAAAATTATATTCTATTAAAATTATATACTAAGAAAATAAAAACTATTGAATTTCAATAGAAGATGATTCATAATACGATTCACTTAATGTAGCCATTTCAGACCTGCTGGTGGGTAACCTTTTCAGCATATTTGACAGCGTTGCCGTGGTACAGCGCGAGCAGACCGTCAACGAGACGCACGAGGCCGGCGCGCGAGCCGATGGCGCCGGCGCCCGGCATCAGCGACCGAGTCAACTTCAGCGCCAGCGCCGTCTCCACTGTCGGTCTGGAGTCAACATCATCATCATCACTTTACATCAATAGACTAACCCTCCTCCTCCTTGCATTGTCCACGATGAATCGAAATCGAGAAAGGTCGAGAGGTCGAGAACAGAGCTGCCATCGCTAAAAACAATGGTAATTAATTTTACACACAAGTGTCGAGCCAAATGTCAATGTCATTTATGACAGCTCGACACTTATCACGATACTTCGATTTTTATCTCTATTGTACTAGCGCAGAGTTCTATTTTTTCAGTGCTCTGATTTTTCCGGGCCCACCGGATTCCGTAACGTATATTCTCAGCCTAACCTATTGTTTGCGGCGGGCATAGCGGCCTGCATGAAGCGCGCCATGGACGAGATGACCTGCGGCAGCGTGGCCAGCCCGATGGAGTCTGTCGTCACCGCTGAAAATGAATCGCCTTAAACCAATATTAGAATGTCAGATAATATAGAAAATATTAAGAAGTAAAAAAACCACGGGCTAGGAGTTGTCTTAGTTAAAAAGTGAAAACAGAAAGCGTCAAATTTAATTTTCGCTTTTAACGTTGCAAATAGATTTATTTGCCATCTACAGAGTATAAAGATATTTACCTATATCAATTCCACCACCCCTGTTGTAGGTGGGCTCAAAACTTTGGATAAACGCGTTTTCTTCTCCAAGAACATTCACCATATCCTGTCTGTAAATAGAATGTAAAGTTCAAGTAGGTATTTTCCTCGAGAATAGAGCAGTTTACACACAGATAAACCCAGAACCCAGGGAAAACTACGTTGTGCCATCATTGGCAATGAGGCTTTTTAAATTCGTGACATCTGACAGCTTTTTGACACGACAAGGACCGTCGTGCTACCAAGCGCCGCCTGGTGACAGAAAAAAAACCGAAAATTCTTATTGATCATTTTTGATACCACTTCCGCCACCAGATGAAGCTTTGTGTGCGTTGGGTCCGGGCAGAAAAAATATCAAACACCCTCATTAATCGCCCTTTTACTTCGTTATCGTTTACAAACGAATAAAATTAACCTGATAATTCGATTGTCTACTGGAATACTATACAGGGTGCCTATCAGGAATATTTGAAAGCGGTGTGAACGCAACGTTATCGAATGAAATTTGTATGGGCGCTGTCATGATTTTGACAGATTTTCATACAGTTCAACGTTTACGCCGCTGTCAAATGCTCCTGCTAGGCCCACATCACTCACTGCAGCATTATACAAGAGGTTGTACGGCACTCACCGCAGGGTCCTGACGAGGAAGGGCAGCACGCCACCCAGGCGGTCCACGTTGTAAAAATCCAGCTCGCCGTCTACGAACTTCATCGCGGGGATGTGCGGGGTCGTTCGCCTGCAGTATTATACACGAGATACAGTAGCATGCGGTTACATATTTTTCGCCATCGTTTTAGCTTCTAGACATTGACTGCAGGATAAAGACCTCCACCGACCTACCGTCGGTATATCTTACATATAAAACTCTCGTGTCACGGTGTTTGTAATCAGACAGCTCCGAAAAGGCTTACCGATTTTTATGAATTTCGGGTATATTCGGTAGGTGTGAGAATAGATCGTAAACAATTTTTTATACCAACGAGTATTACGTAAAATTTTCAAATAAATGTAATCGACAGTGAGTGTCATCGATATGTAAACGAAACATTTTAGGACATATTAGTAAACTCCAACACTAGTAGAGGTCGCGGGTCAGTACTTTCCTATATTGTATCCAAACGTCTGGCGTGCTGGGGGGCTGCCCATTAGGACTCATTACGACCGCAACGTAAATATACAACCGAGAGCATGGTCTAAACCAACGTCGCTAAATGTTTTATGAAATATCAAGTTAAACTAAAGTTGAACAGTTTTATGCAAACGCAGTAGCAAAAACAACGCATTACATAGTAAAATAAAGAGATAGATATTTATTTACGTAATAGTGGATTCTAAAAGCAATATAAAGAATTTTAATGTCCTGCAGTCCGATTTCTTACTAGTAACGCCTTATATATTATTAATAAATCGGACTGTAAAATTCCTCGATGCGCACAAACGCCCCAAACGATTGGGATTGGTTGATAGTTCTATGGAGATTACTCGATTGGTTTCAATACTCCTAGGATACGGGTCACTTCTCTACGTATGTTGGGCTGTAGGTACTTCACTGCGGTAGCCTACTGCGGGTATATACACACGGGTCGGCCACGGTCTCCTGCTGCCACAGGCGCAGCACGGCGGCGAGCAGGCGCGCAAGGCACCACCAGAACGTCTCCGGCGTGGTGCGCGATACATTAAACAGCCGCTGTGGACAATGCAAGCAATGCTGGGGCACGCTACTTACGGCCCCAATTCTCATACCTCGAATGTTGGTTCGACTCACGCGGTGACTCATTCGCATAGGCGTCAATTTATGTGCGCGCGAGCGGGACAGACTGACAATCGAACCGAGTTTTCGAAGTACGAGCATTGGACACTGGTGTGGCTTTGTCGGATACAAAAAGACAATCGCAGCAATATTCGGCATCTCTTATTGCGACAAGCGACGACCGACGTGTCCCTTGGCCCAGACGGGCAATTTTGTTAGACTAATAACTACAAAATATTATGTGTTATTACAATAAACGTATCGTATTCTCATTTTTCATATTCGTTTTCTTTTATCATACAATGACCTAGTGTAAAGCTCGTTTACTGATAAATTAGTAATAGATTGAAAGTGAATAGATAGATATTAATTTCCAGCTAAGCATCTGAATATCGGCGAAATACTGAGAAACCTTCAATGCACACTTCGCGGAACAATTACAATGAAGCAGATTGGTCAGCCATTTTAATGTCTAAATATATTTTATTTTAGCATAAAAATTTTGTTATGAATAAGGTAGATAAATCCAGCTCCATTGCCAGCCTTTTGCTGCGTCTACTGTGGTATTAGCAGTCTTATTACAATGAAAATATTTTTGAAGTGAAACTTCTTAAACGTTATTGAGAGTGAAATTTCAAGGTCGCGTCACGTCACGAGACGCACAAAAATATCGTGTCGTATCATTTAACACCATCTGTCAGAAGCTACTTATACTTCTTGCATAAAAACTTAACTTTCTAATGTACATAGGTACGGCTCAAAACACAAATGGCGCTAGGGATACACGTCATGTTTTTTTTTACATACGACTTGTTTTAAGTTAGACACAACATAAATATATTTTAACATACCATATCGAGGATGCAGTTGTCAAGGATGTACCTCTTGAACTTCTCGACGAAGATCTTCCTCGTAGACGGCACTATGGCGCTGGAGTCTGAGTTATCCAGCAACATTAACATAAATTCCAACTGCGAAGAGAACAAAGCTTGCATACAACGTATATTGGATAACACTGATCGAGATACAGTTCTAGTATTACTAAAGAGAGTCTTTTCCCTATAGATTCGGTGTCATAATGCTATCGTCTAGCCAGAATTTTCGAGACGATAGCAGTTTTAACTCAAAAGCAAATGGCGATTCTAATAGTGAATAGGGAACTTGAATGGATTTTTTACCATGGTGCTCTGAAAATAAGAAAGTTACAGAAGAAATAGTATAATTAAAATCATTTTTAAGAAGAAACTGCGGATGGTTTGAAGCACCTTTACAAGTCTTGTGTAAACACCCCATACAAAACTCGTACCTACTGCAATGTGACGGTACACGCTACCGAAATGTATGGTTGTAACCATACATGAATTTTAGTTTCCATAGTATTCTTTTTTTTTGTGTTTGTTGTAAGGAAACTATTTTTACATAATTAACTTTATCTTTTTTAAGGATTAATTATATCCCATTAACTTTTATCAAGTTGTATAACCTACCTCATTATTTCTGATTATTATATATTAAAATTAAAATAAACAAGTTGTCGAATACCCAATGAGGATCAATTACTTAGTAGCAAATCTGTTTACAATTACTTAGTTGCAAAACATTTTTACTAAAGTACATCGTATGTGTATTAACTTACTGAGCATTTTATTATATAAATTATTAAAATGTGTCAAGAAATGGTGGATTTATTAAAGTTTTCTGAACAGCTAGTTTGAAACGCGCTCTTCCGCTGAATTGGTTACGATGAAGTCATCTGTCGCAATCCGTGCGACAACGGCTTGATTGTACTCATACTTCATAGGTATTGCATAAGTATTCATTCTCTGATTCTTGACGCTTGTGCCTCGCGAGCATTGTTTTTGTTTACGTTAAATATTTTAGCTGTATTTAGAGGGAAGGTGACGACGACAGATGATGTCACAGCGACTCGCTTCATTCTCGAGCGCGTTTTTGGAACTAATGCACTAAAATTGCTGTATCTTGGTCATTTGTGGTCCGATTTAAATAATTTATTTACAATGTTTACTGGTTTTTTGTCGCCATAAGTCTGCACACCCCCCAAAAAACATGACTTATCATCATTGCAGGTGTTTTGGGTCTGAATATGATAATGGAATATCACATACTTGTATATTTTCCAATGGTGCGATAGCTTTTGTTATTTTCTCACAATCTGCCTTATATTGACTCTCCAGTTTAGCATCTTCGTCAGAATTACAATCATTAGGATTTTCAATATCTATTAAGTAATTAAAAGTAGTATTATATTATCATTACCCATTAGGATTTAAAATAGGCATCAGGTCAATTCACACCAAAACGACGAGACGATACAGGACGCGGCGCTTCATTTTATAAGATAGCGATTCATAATTGAACTTTATTCACTATACATGAAGATACACGTTTCATTGCAAGAGTTCGAGAGTCAAACATCACGGCTCCGGATAGCGCGGCGCCGGTCTTGCAATGAAACGTACTAATTAAAGTTTAATTTTGAATCACTTTGTTATAAAAGCAATATCGCGTCACGTATCGTCTGGTTTCGGTGTGAGCTGACCCAAGCCGCTCTACACGCACTCGTAGAAGCCATGATTAATTTTAATGAATTATTTAGGCTAAATGTTACACAATAATAGTCGCGACTTTGTATGGTAAAAACATCCCACAGGAGCCGCATATTTTTCTGCGATAAAAAGTAGCATTAGGTATCCCGTGTCTAGACTATTGCCATATCAAATTTCATTAAAATCTGTTCTGTAGATATTGCGTGAAAGAGTAACAAACATCCACAAATCCATACATGCATTAATTCTTACAATTTTTCGCTAAATACTATAATATAAATAACAATTAAATGTTTATATTATAATTTAAATATTTGATTGCATTTACGGCTTAAAATACAATATTTTCTTGCTTGATTACCCCTCACCTGTAGAGTTAGACGCATTTTGCTGAAGGATTTCCTTTTCAGCTATCTCTAAAAATAAAAAATAAACTTTAATTAGGTAATAACGTTATAAGCTCGCCGCATACTCATAAATAATTATGTGGACCACCGAGCATACGTTGTGGACGCATATTATAAATTGAAGCAGCAAATTAATTACGGCAATAAATTACGATATAAATACTCTACAAAGTCCTAAAGTCTAAACGGTAGTTAACGTTTTTATGCGCCTGCCATATCAGTATAAACTTTTTGCGTAGAACCTTTTTACCCGACTGGGTTATATATTGTTATAAATTGAACGTGTACAAAAACCCCCACCAGATATAGCGCGTACGAAGCCCTCACCACTGGGTCGATTGTGCTAATCTTACATTGATACAGTTTCGATGCAGTCACGATATGTTAAAACAGCTTAATGGTATTCTCATAAACGTCAATCCAAAATTTGATTGGTCCCAACTCCATAAATCTGTTTATGATATCAAGACGATTCATTTATAATTCATTGAAAGCAAATTAAAAGTGTGAGTAAAATACGCGAATTGGGGTTTTAATATAACGTGTACGAAACCCTCACCGGCTATCTTGGGGTCTCTCTCCCCCTGCACGGGCGTGGGTTTGTACCACCACGGCCGGCGCAGCGTGGCGCGCAAGACGCTCTCGTCTGGACACTTTATGGTCAGGAAGTTGTCAAATCTGTGAACGAAGATTATCTGTTGAAACTGCCTGATTAAATCTGTGACAAGCTAATTTTATGTTACAGCCGCGTAACAGAAAAAAAACGTGACGTGTAAAGAGTACACATGTCACATGTGAAACTTCATTCATCATATATATATATATATATATATATATATATATATATATATATATATATACTGTAACTGTATAATGTAGATGTGATCTGTCGATCAGGAAATGATGTCTTACTTGATTTTGTTGAACAGTACGTATTTCACCAGATTGTGTCTCGTCTCCCGGTGCTGCATCAGGCCGCACAACAGATACACACTCTCTATCTGGTTGTCAAAACACATGTTCTGAAAATATATATTTACTAGTTTTTATCAATTAAAACTTAAAATACTCTTTACGTTATTAAAATTTAATCTAGATAGGTATATTTTTACTACAATTGTCTGGAAATTTCTGGCTTCTACTACTAGGTATAGCACCTACTTCTGTGAAGTCAGAAGGTCGATTTTGCTATTTAAATCTTACAATAATACAGTTTCGATACCGTTTCGAGACTAGATCTCATGTAACAGCAAAACTGTATTTTCATAAACGTCAAACAAACGTCAAACGCTGAAGTCTACCGCGATGCGAACACTGATTTTTGTTCGCATCGCGCCTGACTGAATACCTCTTGAACAAACCACTTATCCATACAAAACGGTATTCTATAAATAATCGACTCGAACTATATTATCATAACTATATAAATAAATTGACATTATCGTACACAAACAAAGATTTACGCCAAACTATTTAGACATCTTTTTTGGAGTTTACTCCTTAAGAAACGTTTTTCATATATAAGCCCGGGGTATGAAAATCTATAGGAGTATAATCAAATATTTCATAACTCAAGATAGGCTATGACGTACATTTGACAGAACAAATCTTCATACATTAAAATTTTATGCCATCTTGGTTTTCACCATACTTCAAATGTCAGCCACCTTGTTTTCCCGATACTTCAAATGTCAAAATGGCCCAAACATCTCAAAAGTGGGGCCATGTAACTGGAGAAATTTTTTGCCTCAACATGCCTCGTCTATAATATATACATCTATGAGTAAAATCGAATTCACGATGTCTGACGGTCACACGGCGATGTCACACGATGTTAGCCGAAGATGTCACACTTCTAAGTTCTCCGTTCAATATCAAAAAATATAATAAAAATTGACTACCTTCAAAAAGTAAACAAAATCAAAAATTATTTAAAAGAACATAAAATAAAGACTGTAAATATTAAAAAGGTTATAAAACTACGCTACGGACACACTACAGAGTATTTTTTATTTTTTGAGTGCACTTACTTTCTTTGCATTGCTCACCAAATTTTACTTTTTAGAGTTAACTCCAGTCGTGAGTCGGAGCTGACACATAGACTTTTTTTTAGGTTAGGTTTTGTACATAAAATATAGATTAATATAGTACAGTATATTTTAATATAGTCAATGTCATTTCAAAACGACTGAGTTGAGATTTTAACTAGACTAAAAATAGTATAGTAGAATACCGACTTTGGGTCAGTTTATGGTAGCAAGTCGATTTATTTATAATTAATTGAAAGTAAATTGAAAGTGTAAGTTATTTAAAAACAAAAATTGAGCTTCTGGTGACAACTTTTGCTGTAAGTTTGGAAAACTTATAATCGTAAAATCCGGAACACATAGTGTTATTTACAAAGAGTGACTATAGAAAAACTTATTAATTTGGTACATACCGGCGACACCAACTCGTACAACAAACATACTCGAACCGCACAATGTTCTAGAATGTCGCAGAGCTGAGCCTCCTCCAGGAAAGTCCACAGCAGGTCCAGCAGCGTGCAGAGCCGCGCGTGCGGCTGCTGCTGCAGTCTTTGGGCTAGGTCGAGCTGCAATATGTTACAGACCTAGGTAAATATATTTACTATACCCCCCTACTGATAAATATATTTGCACAGCTGATTAGATATGCAATGTTGTTGTCTTTGTCTATCAAGTGCCTTTTCAACGCATCAAAAAAAGGTAGAAAAATAGAATAGCTAATCAGTTGTGTAAATATTTTTAATAGTATAAGGGATATGTTTGTGAAATGAATAAATATAATATAATTAATTGTTATAAATCTAAATTTAGCCAAATTACCTACTAGAAATTAAACCGCGCTGACCGACTACCAATGAATATTCCGAAACTCAGTAGTGGTTGGTTTATTATGTAGGTATTCTGTAATTAAGGGAGCGTTTACGAATTTTACATTAATTTTTCGACCAAATGAAACAAAATCCAACAAAACTGACAGTTGTCACAAATAAAGTACTTCATTATCTAAAAATCGTTTAAAATATTATGAAAAATTATGATTTTTAATGTAATAAAACAATTTTTCAGAATTTTAACCATACTTAATATTCATAATTTTGAAGTACGTAAATTTTAGCCGAATTCAGAAGGGGAATGATTTAGAAAATAAGTTTTATTTCATACTTTTTGTGCATTTTTATTTTGGCAGTCAGTTTTAATTTTTTGTTTAAAATAAGATTTTTTCTCTTTTTAGTTATATTTATTATGATATTACTAACATATTTTAAAAATGTTATAAATACAAAAAAAGCCTCCGCTTTTCTCAATGTCTCGGCAAAACAAACTCAAGCGTTATTTTATGCTAGATTTCTGAGAGGCCGTGGTATTCCAAAAATTCCCAAATAAGCATTACCGATCTGTGGGCCTACTAAACAATCACCAGTGATGATAATGATTAGAAACTGTATTATTAAATTATTATTATTATCTATTGTAGTAGTCAGCGAAAAAAATGTAGCAGTAAGCAAATATATTATATTGATGATGATGATCACGAATATAATTTTGGCAATAGCAAAATTTCAAAGACACTGATATCGATGCACAAAAGTCAGATGAGTAGTGAGTACCTATGTCATTATAATACTATGTTGGTGTTTCGTGTGATGATGATGATGATTACTGTAAGTGGTATGATGGCATATGCTTGCAATTTTTTTAGCAACGCCGGAATCCGTAAACATGTATCTATAAGGACTCAGGACTTCATTTCAGTACTTTTGGATCCAGGGTATACCTTGGTACAAAAGCTTACTTTTTGGTAGAATATGCTTGGACTACTTCAGAAAAAGTCAAAATCACTATATGTATTCATATAAATTTTGAAGAGTTACCTCAATTCATTATGGATCCCATCATCAGGTCACTACTTTGGTGACTAAGGGACAAATTTCGAATTATAACCTTTACAATAACAAAAGAATTATGCAAATAGGTTCACAAACGGCAGAGTAATGTTCAAAGATATCCGCGTCGGTGTAGAATACTATGAGAAGTTCCTGTTATATCATCATAATGTGATGACTGATGATGTATGGCGTGATGATAGTGGTGATGATGATGATTACTGTAATTGATATAGTGGCATATTCTTGCAGTTCTTTAAACAACGCCGAAATCCCCAAACATATCTATAAGGAGTCATCTGTTCTATTCAGTATTTTTGGATCCAAAGTATACCTCGGTGCAAAATCTTACTTTTTGGTAGCATATCCTTAAATTACTTCAGAAAAAGTCAAAACCACCATATATGTCCATATAAATTTCGAGGAGTTCCCTAGATTCTTCACGGATTCCATCATCAAGTCACCACTTTGAAGTCAAAAGGACTAATTTGGGATTATACCCTTACATGAATAAAATAATTTTGAAAATCGTCCACAGGCGGCGGAGTAATCGTTTACAAACCTACAAAAAAAATATTTACAGCCGAACGTATAACCGCCTCCTTTTTTGGAAATCTGTTTAGTAGAAGTCTAAAAAAAATTGTAAAACAAATGTGGGAATTTGTAAAAGATAGTTTAAGAACTACAGCCCTCAGAGGGTGGTCCCTCAGTTCACACACCGCTATTTTCCAGATCTCGAAAAGTATGTGGAAAATTATGGTTTTTTCACTACAGAATTTTAGTAGCACTTTTGTAAAAGTTTTTACAAATTTATCAAATGAAAAATCTATAACCACCGAAGTGTGGTCCCTCAGTTCACACAAAAGTGACATATTCATTTCGCGTTATATTACCGACTTATTTAATTATTTTTCTACGTAGAATTTTTGTACAAAATTTGTAGAATTTTTCAGATTTTAGACAAAATTTCAGAAAAATCTATCGGCGCATTTTGAAGATATCAACCACTAGGTTGGCTCCCTCAGTTCACACACTGGTGTATAAGAAAAACTCAATTATCTATTAAACGAGAAAAATATCAGAAAGTCTACTGTACTTAAATTTTTGTAGAAGTTTTTTTCTCTTTGATTAGCACATCAAATATTTAATTTCATTGCTTCCCAGCTGAGATAATGTTAATTTTTTGATTCTATGAAAATACAGAGTAGGGTTACCACACAAGAGCAAAATGAGGACAGTAGCTAATATATTATGTATGTTATACCTTATTAAATTTACATTTTGCTCGCGGTTTCACAGCTTTTCACTATTTTACGGGTTCATAGTACTATGAACCCTTATACCAATAAGTAGCCTTATACCAATTATTAACTATTTGTGGTTTCGCTCTGCCCGCCCTTTTCTCTGTCCGTTCTTGCTAACTCCTTATATGTAATTATGTATATAAATCGATGAAATTTGATATTTTTGTTATATTTTCGATAAAAAAAAAATAGAAATCTTAGGTCTTTTAGGGGACGTACCCAAAACTAAGTGACCACTTTTTACCCATTCCTACCTCCTCCTCCCGGTGAACAACTTTACGGTGACCAAGCGTAGTATTTTAACGACCATCTCCCCCCTAAACAGGTCACGTAATTTGGGTATGCACCCATAAATTAGTGTCGAGCTTTTATGAAAAGGAAAAAGTTAATTTATTTATATATATACACTGGCGAACAGATAAACTACATCATAGTGCAAGAACACATTCAATCAAATTTATTGGTATTGGAAAATAAAGGCTGGTTTATAAACACAAAAACAAAATCAAATTTAAATATGGTACTGTCACAAAATAAAGAAAATATTCTATAGAAGAAATCTTGTCAATTTGTCTAAAGATTAACTCGTTGTTACGTTTATGTTGTGATTGATGGTTATTTTTATTGTTTTGTTACATGTTGAATTATCGTTACTAATTGTTTAATTGCTAGTCTGTTTTCATTTTAAACACGTTTTTCACTCACGAATATGGACGTATGGTCCGAAAAAGCCGCACAAATTGTTGCTCTAGTACAGCATGACCTAGACCAACGAACAATTGCTGCAGATTTAAATGTAAACTAGTCTACGGTTTCCTGAGCTTACAGATAGGTTTATTCAAAAGAAGACGTGGAACCGGCAGAACTCGGGTGACAACGTCTCGTGTTGACAGGTTTATTGTGACAACTTCCTTGCGAAATCGGTTTTTAACGTCTATAAGTATTAAAAATGAGCTCCACCAGGTACGTGACGTAACAGTTAGTGCACGAACCATAAGAAGAAGGCTAAAAGAGCGTGATATCACACCTTTCAGACCCGCAAATTCGACTAAGATTTGCTCGTGAACACTTAAATTGGACTGAAGAGCAATGGGCTTCCGTAATATTCATTGATGAGTGTAGGACTTGTTTGTACGGTGCTGATGGTCGTAGACTAGTCTACCGTAGACGAGGAGAGTGATATGCTCAAAATTGCATCGAGGAGAGGGTTCCATTTGGAGGCGGGTCTTGTATGGTATGGGGCGGCATATCGATGAATGCCTGAACTGAACTTGTGCTTACTGACGCAGACACACATGGCCGTGGCTTAACATCACATCGCTATATAACGGAGATATTGGACCCTCATGTGGTACCTTTTAGTGGATTTATAGGCGAAAACTTCATTCTGATGCAGGATAATGCTCGTCCGCACGCAGCGATACAAGTTGACCAATACTTTACTCAGGTTGAGATTCGTTCCATGGATTGGCCAGCACGTAGCCTGGACCTCAATCCGATAGAACACTTGTTCACAACCTTAAAAGAACTGTATTTAAAAGAAATCCGGTCCCAACAACGGTTGCGGAGCTCAGAGTTGCATTGTCACAATTGTCAAATTGTTTTAAAAACACTGATCAGGTCAATGCGAAACTGACTTGAATCAGTAATTAGGGCAAGAGGAGGTAATACACCTTATTAAAAACAAAAAAAAACTTTTTCTTTTCTTAGTATTGTAAGATTTTCATAATAATGCCGGTTTTGTTCTATTCACTGTTGCATTCCAAAAAGCTGTAAAAGGAGTAATTTGATTCTTTTAGTGAGAAAAGTTCACCTATACACACATTAATTGATTTTTTTATCAGATTAAGAACCAGTCTTAGCATTATCATTGAAATAAATCAAAATAGTTTGCACTTTCACTAATTATATTTCATTGAAAGTTATCTTGCACTATGATGCAGTTTATGTGTCCGCCAGTATATATATATATATATATATATGTGTGTGTATATACCTAAGTAATTTATAGATATTAGTTTGAATTGAATATTTTACTACTTGCGGTAGTCACATTTTTAAAAACAGAAAAATAGGATATAAAAATATCTTGTATAATTATTTCTTTTCATAAACGAGTGGGACGGTGCGCGGCGTAGAGGGAAACCACAGAGGCGAAACTTTACTATTTACGGATTTGTTACGAGAACTGGGCCTCTGATTTAGTACACTATTCAACTATGTCCCTGTACTCCTTGTCAGCAAAAGTAACTAAAATTTGTACCACCTCCGTGCTTAAGTAAACATTGATAATATAATATGCATTTTGCGATTAATGTAATTTGTTTTTCCCTATTGATTTATTTTATTTAAGCCGGTTGGTAGGCGATTTTACAACAAAAATGACAAGGCATTTATGAAGCGACTAGCCGCACCGTTAAAATCAACCCGTGTAAATCCTTTTTAACTTTAAAAAGCAGACCCTATGGTGCTTACGTAATACTTGAACGGTCCCATATGTATTTACTGAAAAGTTATTAATTTGAAATTACAAAAAAGTGATTTATTAATTAGAACAAAGGTTTTTATTTTGTATTAAAGGTACCTACTGTGGAGAAAACCCCAAAGGACAATATTAAGATAGCTTTCAAAAAAGTGTAACTGGTATCCTTTGGCCATTCAGTCAGTGTCTCAGTGGTCGAATCAATTATAAATTAGCTATTTAATTTACATAATTGTTTTAAGACCGGGACACCAATCCATCAAAGTAGTCTTCAAAATAATAATATTAATATATATGGACTCTTTCACACCACGTCAATCTGGTCCCGTGGTAAGTTCTCGAAGAACTTATGCTACAGGTACCAGACAACAGAAATATAATATAATACATATAATATAATACACATATTTATTACAAATCCATGACACAGGAACGCAGAAAACTTTTGTTCCCTGGCGGGAGATTCGACCCCGCGACCCGTGCGGCGGCGGACCCGCTTTAGCGCCAACGTGCTAACCACTGAGCCACGGAGGTCGTCAAAATGTGTCTAATCGTTTTGAGTTTTTTTTAGTAACTCGACTTCATGTAAAGAATATTAATAATTATTATTAATATCAATGTGTGTAATTCGTAATTAGTAATATAATAAATATTTATAATTAAAAATATAATAAATATTAGATGCAGTCATAATATTATATTATAATATATATTTGGTGCTGTCCTTATTTTGCCTGTTGTGTGGTAATCCTACTCTTCATATTTTCATAGTATCAAAATATTAATATTATCTCAGCTAGGTAGCAAGAAATTAAATATTTTATATGCTAATCCAAAAGAAAATGACTTTCTAATATTTTTCTCCTTTAATAGATAATTGAGTTTTTCTTATACAACCAGTGTCTGAACTGAGGGACCCAACATAATAGTTGATATCTTCAAAATGCGCCGATAGATCTTTCTAAATTTTGTCTACAAATTCTTCAAATTTTGTACAAAAATTCTACGTAGAAAAATAATTAAAAAAGTCGGTAATATAACGCGAAATGAATATGTCACTTTTGTGTCAACTGAGGGATCAGACTTCGGTGGTTATAGATATTTTATTTCTGATGTATATGTATTTTCTGATGTATATGAATTTTAGTAGAACTTTTACAAAAGTTCTACTAAAATTCAGTAGTGAAAAAACCATAATTTTCCACATACTTTTTGAGATCTGGAAAATAAAGGTATGTGAACTGAGGGACCACACTCTGAGGGCTGTAGTTCTTAAACTACCTTTTTACAAATTCCCAGATTTGTTCTACATTTTTTTTAGACTACTAAAATTTGCTATACTTATTTTGGGGAAATTCAGGTAGATCCCTCAGTCCACACGTACACCATTTCCTGCTCTTATGTAGCTTATTTTAGTTGTTTAAAAATTCCCAAAGATGGTGAATATAATCAGCTTAAATTCGATTAAAAAATAATCCAACAATATTAAAACTTGATTTGGAAGAAAGCATAAAGAGTCTTCTCAATATTTTCACGTTTTTTGCTATCATGCATGAATCTTAATGCATGGCAATAAGGTTTATTTTATTTGGTTACGTTTATAATCCAGATGATTTATACACAAAATATTCTTAATATCTCTGCTCTCCATACTCGGAAACCGATCAAACATCTTTTCGTAAACGCGTCCTTAAAGGACAACTTACAAAATTGTCTTTTTTCGCCTTCAAATAGAAATCCTTAGCTGTCTGTACAGTTGAAATGCTCTGTCCATCCAGACCCACATACGCTCTGAGTCTGGGCAGCAGTTCCGCGATGACGACGTATGGCAGACGCATGGTGGTCCCCAGCTCGGTGACTACTATGCGCGCTAGAGATATGAGAAACGCCTGAAAATATCATTATATGAAGTAACCATCACCTTAATGACTAGCTAATATAAAATACGTATTAGCATACACCATACTTCTTATCGTCCAATCGCCTAACCACTGCCGATCGGATCTGTTGGAACTGACCGTGTATGGGTGTGTGTGTCATGATATAATTGTCGCTTTTAGTATTTTTCTCACATTTTTCCAATATTTCTCACTGTTTAAACCTTCCCTGAATTTTTACAATCATTTCAAGACAAAGATTAACCAAGTCAGTCCAACCGTTTAAAAGTTTTAGCGAGATATTGGAATTGCAATCTATTTCTTTTAATCACATTTTGAGTAAGCTTGCAAGAGAAAAGGTATCTGTATTTTTGGTCTCACTATAAGTACTTGCACCTTAATAACCTTTTTGGATATTTTCTTGGCATCAGTATTTGTGGCGTTCGTTAAATTCTGCGGCGAAGCTCGCGGAGTATGGACGGAATCGGAGTCGTGAATCCAGAGCGTTTGTTCTTCCTCGGGCCTCGGCTCGCGCGACTATAATGTTATTATATTAAAACAACAGGACGAAGCACATTATTAAAATATTTCCACAAACTGAGAACGTATTTGCCACACCGATACTTTCATTTCTTCGATAAAATACATGATAACTAGTAAGTAAAATACGTGGAGCTCCTACATATCACCTTACACATTATGTGAAAATCTAAAATTATTTTGTACAATTCTACATCTGTAAATGGGCATGGCGACGCGCCATTTCAGGCATAATATTATTCCTTCCGAAGTTTAGAATCAACTTACTTGGGAACATACCAATATTCTTATTGAAAAATAATAATTTAAAATAGCAGAATATTTAAGTGACCTTGTTATCCTGCGGGCTCTGGCTGGGGTCGGCCATGTTGGTGAACTCATCTATCAGCGCCTCCAGCGAGCGGAACAGCAGAGCGGAGCGCGCGCTATCGCGCGTCTGCGCCGCCTGGAGCGGGTAGAAGCCCTCCACCGGGTAGCTTTAGAGAGAAAGAGACTTTCAATGAAGTGATGGAGAGTCAGATAGAGAGAGAGATATATATATATATATATATATATATATATATATATATATATATATATATATATATATATATATATTTAAATAAGCTGTATTGAAACCGGAACAGATTGTTTAATTTAATATTACTACCCACCGCAAAATAGATGTTTCATAGTATTCTTAACAAAGAAGAAAAGGCCGAATAAGTAGCTTTCTCATTCTAAAACAATAATAAATAACTTTCCACACCAATTTCGGTGACGGTGGCCGGTTTCATTGAAACTAGGCCAGTTACGCAGGAGTAATTTTATGGTGCCCAAGTGTGTGCGCAGTACACAAGAGCACTCTCTCTTCCTTTACTCTCATAACTCAGTGGGACGGATAACCGACACGACTGGCGAATGATCAGACGCTGGTCCGACTTTATACATGCCCACCCGACGCATGGATTTCGACACCTTTCTTGTCAGACAATCAGGTGATCAACCCGCATTGTCCTAACCAAACTTGGAAACAACATTTTTTGTTGTTCTAATGCGGGAATCGAACCCACGACCTCCGAGTCGAGAGCCAGGCTCTAATCACTAGACCACAGAGGATGTTCTAAAACAATAGATCTTATAATTTAAAAGAAGAAAAGCCCTAATAAGTAATATTCTCATTCTAAAACAATAAATCGTATAATTAAAAAAAAGCCTCCTAATTATTTTATAAAATACTAGATGAGATGCATGATTGCGCGCCACATTCCAAGCTTTCTCAGAAATTGGGAAAACTAAATTTAATTATGTGCTGTGCTGCATTCAAAATGGGTTATATATAGAAATACTAAAACAGCAGTCGGTGCTCCTATTTTATTTGTAAACGAGAATCCTTTATGGGAATTGTCTTTAATTATCTCAGGCAACCGGGACTGAAAATATTTAAAAGGGAAAAGTTTCTAGAAAAGCAAACTTAAGTTTGGCAAGGGCAATGTTCCACGTGTCAGTTGATATTATGTGTTTGTAGAGACTCAAGAATAATCTCTATTCGAGTAGTTAATTTATAATATGTAAAGAGTATTATAAATATCTATTTCTGCGATCTTCGATGTGTGTGATGATTTTGTCTCTCGGCAAAGGTCAGCAGGTCGGCGTCGTTTTGCCTTCCTCGAATCATCCACACACGGCATTAAAATAGGCTTCCGCATGATACAAACATCAAAACATTATAAGTTATAACTATGTAGAATGATAGGATCCGAATACTTGGAAATATATTATTAGGAACCGTAATAATATAATTCGTTTTGGTCCTTTGGATATGTATTGAAATTGGCCTGTTGTTAATACACTTTGCCAACGATCGCGTAGAAAGGTACTCTACATAGATGGATCCTTGGAATATCTAATGGCACCGTATAAAATAGAATCCCTTATAAAAAGTAGCCTATATCCTTGTTGACCTATGAGCCAGATTAGATTTAAATGCTCCGAAGTGATTTATTTTTCTTCACAAAACGATTTCTACTACATGATTTGCAATTTGAACACTTACACTAATGGCACATGTCCGAAGTTGGCATACAAGTGCTCGTGCATGGCCAGAGACACAGCCGGGAAGTACGCCAGCCCCGCGCCCCGGAATACCCCGTCGAAAGCGATCCCCATGGACACGCCGTTCCTGGGGAAAATTGCACTTTTAATAATTAACATTCTTACGTTTCTTGAATGTAGTACAAACGGGATTTTGTTTACTTCTGTAGCATTCTAAGGTTTTATAAATTATTAGGTTAGCGACGGTTACTATCAGCGGGATAGTTTGAAAACGTCTAGCTGTTAGCTAATAACTTCCTGACTTGCTTAGCAAGATAGAGAAATTCAAAAGTCAAACTACATACAAACACAAATAGGTATGGATTTTAGTACCACTAGTGCATGATTGTCGTAGCCGGTCAAACATTTTGAGCTAATAACCGACGTTTATCAGTTTTTAGGGTTCTGTAATACACAATGAACCCTTATAGTTTTGCTCTGTCCATCTGTCTTTCTGTCTGTTTGTCTGTCTGTCCACGCTTCTAGCTTCTGTAATTATGAATATAAATGGATGAAATTTGTCAGTTTCGGCATCATAAAATAATAATGATTTTATATTTTAGGGGTTCATACATGTGAAGTGGGGATGAAAAATATTTTTTCATTCTACCCCATCGTGTATCGTGTATGTGTATGTACGTGAATAGGTCTCAAATAAAGGCAAGGTTTCATACATGACTTTTTTACAAAGTCGATCATTTTCGAGTAATCGGCCTCCAAAGTGGTTTGCAAGTTGGTCCCCCTTAGCATTTCTAAACTATAGGAGATAGAAACTTGTTAGTTTCCATGCTGATGGATCATGCTTTAGGAAAATCAACTCTTTAGGAAAGAAAATTATTTTGAACTAAATCGGACAGTAACTTTTGATATGTTATTGATTGTACTGTTCTTGGTGGAAATTTATGTTTCACAGTAATAACACACAGGACTTCTTGCACTATTTCAACTTTAATAAGTATTTTACATTAATTTTAATATATAACACGACCGGTTTCGACAAAGTCATCATCAGGTGTGGGTAGATTAAAATTTAAAAAAAAAATTGTAAACATTGTGCAAAGGGTGGTCAGCATCATGAAATTTTTACAAATTTGTGCAACGTAATTTAAATTTTTATACCAACTTATTCTATTTTCTACTGTATATCACAAATTAATATTAGTATAAAATTATAACACATTAGATTGATAAATTAATAACTTATTGATTTGTAATTTCATAGAATTATGTAATTATATAGAATGGATGTCAGAATATAAAATTAAAAATACTACTATCATCAATGATTCAATTAAATTAAAATGTCCTTAATACATAAGAATCTAAGATATTATAAATAATGGCAAATAAATTATATGAAATTAAAACATGTCAAAATTAAAATTAATAAATTATGTCAAAAAATCATCCAAAATTAATACCAATGTCAAAAAGTCATAACATAAGAAAATAGTATAACCTATAAATAATAATTAAATTAAATGTCTTGCAATAATATGGAACTCGAAAGGCATGCCTGGTCATTTAGTAAGATCCCACATTTTTTGTGTCTGTTAATTTCAAGCGCTTCTAATGCGTCTATCTTCCTACTTTTTGGTAATATATGTAAATATTTTATATTTTTATCACGGTCAAAGTTGTGTCCATTACTATTTAGATGTTCGGCAAACGTAGATCTTTCAGTATTTTTCTTCCAAGCAGTTATATGTTCTTTTATTCTAGTTTTAAGCTTTCTCCCCGTCTGACGTATATACACTCCTCCACATGTATCACAAGTGAGACTGTAAATACCGCTATTGTCCGTGATTTTATACTTATTTTTATTATTGCACAGTAATTTTTTTAGTGATCCTGTAGTGTAGAACGCTACTCTAGTCTCCTTGTTTTTATAATCCTCTGGAATCTGTAGGAAGATGGGCCGATGTATGGTATTTTTACCCACATGTTTCTTGTTTTTTCTCTGTCTTCCGTCTGATTGTACTGCACTTTTTCTGTCATTTTCTTTCTCGCTCTTCTTAAAATTGTGTCAATCAACTCGCTTTTGCAGCCATTGTTTACGGCAATATGTTTAATGGTAATTAGTTCTGCCCTGAAATCGTTTGCGTCTAGGGGTACATTCAGTAGTCGGTGTACAAAAGCATGAAACGAAGCGTGTTTATGTTGGTGTGGATGACATGAATTCGCATGGAGAATGTTTATATCAACAGTTAAATCTAGAAAATTCAAAATTTTATTACCTATTTACATTGTCATTTGTATTTTATTATTAAATGTATTTATGTAATTGAAGAAGTTATGTAAACTACTTATTAAAGTGGAAATAGTGCAAGAAGTCCTGTGTGTTATTACTGAGTAACTTTTGAAGTAATTTGAAAAAACCTATTACGCGGTGATAGTTACGGAACCCTCCATAGACATGTCTTGACATGCTCTTGGTTAGGTTTTTTTGTAAACTATACCTGAGTGGTTTGTGGCAGCTGTCAAACACGTAAGATTAAGGTACTACCAGAACCACTAAGTGTGTACTTAAGATAGTATTACCTATAGAACTCCAGCGTCCCGTGGTCCAGGTCCAAACAAGAGCCGATGACGTCACCGGGTGCCCACCGCACGCCGTACGGCGACGTGGCAACGTTCCAGCGGCGCTGGCGGCAGCCGTCGTACGAGTATGAGTTAGCCGTGTCACCCACGCCCGTGTCCAGCGTGAACGCGCAGGATGAGGAGCACCAGCCGATCTGAAGAAGTGTCCGATCAGGGCTTCAATTCTCGTACCTCGAATCTCGGTTCGATTAACGCGCTGACTCATTCGCATCGGCTTCAAATCATGTTCACGCGAGCGGTACAGACTGACAACCGAACCGAGATTCGAGATACAAGAATTGGAGCCCTGTAGATACAAACATTCGATTTACAGGTGTACCTATCCGTTCTACGTGCATTCATCACATCGTTTTATCTACACAGACAAAACCTATTCAAGGAATACTGCACGAAGCTCTATTAACTTTTATGAGACCAACGCTTGCGGTTTGGTAGAGATAACGATTAATATTTTACTTCAAGTACAATAAATAAATATGGCTGCACGCATGATTGCATTTAAAAAGAGCTTACCATTAATAATAATAAAACTACAATTTGTTGTTATAACAAAATATTGCCAGTCTGTCTCCAGAGATTACTAGACTAGACGCCAGGTGACTCACGTCTCTGTTCGCTCGCATCGAGTTATAATTTTCTATTCGACTTCGGAGTACACCAATAGGCTACTTGGCCTTGTTTTTATTTATGTCCTAAACGCTTCATAATACACACACCGGCATATTTAGCGGAACATAAAATAAAGGTTTGATATCAGCATCATATAAGGTTGCTGGCTGGTTTATACGTCATTTAATTTAAAAAGAAATATTTTCAAATTAACAAAACAACTGAACATCACATTTTATGCAATTGTTTTAATTTTATTCAAATACACCTTATTTGGAGCGAACTTCGAGTATTTCTTCCTTCTGAGTTTAATTTAAAATTTAATTGAAATACTGTTTTTTGTTAGTTTTATTATTCGCGTATCTTTTTGGAGTTGAGGACTGAATTATGCCTGACTTAGCCCCAACGGAGATTGCCAGGGCACTCGAAATGCGAAGAAATGGTCAAACCTACAGAGTGATATCCAGAGATCTTCGTCGACCAGTTTCAGATCAATAATGGTTTGGGCGGGCATTTGTTTGGGTGCTCGCACAGACTTGGTAGTGATTGACAGAGGGAGTCTGACTGCAGACCGCTATATCAGAGAAGTTTTAGAAGAAAATGTCGTACCGTTTGCCCCATATATCGGTGACGATTTTGTTTTTATGCAGGATAATGCTCGGCCGCATATCGCTCGGGTAACTCAAGCTTATCTTAATGATATGAATATCACTGTTATGGAGTGGCCGGCGAGATCACCGGATATGAACCCAATAGAGCACGTTTGGGACTTGCTGAAAAGAAAAGTTAAGCCCAGAATTCCAGCTCCTGCCAACGTGGGTGAACTGCGAATCGCCGTAGTTGAGGAATGGCGGAGACTATCCCAGGAGACCATCGATAACATCATTCTCAGTATGCCTAGACGGGTAGAAACTTTAATAAGAGCACGTGGAGGAAATACGCGATATTAATCACCATTTTTCTAATTTAATTAATTGTTATTTTAATATTAATTTTCACTTTTCGGTACGGTTACATGAAAAGTTCAAAAATGTACCATTTTTTCACAAATATCCCTTACTCGCAAAATCTGTTCTTAATGTGATCTCATTTTAAGTAAAACAAATGAAACTTTAAATAACAAAAGAAGTGTAGTAAGTAGATTTTAAAATAAAACCATAATTTTTTATATTATGGACCGTTTTTTGTGTTCCGCTAAATATGCCGGGTGTGTTTAGTTTCATTACACACAAAAAAATAATACGAGTATAACATTATTTTGAAACCTAAAAATCTACAAAACAAATATTTTAAAAATGCACTTTTTAAAACTGCCGAAAACACTATTCGCCATGTTGGTTGTTAGATTATCTGTGCTGTAACGTCATACTAGTACTATGTGTAATCTGTGCTATAATATGTAGTAAAATGGCGGTGTTCGTCCGTTCCGTCTGACGTTTTGACATAAATAACTTTTTAAGACGTCATGAACTATTTATTTACAGAAACGTTCCGCTTTACTACTACATATGTGTTTGTGTCGTCACATCCTTGCCGGAAGTTACTTCGAGGTGTTTTCATCAGTAGAAATTAAAAAACATAAATACATATTTTTAAATCAACTTTATTTATCAATCTTAAGTTTTGGATTTATGATATCGCTAGAATACGTGTTCCTAAGCCAAGTACTAAAGGAAATACTCCTTCGATGTATGAAATTAAATATGACTCAAGTAGCCTATTACTGAACACAATGAAATTATGACGTCATCAAACTTGTTAGACTATACCTGTTCTTTACGTAATACTTGCACAATAGGCAATGTGGCCATGACATCTGCGTATCGGGTAATGCCTGCATGTTGTATTCCTACATATCGGCACCCTGCATATCAACAAAACAGCCTCCGTGGTCTGGTTTAGAGATTGGCTCTCGACTCGGAGGGCGTGGGTTCGATTCCCGCATTGGAATAACAAAAAAATGTTGTTTCCAAATTTGGTTAGCACATTGCAGGCTGATCACCTGATTGTATGACAAGAAAGATGATTCATGCGTCGGATGGGCATGTAAAAAATCGGAAAAGGCGCAACCTGATCTCTCGCCAGTCGTATCGGTTATCCGTCCCACTAGGTTTCGAGAGTAAAAGAAGAGGGAATGCTCTTGTATACTGCGCACATACTTGGGCACTATAAAATAACTCCTGCATAGTAGGCCTGGTTCCAATGAAACCGGCCACCGTCACCGAAATTTGTGTGGGGAACTATGTGATCCTACCTGCATGATGCCCTTCGTGCCGAGGTGCACCTCGAACATCCACTTGCCGGCGTACACACAGGCCGTGGCCTTGATGGTGGAGAAGCTGGACAGACCCTGCACGCTCACCCGCTCGTCGCCCACCAGAACTAGCCGCCCGGATCCTGTATAGAATCAAAATACTTACATTACTTACATTTTTAACAGATTTCTAATAACTGCGTAACAAAATTCAATGTAATCTGACCAGCTATTTCATTATAAAATTTTTGGTCCCTAATAGTCCTATATGGGTGAATTAAAAAATCTATAAAATATTCTATATATTCTATTTCAACTATTATTATAAGCGAGTACGGCTGTGCGAGCATCTATACGTCAGTCAGTCACTGCGAACATCTCATTTTATGTATAACTAGCTTTTGCCCGCAGCTTCGCCCGCGTGGGAGAGTGTTCGTGGCAAAAAACTCCTTTAGCAAATATACCTACAATATGGTAATAGCACAGAGTAAAAATATATACCTTATAATAAAATTTCACACGTACTTTTAAATTCTAAGATATCTCCTGGATATAATCTCCTAGATAAGGATAATTAAATTGTATCCGTCTAAATAGCTTCTGAAAATAACACATTATTTATGATCATTTATAAGATGTCATGTTTTGAATCTCTGAGAGAAAAGTTTAAAGAAATAGGTATTTTGATCGTCGCTTCTACATACATTTTGGAGAATGTCTTGTATGTCAGAAATAATCTAAATAATTTCAAAAAGAAAAGCGACAATCATTGTAGGAATATTAGAAATAAGAACAAGTTAGAAATACCGGTGATAAGACTTAGCAAAGTAAGTAAATCTTTTAAAGCTTAATGTATAAATACGCCTTTACAATAGAATCCCAGAAAACGTTCAAAATCTTACCATTAATAAATTTAAAAAAGTTGTTAAAGAATGTTTGTACTAAAGCTTATTTATTATAAGGGCAATGATTTCATTAACAATTGTACACCTTGGGAATAAGATGGTCACCTACATAGCTGCTTCTACATTCTGCATACATAAGTATCTTGACTTTTGTTATATAGATTAATTTACTACATAGTAATTTTTTTTTTGAAAATAACAATTTTCCCATCTTTTTGCTAAAATGTGGCCCCGTGCGAGTTTCTTACGCCGGTTCTTGTCGCCGGGCTAGTTTCCGAACCGGTGGTAGGCATCATGTAGGACAATTCTATAAGAGCGTAGTAACCTACATGAAAATAAAAAATGTTGAGTTTGAGTTTCATCATTTTTTTTACTTAGAATGGGTATACGAGGGCGGCACTGAAAATTTCGGGAATCAAGGAAGTGGCACAACATTACTATTTAAAAATGTATTTATTGCTTTTCGAAGTATTCTCCGCGAAATTTGACACATTTTTCCATACGATGGAACCAATCATTGAAGCAACCATTCCATTCGGAAGTTGGGGTCTCCAAAATGGCCGTTTTGTAGGCGTCCACAGCTTCTTCAGGTGATGAAAATCTCTGACCACGCAATTTATTCTTTAATTTAGGGAAAAGGGCTTAGGTCGGGGCTGTACGGCGGATGGTCTAATAATTCTATGATTTCTTGCTCTAAAAACTCTTTTGTTCTGTGCGCGGTGTGAGAACTCGCATTGTCGTGATGGAGGATGATGCGGCGGTTGCAGTTCTCTTTACGGAGTTCAGAAACGACCTGTGGCAAACAAATGTTAGCATACCATTCTGCATTAACCGTTCTTTGTCCCTCAAGAGGAATAGTCGCAACATGGCCGGTTTTGGAGACAAACGTGGCCACTATTTTTTTTGCAACACTCCGTGAACGAACAATTTTTGTTGGCTTTAACTCATTTTCGAACACCCAAACTCGTGACTGGTTTTTTGTTTCGGGTTCGTACGCGTATATCCAGGATTCGTCACCTGATACGATGTTGTATACAGCATTTGAGGATCCTGCGTGGAATCTTTCGAGAGTTCTGACGCACCAAGTAACGCGAGCCGCTTTTTGCTCTTCACAGAGCAAATGCGGTATCCATCGGGAAAACAACTTTTTTACACCTAATTGTTCACGCAAGATTATTTGTATTTGACTCATGCCAATGTCTAAAGTTGCCTGAATTTCGCGGTATGTCACATGTCGGTCTTCCTCAATCAGCTTACGCACATCATCAACGTTTTCTTGGGTGACTGCAGTTTTTGGACGACCTTGACGGGGATCATCACTGAGCTTGACACGTCCACGTTGAAATTCAGCAAACCAGCGATAAATTGTGGTTTTGGGTGGGGCTTCATCACCAAATGCAGAAATCATCCGGTCAACACACTGTTTTTGTGTTAAACCACTTCGAAAGTCATAATAAATCATCGCTTTAGAATTTTCTCGAGTCAATTCCATTTTCTCAACGACTAAACAAGTTTGACAAGACCTTGTGACAAGACCGATAATATTTTTTTAAATAAAAATCGAATACCGATTTTTAAAACCAAGAAGTTTTAAATTAAAAAGATTTTAATATGACAGGAACAGTGGAAATATTCCATTCCCGATACTTTTAGTGCAGCCCTCGTAGTAACCTATCCTTAAAATATAGACATATCTATGCCATCGCAGACTTTATTGTAGACCTATAAAAGAGAAATAATCCCACCATACATTGTTTTGCAATTTATCTCCAACGGGTTAGGTTAGGCAGCGTTTTCAATAAAAGTTCCCAGACGGCTTGATGTTTTCCGACACCTTCAACAATTATCGTCATAAATCAAATAATTTCCACAAAATCTTAACAAATTATTATCGACCTAACCTTCATAAGGAACAACTCTATCGGTAAATGTAAACGGCATTAAAATCCATTCAGTAGTTTTTGAAATTATTGCGAACATACAGACAGACAGATTGTCTCCTTGTTCTAAGCTACCTTCCCACCAATTTTCAGCCAAATCGGTTCAGCCGTTCTTGAGTTATAAATAGTGTAACTTACACAACTTTCTTTTATATAATAAACACACCGGCATATTTAGCGGAACACAAAATAAAGGTCCATAATTAAAAAAATATGGTTTTATTTTAAAATCTACTTACTACACTTCTTTTGTTATTTAAAGTTTTCTTTGTTTTACTTAAAACGAGATCACACTCAGAACAGATTTTGCGAGTAAAGGCTATTTGTGAAAAATTGAACATTTTTGAACTTTTCATGTAACCGGGAAAAGTGAAAATTAATATTAAAATAACAATTAATTAAATTAGAAAAATGGTGATTAATATCGCGTATTTCCTCCACGTGCTCTTGTTAAAGTTTCTACCCGTCTAGGCATACTGAGAATGATGTTTCGATAATATTTCATAGATTTCGTCTCCTGGGATAGTCTCCGCCATTCCTCAACTACGGCGATTCGCAGTTCACCCACATTGGCAGGAGCTGGAATTCGGGACTTAACTTTTCTTTTCAGCAAGTCCCAAACGTGCTCTATTGGGTTCATATCCGGTGATCTCGCCGGCCACTCCATAACAGTGATATTCATATCATTAAGATAAGCTTGAGTTACCCGAGCGGTATGCGGCCGAGCATTATCCGGCATAAAAACAAAATCGTCACCGATATATGGGGAAACGGTACGACATTTTCTTCTAAAACTTCTCTGATATAGCGGTCTGCAGTCAGACTCCCTCTGTCAATCACTACCAAGTCTGTGCGAGCTCCCAAACAAATGCCCGCCCAAACCATTATTGATCCACCACCGTATGCAACTGTAGTTTCAAAATTTGTCTGAATGTATCGTTCTCCTTTGCGTCTGTATATTCTTTGCCTGCCGTCAATTTGATTTAAGAGAATTCTGCACTCATCACTAAACAATACCTTACTCCATTGGTCCGCGTTCCAAAGTCGATGTTCCTGAGCAAAAGTTAACCTCGAGCCTTGGAGCCTTGGCGGGCATAAATGAACCCAAACCAGCTTCGAACCTTCTTCATACCGTACGCTCACTTACGGTTACACCCCGCACTGCTTCTAACTCATGTCGGGCTTGGACGGCCGTCAAACGGGGGTTCCTACGTACACGAAGCCGAATGAAACGATCATCCCTACTCGAAGTGCGTCTTTTTCTGCCTTGTCCTGCTCTTCTCACATAAGTATCGGTCTCCCTGAACCGTTGGATACTGCGATGGATCGTTGAAACTGGTCGGCGAAGATCTCTGGATATCACTCTGTAGGTTTGACCATTTCTTCGCATTTCGAGTGCCCTGGCAATCTCCGTTGGGGCTAAGTCAGGCATAATTCAGTACTCAACTCCAAAAAGATACGCGATTAAAAAAAAAACTAACAAAAAACAGTATTTCAAAGAAATTTTAAATAAAACTCAGAAGGAAGAAATACTCGAGGTTCGCTCCAGATAAGGTGTATTTGAATAAAATTAAAACAATTGCATAAAATGTGAAGTTCAGTTGTTTTCTTAATTTGAAAATATTTCTTTTAAAATTAAATGACGTATAAACCAGCCAGCAGCCTTATATGATACTGATATCAAACCTTTATTTTATGTTCCGCTAAATATGCCGGTGTGTGTATATAGATATAGATTGACCAATGACGCGTAAATTGTGTTCAAAATATCGAATTATAGTAAGCGATTTTGACATAATATGTAGGTATGATTCACTGGAAATCTAACGTGAATATACTATAATTATAAAATGTACAAACGAAATACTATGATGTTTTAGCTCCATCTTGCGTTTACCAAACGGATTTTAATTTTGCTAATTCTGGATGTGATAATATCCCAAAAGTTTTCCGAGCGTTTATCATTTTCGCAATCAATAGGTTGATGCGGGTTGAAAAATGTTGGCTATTTCAAATTTCTCTCTACCTTTAAATTTTGATAATAATCACTCCGTTAAAATATATTCAAAACGTGTTTTGCATAATGGGGACGAGTAAGGAATATTTATGTTAAAACTTTGGCGCCCATATTATAATATAATCAATTTAATCTTCAATATAAAACATTAGCCGACGCCGTTGTTGGTAATCTGACCTCAAGTTAACAGTAAACAAACTTTTACGAAGTTTATATTGAATGCATAGATTTTAATGAAAATTAATTTCGACAGTCTTGTACTACAGATAAACGTAGGTAGGTGAGGTGCAATTAACGTTACGTAACTATATAAGTAGGTAACTTCGAACGTTTGATAAATACTAAACTAATGGATTAGAATTTAGATAAATATTATTGTAACATGGATGTTGTGGACATTGGAGATGTTGTTGGATGTTGTGGACATTAGAGATGTTGTTGGATGTTGTGGACATTGGAGATGTTGTTGGATGTTGTGGACATTGGAGATGTTGTTGGATGTTATGGACATTGGAGATGTTGTTTAAAAAAGTATGTGATAATAATTATTAATTAAATCGTCCATTCATTATTTTATTTTGTTTATAACAGAAGGAATAGGTATACACTATACAATATACATACATTAAATGCGGCAGGTCAGATTGACGAAAATAATAATTATCTGAAAGTTATTTTACAAAATTGTAAGCAAAAAGAAAATACTTACCAGTAATGGCGTCAAAAATTACTACACTTGGTCCGATTCTTCCTGACTGTTCGCCTGTGCCTTCCGATGTCTGGAACAGCATGAAATACTTTAATTAATGGAAAATACGATAGTCGATACTTTTTCGATAGTGGAATGCGATTTTGCGTGGGAGAGCCATGCTTCGGCACAAACGGGCCGGCTTGACCGGATAAATACCACGGTCCCACAGAAAACTTGCGTGAAAGACCGCTTGCCTTGAGTTTCCGTTAGGGTTCCGAACCGGTGGTGATTGTAATCCTTTTTTTTTTCTTTCTTTAACGTTCAGAAAACAAAACCTTGTTTTTTATTCTGGATTAATATCTGGATATATCTGGATTAATATGGATTAATATCTGGATTTTTATTTTTTTATTATTTTTATTTATTTTCGCCGAGTGAGTGAGGTTAGGAGGATCAAGGCGGGTTGGGGATTTGAAGGACAAGGAACGCAAGGTGAGTTGCAACTTACAAGTGTAACTCGCCTGTGTTGAGCACTTGCGTTCCTGGTCCGTGGTAGGTATTTATCCGGTCGAGCCAGCCAATTTCATAAAAAACTCAGGTGCCTAACCTACTCATTTGTGTTTAGAAAATTAACTTTTCCACAAATTATTGTAACTATAACATACTCCAGTAGAGCTAGATGTCTTCTTTTTTAAGAATTTCGGCTTCTGACTTGCAATCTTTGCATCGAGAACTCTGGGTAAATGTTCTCTTATGTGACTTATATACCGGCTCCTTCTAAAAGTATTTTATATTACATATAGTATACAGCATATTGTAAATACTTCAATAGGGATCTTGCCTAGTGTCGAATATCACTTTTTAAGCTATTGCATAGCTTTTATCGCAGGCTTTGAGCGCGGCGACCGAATCAAGAAAATCCGTACCGAAAATAGGCCTAACACGGTGTTTGTGTGCGTGCGACTAGACGTATGCGTGTAGACTAGCTGCTAACTGCTCATAACTAATTATGTGCATAACTGATTATGCTCATGACTATCTCTTTTAGACACAATGCTAGGTGAGACAGCGTGCTTTTTGGCCGCGTCCACGAGTCAGTTCGAGCCCGCGACTAGTTGAACATTAACGTGTATGTATATGGTACGACGGTATGAAGCTCGCACGGATCGAAACGAGCTGCTCCGAAATCGAACGAATCCGTAAGCAGCTGTTTGTGAGAAAGTATAAAAAATGCTTTGCAATAGCTTTACCGCGGCAGTCCCCGAGTGCCACACGTATTTTTTTTTACTATTTAACCTCGCCAAACTGTGACGTTTGAGCACTATTACGCGTTTATAGTTAAGCGACCTTCCTTAGACTGGGAATATATGGTCCGGAATCCGAAAAGCCGAGGCAAATTCAGGGCATTGAAAATAGAACATCGGACTAATACAAGAGAGCTGAAAATCGAACACACAAGCGTCGAGTGAAACGTCTATGTCTTAAATGACAGATCGATAATCGACACTTCCATTTTCAACTCTATTGTGTTAGCGCAGAGTTCTATTTTTAATGCTCTGAATTTTCCCGGGCTTTCCGGATTCCGGATCATACAGTCCCAGGCCAATGATTTCAAAACTAAGGATGGGCTATGACGTACATTTGATAGAACAAATCTTCATACAAGAAATAGTTACGCCATCTTGATTTCACTATACCTAAATTGTCAATGTTGGCGACTGGCTGGATAGACTTAAGTTTTTATACTTATAAAAATAATTTGAATTTAAATGTAGTTTCTACTGTCATACTTTTGATACAATGACATGTTTTTGATATATTCGTTTGGTACATATCTCGCAATACAGTTGCCGCTGCAGAACATCTTTAATTTCGTATTTAGTAATGTATAATTCTATCATATTAGCTTCATTTAAATATAGTACACTCTCACTCGCTAATAGTCAGCCATCTTGATTTCACCTTACCTCAAATGTCAAAATGGTCCAAACAACCCCAAAAGTGGGGCCATTTAAGTGGGGATAATTTTTGCCTCGACACGCCTCGTCTATAATATTAGATCTATGGTCCCAGCCTAAGACATGTCGTGACATGCTCTTGGCTAGGTTATTTGATTCTCTTACTGATTGTGTTTGTCCGTACTATCCTTCATGAGCAGCTCGGGGCCGAACACGCGGCGCACCAGCTCCGCCGCCTCCGACTCCTCGCCCCCGCTCGAGCACACGCCGAATATACTCCGGAGGACGTTCATTGTCAGACTCTAAAAACAATCTATGATTTTCTTTAATATAATTGACGCCAAAAATGATATTATATTTTTTACAGTGTCTTTAATTTTGAAATCAGTACCTGAGTTCGCCACTTATTTTCTCTAGTTCATATAGTTACACTATAATAATTACGTGTTAGTATAAACGACAATGAAATCACATACATGGATTATAATCTCTGATTTTGCTAAATTAATTTTAGTTTTCCCAAAAATGAAAGACCGCAAAATGATTTTCTGCCGAGGAGAGATCACTAATCACGCTTATAAACTCGAACAGTATCGCTAGAGTTAAATCGCAATTATTACATTCGACCGCACGCGAAATTCGGTGCATTCTATTGATAAAGCCAGCCATACTCGTAACGACACCTGTCAGGTAAGCTTGAGCTAAATAATACGAAAACCTGCGCAGTTGTGCAACATACACGCTCCAGTTTACATACAACGCAACTGTATACCATTACGTGTATGGGTAGCATTAGCGTAATTGCTCGATAACATATAAAAATATCCTAATTTTAACGCGTTTTCAATAAGATCAGAATGGACAAAAAATATGAAGTCTACTTAATATAATGAATTCGATATTGTACGCCAGACGAAGACGCAAAGCGACGCGGGATATATGTCTTCATCGCTGTGCGCCGTCGACAAAGATAAGTTTGTTTGGCGCGATTTAGGTAAACGCGTTGAAAGTTTCGAATCTCGCAATACTAAAATTCATAGGCAAAGGAATAAATATTCATTGACAACTGTTGTAAAAGGTAGTTTTTCACAAAAAATATAAAAAATATTTGTATACACATATATACCGTGTACGGATGCCTTTACATTTACGTCTTAAAATGGTGTTTAAATCGATTAATAAGTAAGTATGTAGCAAACGTAAGCAACAATAACAATTATTGATTTATTTTTCGACTGTAATGAATGTCATTAAAAATGACAACCAGTTAAAAATTTTTTTTTTACTTTTATGATAAAATTAGCACAAGAAGTTTTTTTATTAGCCAATATACAAAAAAAACTGAATATCATGTACATATTTGAATTCATGTAATTGTTCATACATCGTCGGATATTTCCATATTAATAAAAACAAATATTGCCGAGGGCCGTTAGCAACATGGAGTAAATAAACTCAATAAAATCCTTTTATATTGTTTCTAAAGCTCTCCAAGCTATTCTAAATAGACATAAAATGTATATGAATTATGATGTGAGGATTTTGAATAATTCATGCCCCGGAGCCATTATAGTTTCGTCATGTCCGTCAAGTCTTCGTCCTTCCGTCTTCTGGTTACCTTCCAACAGTGCTAGAAAGATGAAACTTTGCATGGACATATTATGTAATTTAGCACGTCGACTAAGTGATAAAATAAAGTTACGAAAAATATATTTTTTTGGGGTAACGTGAGTAGATGTTGCTGGGATGATTTCTTGATTTAGGTGCCCGTTTGCGAGACATTCAACTTTAAAGTGCATTTTTTGTTAAAATAGGGCGTCCCCTATCATAAGATAAACGGCTGGCTCAAACCTGATAAATTCATGATGGTAGTCCATTCACATGGACATTATTATTTCACTCTTTGAAATTCAAATCACTGAACTTTGAAAGAAAACTATAACGTCTAAGATAGCTTTGTTAGTTCAGAAAATATAGAGGCCTAACTTGTTAAATGTGCTGACCTGTACAAAAATATACATAACGAAATAATAAGTAAACACGTAAAATATTAAAAATAAAATCACAAATAGAGTGACTACGGAATCCTATTCTATTCGTGGCCTGAAACGTACGTGGCCGGTTTTTTATTTATACTCTGACAGTTTTCATTAAGACTCAGTCCATCCAGATTCCAGAGATTATTAATTTGTATTAAGGCCGCAATTCTCATAACGTCTTATCACCAAATGAATATAAATGCCCCTACTGATGTAAAGACTTATGTTTCACGAGCTACGGTTGTGACACATCCATATTACGTTCACATTAATCTCTTTTGATGGCAGCCCTATTGCCTACATTATCTTTGTAGCTTCTTGGTTACTCAAGATGAATCCGTTGTCCTTTTTATGTAACGATAAATTAAATAAATCAGATTTAAAAGGCGGGATTACATTTGTGGTTAGATGCCACCAACCCTAAGCATAAGATATTTTGTTTACCGTTCCTGTTCTCCATAATATTTTCAGATTTATTTTATAGCGATGTGTGCAGTGTTTGCCCTCCAATAAATTATGATGGACCTTCCCGCGAGTCCAGAAAGTTCGTAACCAAGGTTGGTAACGCGATGCAGCGAAAAATAGGACAATGCACGCCCATGTGGGTTACTTCAAGGTCAATTCATAAATTTATTGAACAAAAACGAGCAAATTGATCACCTGATAATATAACATTCCTACCTACATCCACCGCAAGAGTCACCGTCACAAACTTGGCGTGAATTAAGTCAAATCATCTCAAGAGATAATGAAATTTACGGCTTAATACGGTTAAGACATAATCATTCACAACATAAGATAATCATTCACAACCGCGAACTAAGTTAAACAAACGATCGATGATCGTATACTAAACCTTATCTAATTAACTAAAACCAGAGCTAATCGTAGATCCGCAGTTAAGCCAGATTATACCAAATCTGCTTATGTGGTCTGGCCGTATGAAATATGTATATTCTCACGTGTCACAGGCGTTACGGATTATTGTTTGGCGCGGCCGCGACATCAGATTCAAAGTCTTTAGTAACATTTTTCCGACTTAATTA
This sequence comes from Phengaris alcon alcon, assembly GCA_037179445.1. Taxonomy (NCBI): domain Eukaryota; kingdom Metazoa; phylum Arthropoda; class Insecta; order Lepidoptera; family Lycaenidae; genus Phengaris; species Phengaris alcon. The sequence goes on along the minus strand of JAYRCH010000043.1, from coordinate 1,563,578 downwards.
ATTTTATTTTTATTTCAGCATAGGGCTCGAAATAATAATCATGTTTTATAATGAATGTAAAAAATAGCGGGTAATAGTGACTTCCTGCTTCAAACGTTGCATGTGCGGTACCTACCTATATCGAAATTGTCAACAAAAGGCAGCGTTACAACACTTGAATCAGAGCTTATCAGTATGTTACCAAAACGTATGTTCTTACTCATATCGCATCATCATGTTTGCGATTCGTATATTTAGAAGTTGTTTGAAATAACGTACACCTGTATGAGTTTATAATTAGATTTGAATCACAAACAAACGAGTAAACATCGCGAATATTTGTAAACGCGTAAATCGTTCCTGCCACTCTATTACAAACATCAATACGTTACGCCACTTAAAATTAGACACGATTCACTTCCTCCAAATTACTAGTGATCATAACCTTGATAGAACCAACGGACATCTCGGCTGCCGACAGCTTATGCGACTTCTATAATATATCGATATATTAGGTCATTACATATGAAATTGGAGTTTTGTCAAGGACGAACATAAAGTCGATTTTTTTAAACATAATATATTTATTTAATCAAAGTGTTATACTATCTATGCACTTTTGCCCAACTCTACTAAAACTAGTTCATTATTTCCATTACAAAAAAAAAAAAACCATTCGGACAGGAATCAATAAAATCTTTGATGGCGCTTTGCACTGCCCCATAGGAGCTGAATTTTTTCCCTTGCAAGAAGTTATCCAAATTTCGAAAAAAATGGTAATCTGTTGGAGTAAAGTTTGAGCGTTTCCGATTATCATACAGGATCCACTTTTCATCACAGGTAATGATTCGATTTAAAATCACTTCATTATTGTGCCGGTTGAGTAATGTAACGCAGCAGTCGACGCGCGTTTGTTGGTTTGCTGCACTCAATTCATGAGGTACCCACCTTTCAAGCCTTTTTACCTTCCTAATTTGCTTCAAGTGGTTTAAAATAGTTTTATCACTAACACCGCACCCTGCAGCTAACTCGGACGTGGTTTGCGATGGATCCACAATAGCCTTCAATTCTTCATTATCAACTTTGATCTCCGGCCGTCCACGGGGCTTGTTCTGCAGGTCAAAATTTCCGGAACGAAAACGTTGGAACCAAAAACGCACTGTGTTTTCTTTTGCCACACCGCCGCCATACACATCATTAATCCTTCGAGCCGTTTCTGCAGCACTGGTGCCACGGTGGAACTCGTACTCGAAAAAAATACGATAATTCAAGTTTTCCATTTTGTAAACAAAGTGACGCAAAGAAAACACCAAAAGAGGAAGAAACAAATAAATTACGGTTTTCGAAACACAAATGCATGAGTAAATAACGGTCTACATTTGAAATTGATATTCCTAACCAAAGAAGATATATTTGAGATCAATGTGGCCAGTACGACAAAACGCCAATTTCATATGTAAGGACCTAATACTATAATTTCTTTTTAACAAAAAATTTTACCGCTAAAAAAAATGAATAGCAAAAATAACAAACATTTTTAATAAAAAATTGTATATTAAATATAATCATAATAACTAAGTTCTTAAACGAATGGAAGTAGTAAGCTGAGTAAATATCATCATATTATGATGATGATGGTGCCATAATGATTAATATTATAAATGACATAGTGGCATATGCTATTCTTTAAACAATGCAGAAATTCCCAAACGTGCGTATTTAAATACTGAGGAGCTCTGATCAAACATATTGGTTTACAATTTGGATCCAGGGTATACCCATGGCACAAAATGTCACGTTTCGGTAGCATATGCTTGAGCTACTTAAAAAAAAGTCGGAATCACTATTAGGTGTCCCTATAAATTTTGACGAGTTCCCTCGATTTCCCATGGATCCCATCTCCAGGTCTACTCTCTTTACGGTCTTTGGTGACAACGGGACTTCTAAATTGTAGAAGTATACATTTTACAATAAAAAGGAATTTTCTAAATCGGACTCCCCTGTTAAAAAGTTATGCGTGGTATTACTTAGAGCATTAAACCAACGTGGTCATACATAAAAAAGTATATGCGTTGACTTGAGAACCTCCTCCGACTTTTTCGTCGGTTAAAAAATATATTATTATAATTGATACAGTCGAATCAGATCTTGAAGTCGAATTTTTGTTAAAAATGTAATACGCGATGTATTTATCAGATCTAGTACTGTGTTTTTAGATAGAAGATAGTCATAGGTCTTTACAAATCTTTATTTAAGGGTAAAAACTCCTAAATTTATGTTGTGTACATTTATATTAGATATATTATAATATAATATATATATATATATATATATATATATATATATATATATATATATATATATATATATATATATATATATATATATATATATATAAATATATATAATTTATTATTATTTATATTAGATCCAATGAAAATAATTTACATGTAATTTTTATGGACCAGAAACTAGAACATTAACGCATCCATAAAACGCGAAATAACAACATAAAAAGATGAAACAGTAACGTAAATAGTCGTATAAATAAAGAACCAAGTTTAATCTTCGTAGATAAATAGTCTGCCCCTCCCACCACTCAGGAATGGCGCAGTGTCTACCACAGAGTACTTCTAGTGTCTACTGTCTACTTTAGAGCTGTGGTCTTGTGGTCTCTGCGTCGATTACCCGGAGTTGTGAGTTTTTAAAACAATATACTACTGTTTCAGAAAAAAGATCAGCCAATCAAGTTTTTGGTGTGCAGGCATACATCTTTCAGGAAACATTGATGTAATAGTTATTTATTTAATAGTTATTTCTAAGGAGACGTAGATCTTAGTAGAGAGTACTGAGGGCTCAGCCAACCTCACAGCCAAATGCCAATTGCCATTGTCAATTACAATGACGATATTTGTAATCGAAAATATATGGGATTGACATAACGTTCGCTAAGTGACATCACAGAGTAAAAATATATAGTGGTGACATAGCGCGCGATACGTCAATACCCTCAGTAAATACCATACGTTTTCAATTTCAAACTCGTCATCGTAATTAGCGATGGTTTATTGATATATGGGATGTATGTATGATGGGATTACTTGCCTAAAGGGCCTGTATAGAGAAATGAGATTGAATGCTTGCGAAGCGTTTTGATAGAAATGGAACCGAAAGCACTCAGATTTTTCGCAAATACGATCGCGTCGCGTCGATATTGGTTTTCTTCTTCGGGAAGCAGCTGGTGATTTAGGGATTTGTCACTTTTACACGACTCAATTCTGTAACAAGTCAGGTACAGTCGGAAGCCAATTTTAGTTTTATTTTAAAATGACGCTATTTTTTTTAAACATGTCTTTACTTAGTCTAGAGGCCGCCCTGTGGTCGAAATTAGACCATAATTCACATTTTAATTTTGAACTTTCTACCTTTTTTTAGATAATATGCAAAAGAATACGAGTATTCTGTAAATGTTATTTATTTAATCCTACTAATATAAGAATGGATATACGTATGGATGGATGGATGGATGTTTGTTACTCTTTCACGCAAAAACTACTGAACGGATTTCGATGAAATTTGGTTTAGTTTAGGCTCTGGATTAAAACATAGGCTACTTTAGGCACGAAAAATATTATATTTGTTACCGTGGGATACTATATTTTCGCGGGCGGAGATGCGGACAATTGCTAGTGTGAAATAAAGATTGCTTATTGTCTCTAACCGACAAAGAACCAACGCCTACAAACGCATGGTAGTTTGAGTGATATGTGTAATTTTATTTTATTAATTTTATGTATTTCTAAGCATAATTAAAAAAAAAATAGCTTTCTGCACATCTTCCGTTCCAAATTTCATTAGCACAATTCTAATATTCGGAATTTCGAATATGTACGTTAAAAAAGTTAAACCGCCGAAAAAACTAAAAGAAAAAAAATAACAAACCTTTTTTATTTAACCATAACTAAGTTCTTGAACTAATGTAAGTATGAAAGTAAATTTAGTGAATGGGCAACGGCAGGTATTTTAAAAAAGTAGATTAAAATTGTATGAACTTTATAATGAAAGAACAATGAATCAAAGTGAAGAATATATTCAAAAACATTTAAGCAAGTTTGCTCAGCAGCAAAATCTCTTCACAATAGAAATAAAATTAAGAATTCTAAAAATAAGATTAAAACAACTTGGCAAATCATTGCAAATGAAACTGGAAGAGTCACCAGCCGCACACATATTTTAAATTGAATAAAGATAATAAAATAATTAAATCCGACAGTGAAGTTGCAACTGCTTTTGAGAAATTCTTTGCTGACATTCCCCTTTTCAACCACCAAAAATTTGTATGCTTCTCCTCTTATCCTGCTGATGCTGAATTACTTCTCAAAGATAATGTAAAAGAGTATGTAATCGAATTTAGATTTAAAGAAATAGGACCGCAACACATTATTAAAAATTTTAATTTATTAAATATTAAGAATACTGCAGATTTATGGGGCCTATCAATGAAAGTTATTAAATCTATAATCGATATTATCGCACCTTACTTAGCAACTATTTTTAATGATTGTATAAAAAGTGGCGTAATTCCTGATATAATGAAACATAGTAATGTTTTACCTCTGTTTAAGTCTGATAGTAAGTCGGATTCATCTAACTTCCGACCTATATTTATTTTACCAACACTAAGTAAAATATATGAAAAAATAATACTTACTCAGTTACCAGCACACTTAAATATAAATAACATTTTATATAATAAACAATTTGGTTTTACGAAGGATCGCTCTACAACAGATGCAGGCGTTGATCTGATTAGTTATATTTTTAATGCTTGGGAGGGGTCGCAGGATGCTCTAGGAGTCTTTTGCGATCTCTCTAAGGCATTTGATTGCGTGCAGCACACGACGTTGATCAGAAAACTATGCCACTATGGAGTAAAGGGGACCAGCACTCGTCCTCTTAAAATCTTATTTATCAAATAGGACTCAGAGGGTTGAGATAAATGGAAAAAGATCCACTGGTACCAAAGTTGAGATGGGGGTCCCACAAGGATCCATTTTAGTACCCTTTTTTCTGGTCTATATAAATGACCTACCATACCGTATTAATGGAAACAACGGGATATTCTTATTTGCCGACGACACGCCACTTACTTTTAATATTAATCGCCAAAACTCAGGCTATGACGAAGTAAATAATGCTCTCTCAAAAATAGTATACTGGTTTAGTGTTAATAATCTTTTGTTAAATAGCAAAAAAATTTAATGTTTATAGTTCACGTTGCCAAATATAAGGCAAACTGAAACCAATGTACTATTAAATGGGAAAGGTATGGAAATAGTAGATACAGCTGTCTTTTTAGGTATAACTTTAGGCGCAAAACTTCAGTGGGGCCCTCATGTTGTTGGGTTGGCCGACAGACTCAGTTCATCAGCATTTGCAGTAAGTAAGATAAGACAATTTTCAGACGAAAACACAGCAATTTGTATATTTTAGTTACTTCCACAGTATAATGTCCTATGGCATTCTACTGTGGGGAAATGCTGCCGATATAAATATTATATTAGTGCTGCAGAAGCGAGCTGTTCGGGCAATCTATAAGCTGGCCCCCAACACGTCATTAAGAGAGAAGTTTAAAGAAAGTGGAATCTTAACTGTAACTTCTCAGTATGTTCTATCAAATATATTATATGTTAAAAAAAATTAAGCCTATTCAAAAGGAAAAGTGACAACCACAATAGAAATACCCGAAATAAACATAAGCTTGATGTACCAGTGACTATACATGGTATAGTAAAGAATTCGTTTAAAGGCCTATACAATAAGATCCCAGAAAGCGTTAAAAAAACCGTGTGGTGTCGTGGGACACCGGATAGGAACGAAGTTCCTTATTATAAAAATATTAATTTTAAGTTCTATTCAAGGTATAAAGAAAATAATAAAAACTGTACATAAAAATCTTACGTTGCGGACATTTTTTCCCGGCTAAGGTACCCCTCCGCATCGCCTCATAAGGAACTTCGTTCCAAAAATTTTCAATCATTAAAATTTAAAAAAGTAGTTAAAGAATTTTTGTGTGCTAAAGCCTATTATAAAGTTAATGATTTTATGAATGATAGCACACCTTGGGAATGAAGTGGCCCCCCGCAAGGCTACTTCTAAATTACATTTATTATTGTACTCTTGTTATGTAGTTTTAGTCATAACATTGTTATATATGCCTTTTTTATATTTTTAAATGAACAATTTTCCATCTTTTTGATAAAAGATGGCCCGCGCGAGTTTCTTACGCCGGTTCTTCAAGCCAGGCTAGTCCCTGAACCGGTGGTAGGCATTATGTAGACCGACGTTCAGAAAGTGTATAAAAGCACCAATTTTGAATAAAATAATTTTGACTTTGACTTTGAAATAAAAAAGGTTTGTTATTGTGCTATGTTTTGCTTTTCTGGTTTTTCGGCGGTAAATTTTTTTGTTAAAATCTTATAATTTTATAATTTTTTGTGGCTAGAATCTATTAATCACTATTACCTACAATAGGTAATAATTTTATGTTGTTGTAATAAACAACTCGGCACTAAAACCTTTGAGCGAATGATAATGATGTTGAATATAAATTTAGGTAATAACCTCTTTTTAATATTATAAAATAAATAAACCGTGTGGTTTCGTGGGACACCGGATATGAACGAAGTTCCTTAACATAAAAATCTTACGTTACGGACGTTTTCCCATCCGCATCGCCCTATAAGGAACTTCGTTCCAATATATCTATGGGTAATAATAATATACGCGTTGACTTGAGAACCTCCTCTGGTTTTTTCCTCGGTTAAAAACTTATCTTTATCAAGTAATTATTTACTTGATAAAGATAAGTTTAAAAAAAAAAAAAAAACCTATAATGATTTGCCTTTTCATCCATGTAAGAGAAAGTCGAAAAGGTGTGTTGCTACTTCATGAATGTCATCTGGTTAGCAAAAAAACTAATAGACTGAAAATATATATTTTAAGAGTGTACTGATGTTTTAAAAAAGCCATAAATTGATTAGTCGAATCAAATGAAGAAAACGTTATCTTTATCTGTGTGTTGACGGTCAAACGCGATCGATCAAAGCAGTTTATTTTGAGTGCTGCCATCTGTTGATTATGAAATGTAAATACTCGATTTATAGTGAACTATATTTTTATAATAATATTATGTGTTTGATATTTAATATTTAATATTATTTTGTAATTATAATAATATTATTATTGTTTGTATTAAGTAATACAAAGTGTTGTGGATTGCGATGCAATAACGGAAGTACTCACTGACTCAGACCGGAATCTCGCTTTAACAGGTTTCATTGTGACAGCTTGAATTCGAACCAATGAAATTATCGAAAGTTTCATTATTTTTTTTAAATTAATTGATAATAAATGAATCCTTAGGGATTAGATCCTATACGATTTGTATCGCTAATCTAAATTTTAAAAGACCGTTATCGCTAGCGAAAATTAAGTTAGGCGCAGACGAGCCTCTCGCCACAGCCAGAATATTATAATATAGACTCGCAACACACGTGTAGCCGGTTGTGGCAACTCAAAGTTTATGCCAATTTTTATAGATGGCGACCAGTAGCAATCGCCATCTCTAAACTATAGGCTGGCTGACTGAATTTTTTATAGCATAAATGTATTGTATCTACCCTAAAATATGAAGTAAGTTCTCAGAAGAAACAGTATCTTAATAAAAATCAATATTTTTAAAGCTACAGCGATTATTTCCATTATTTAGCAAGTCTCGTGAAAACGCTCCATAAAAAAATATGACGTCACGCTTTCGTAAAGTTATATGAAATATTAGGTCCTTACATATGAAATTGGCGTTTTGTCTTACTGGCCACTTTGATCTCAAATATCTCTTTGGTTAGGAATTCCAATTTCAAATTTATACCGCTATTCTCTCATTATACTCATTCATTTGTTTTTCGAAAACCGTAATTCATTTGTTTTTTCCACTTTTGGTATTTTCTTTGCGTCACTCTATTTTCAAAATGGAAAACTTGAAATATCGTATTATTATCTGCAGACACGTCTCGAAGGATTAAAGATGTGTATGGCGGCGGTGTCGCAAAATAAAACACAGTGCGTTTTTGGTTCCAACGTTTTCGTTCTGGAAATTTCGACCTGCAGAACAAGCCACGTGGACGGCCGGAGACCAAAGTTGATAATGAAGAATTGTACGCTATTGTGGAAGCGGATCTATCGCAAACCACGTCCGAGTTAGCTGCAGGCTGCGGTGTTAGTGATAATTGATAATATATCATGAATTGAGTGCAGCAAACCGAAAAACGCGCGTCGACTGCTGCGTTACATTACTCAACCAGCACGATAATTAAGGGATTTTTAATCGAAAGTAGATCCTGTACGATAATCGGAAACGCTCATCGCAATGGCTGAACCCTGGCGAACCAGCCAAAGCCTGCCCCAAGCGAAAATTTACTCAAAAAAAGTTACTTGTGAGCGTTTGGTGGACTAGTGCCAGTGTCGTTCACTACAGCTTTCTTAAATCTGGCCAGACGATTACGGCAGATATCTATTGCCAGCAACTACAAATCATGATGGAAAAGCTAGCTGCTAAACAACCGAGTTGGTCATTCAATCTAGGCCACTGCTGCTTCAGGACAACGCTAGACCGCACACTGCACAACAGACGGCTACCAAATTAGAGGAGCTTCAATCGGAATGTCTAAGACATCCACCGTACTCCTCGGACCTTGCTCCAACAGATTACCTTATTTTTTCGAAATTTGGATATCTTCTTGCAAGGGAAAAAAATTCAACTCCGATGGGGCAGTCCAAAGCGCCTTCAAAGATTTCATTGATTCCTGTCCGAATGGTTTTTTTAGTAAAGGAATCAATGAACTACCTATGAGATGGCAAAAGTGCATAGATAGCAATGGTATATACTTTGATTAAATAAATATATTATGTTTAAAAAAAATCGACTTTATATTCCTCCTTTACAAAACGCCAATTTCATGTGTAATGACCCAATATATTGGTCGCAAGAACATGATTGCTAGTATCCCCGTAATTAATGCATTAAGGTTCATACTTACAGCTTACTGTATTGAATGTTTTAGTATATTAATGTGTAAGTAAACTTAGTAAGATTTTTACTAATAATTAGAGCAAAAAATATTGAAACACATATTTTGTAATTTTTTGATGTGTCTAATTTCAAAACTACACATGAAATGTTTACTTTTTACATTCATCAAGTAGTACAATACCTCAATATTTCCGAATACAAAAATTAAACAAAATATTTTAGATGTAGTCATGTATCCTGTTGTGGCTCGCCTGTGTCGTGAAGTGATGTATGCAATTTCTATCTCTAATCCAAGATAAGGCGTCCATTTTTCCGCTGCCTGGCTAGCGTGAATTTGATTCGCATAAATATTATTCTCGTACATAAACAATCTGTTATCGCCCACTTTTAACAGCCATTAGTACGTTAATAATATATATTATTAACGTACTAATGGCTACTTTTTTACTTATACTTTTATAAGTACTTATAAATATACTTTTCCATTAGCAATTGCAAATACAAAAATATTACAAAAGCAATTAGGATATTACTTCTTGAAACCGCTTAGCTCAGTTGAAAATAAATATCGAATTCGATTTATCATATGTCCATCAGTCTGTACGTATTTTTCTTTTAGATTCTGAGAGTTGTAAGAGAGAAGACTTAAATTTGTATTGTTACTTGTAAGATAAGCCCTTAGCATTGTTTTGATTTTCATGATTCATTTGTTGGTTGACCACAAACGAGCCTACTTAATTTGAAAGTTTAGAGTTGTGTATTTTCCGGCGTGTAATTGTGTATTAGACAAATTGTAAAAATTAAGTTTTTTTCTTACATTTAGTAAAAATGAGATACTAACATGTAAAAAAAGAGATTTCACGTGTAGTTTTGTAATTAAGTGCATTTCAAAGTTACAAAAAAGTTTTTTAATATTTACTATAAAAACCAAGATAATTAGTTTACTTATATCAAATACAAAAATATTCACTATCGTAAGTATGAACATAAACGCACAAACTTTGGAGATATTAGTAGTTTTGTGCATGTAACCATATATTTCGTAGCTCTCAAAGCAACTTTTGTAGGCGGCGTTTTCACTAGACTTACAAAACTAGTGCTTTTGGAATAGTTCATTTTATATTATTATTTTTCAGAGCTCTATGCATTTATGTATTAAAACAATATTGTCAGGTACCCAATTTCTGTTGAGTTTGGTCCTATTCAAGATTGAAGATAGTCGCAAATTGAGTTTTCAACAAAAGTACTATATTTACAAAAATAAATTACGCGAATAAAATACACAACTAACAACTGACAAAATGACACACGTTTGGTTATGGCCCCCTTGTTTGCTACTATGCGTAGCTTCATAAATTTAACGAGGCGACTGGGTGCTACATTTTATTAGTGAACTTTTTATAAGGCTATCGTCACTCTATCTCATACCTGATATTTAAAAACTAATTAACTGTTTATTTAAAAACTAGTTAATAGTATTTAATTCAAATTCCTTTTTAACCGACTTCCAATAAAGGAGGCTATACGTTCGGCTTTATATATTCTGTTTTTTTTTGTATGTTCAACGATTACTCCGCCGTCTGTGTACCAATTTTCAACAATTTTGTTTACTGCGAAGGGTATAATCCCAAATTGGTCCTTTTGTCACCAAAGTGGTGACCTCATTACCCAGTATCGAGGGAAGTCCTAGAAAATTTAAATGGACACATATGGTGATTTCAACCTTTTCTGAAGTAGTCCGAGCATGTGCTACCAAAAAGTAATATTTTGCACCAATGGATCCAAAAGTACTGAACAGAACTCCTGAGTCCTTATATTTACATGTTTGGGGATTTCGGCGTTGTTTAAAGAACTGCAAGTATATGCCACTATGTCATTTATAATAATCATCATCATCACCACCATCATCACACCATACATCATCACATTATGATGATAGTAGGTACTTCTCATAGTCTTTTACACCGACACGTATATCTTTGAACATTTCTCTGCCTTTTGTGAACCCATGTCCAAAATTCTTTTGTTGTTGTAAATGTATTGAAATTGGTACCTTAGTCACCAAAAAGGTGACCTGATGATGAGATCCATGATGAAACGAAGGATTTCTTCGAAATTTATATGGACATATATAGCGATTTCAACTTTTTGTGAAGAAGTCCAAGCATATGCTACCAAAAAGTAATATTTTGTACCAAGGTATAACCTGGATCCAAAAGTAGTGAACAGAGCTCCTGAGTCCTTACAGATACATGTTTGGGGATTTTGGCGTTGTTTAAAGAACTGCAAGCATATGTCATCATGGCACTTACAGTATTCATCACCATCATCACCACTATCTTCACACGATACACCAACATATTATTATAATGACATAGGTACTCCTCAGAGCTTTGTACATCGATATTAATGTCTTTGAAATTTTTCTATTGCCAAAATTATATTCGTGATATTTAATGCTTAGTGCTACATTTTTCCGCTGACTACTACAATAGATAATAATAATTATTTAATAATTTATCTAATCACTGGTGATTGTTTATTAGGTCCACAGATCGGTAATGCTTATTTGGGGGAATACCACGGCCTCTCAGAAAACCGGCATAAATTAACGCTTGAATTTGTTTTGCCGAGAGAGTGAGAAAACCGCAAGCTTTTTAGTATTAATAACTTTCTTCAAACGTGTTAATAATAAATAATAATAAATATATAACTAAAAAGGGAAAAAATATTATCTTTAAACAAAAATTTAAAACCGACTTCCGAAGTAAAAATGCAAATTATTTAGAAAATATTCGGTTCGGAAATTCGGTTCCCTCGGGGTCGCGCGAACATTAAGGACTACGGCCCATAACACTATTCTACAAAAATATTGTTATGTGCCATTTCATTGTATACAAAATTATTATACTAACGTGGGGTCGATGAATGCGGAAAAAAATATATTCTTATTTTTAAAGAGCTATTTTATTTGTGTATGAAAAAAATGTAAGTTGTACGTTACGACCAATTACAATCTTCAAAAAGTCGTAACTGGTAAATATGAGCTAACTTTGAATTTTAAGTTCGATTATACGAGAGAAAATTTAGCACACTTTCACGTAAAAGGCAATTTTGATGTGACTGTAGTAATTAATGAATAGGGTACAAATCTCCCACATCCGCATTACTGGAATTCTCACGTTTCATAAGTTTTTATTGCCTTCGATTATCACGCCGACACCACGACTTAATACGGAAAATAAAGCCATAATTTTTTCGGGAATCTTGAGGAATTTACATACGACAATCGTACCCGAGATAAGTATTAAGTAACCCGTGTAATTCGTATATCATCATCTTCGCAGGCGGTCATAAGGTACGTGTATTACCGTTCAGTAGACTTCCATAATCCGGCTAAGTTATAATGCAACATTCTTGGACATTCTACGTTACGGGGGAGTTCTCAAGTTGGTTGGGTTACAGAGAGGAGCCCCGCCCTCTAGCTACCTCGGCGCCCATTCACTCGAGGCTCGCAGCCCGCGCGGGTGTTTGTCTCTCGCGTTCTCGTGTTTAGTCGACATAAACAAGCAGACGTCTAACATCCTGAACAAAAACTTTAAGGTTAGTTTCTTTATTTATTTCTACTGTTGCTCCTTAATCGTTAATACTAAAGATTTTTGTAGTACACACCAGATCTAAGCACGTAACTGTTGCTTCGAACATCGCGACACATATTTTCAGGTATTTTATGAGACATTTTCTTTATCACCTTTTGTGTCATTTGAAATGAAACTTACAAGAAGAGGCCTTGAATTTGGCAGGTTCTTTAATGCCTATAAATGAGGTCAAAAATAAGATGACTGTAGATACTTTTGGAAGCAATATTTTTTATATTTAGTACTTGAAAGTAATGTAGATTACGTATGTTTTGATACATTTTTGAGACCTTAGCGATATATTTAAATTTGTAATGATAAACACGTGACCAATTAAGCAGGATCTATGCTTCACTTAGGCAGTTTTTAAGCATGTAAATAATATATATAGGGGAGACTGGGAGCACTTGAGCTCTTTTATTTTTTAACCCTGATTTCCTACAAATAGGTCGTCTTTAAATAAAATTGGTACGGCAATACGTGGGAATTATCCAGCTACAAGAGTCAGCAATGACTAACAAAATATTAGTGAAAAAATGCTAATTTACCTACTTAAATTATAGACAGAATAATACCAACTGTCCCCTATATAAGGGAACACCCGAGGCCCATACAATTACTATGTAACTGATTTTAAAAATACCTTGATTTAGCCTTCATTTATTGGTTAATATACCACAAAAAGCATAAATTACTGTAATTTACTAATTATAAATTCATTACATTTTTTTATAATTTTTATAGAGACTAGGGGCAAGTTGGGGTAAAGTATTCTAAGCATATTATAATTCTAAGGAACAAAGAAACAGAAATGTCAAAAACAAATTACTTTTATAGAAAAAAATCACCAAACGTAAGCCCAAAATTAAATTCGAAGGTAAATAAAATAATCCTCTTCATACCCCACGGTTTTGTATGATTTATGATTACATTTCGCAATATTACGATTTATTAATTTGACTAAAGTCCCTAATTATATTCCATACTAGTTGTCCCGACACACGTTGTTCACTCTTAACTATGAACTGGAATAAATAAACAATTACGCCTACAATTTAAACCTACACCTATACCTTTTCCAATAGTTTTCACCGTTTGAACCTTCCCTAAACTTCCACAATTATTCCAAGACCTAAATAAGCCAAATCGGTACATACGTTCTCAAATTTTATCGAAACATTAGAATTAGAATTGCAATCCATTTTATATATAAGAAGAAGAAGATAATCCATAATTAATCAGATAACTAAGGATTATTTTAAAACTAAATATTATGTTTATGACACAAAGTCTTTGAGATATAATTATGCTTCGAACTTGAAGTTACCGTCCTGCCTCACCGTCCCGCATCTGTTATGTTTAATTAAATATAAATTAATTATTATTATTAATAGCGTTTATTGACCGCGGCTTCGACCGCAAATGACTTTTACTATATTGCAATAATTAATTAATGAAAATTTCAAAATAATTGTAGGTTACAAACTCTCGTTAAGTATCCTGTTATTACAGATTACCTCGAATTCCATAGTACATCAAATTGTTGTTGATTTTCTTTAATTTTATAATCCCTCTTACTATAAGCATATTTGTACCGAACATTTTTTGTTTCACTTTATAAAATCATACGTTAGACTACACTAGTGTCTAAACTAGTACAAATAATATTATTATAAAATATATTGAACGTAGAAGAGCCGTGCTTTGTCAAGAATGGGCCGGCTCGAACGGATAAATACCACGGCCTCACAGAAAACCTTACCTTAATTTTTTTCAAAGTAAAAGATAACGCAGGCTGATGATGATAAGTGCCTGCGTTAATGTACGCTCATGAGTTTCTTATCTTCACACATCTCTCACTGCCATTATGTAGGCTAATTAATTTTCACCCTCTTCTCGAAATTATTTAATTAAAGTGAATGATTATCTGTTATGATGTTCTCTATGGACATCATACATACATTTCAAAAATAGAATACAGATGTATGTGCTGTATTTCATGCCCTTATGGACTTGATACATTAAAACATAATTTTTCCAAAGCAATCTTCTATAAAGATATAAACACAAATTTAACATAACAGTAGAGTGCATTTAAGTTTTCAAGTTACTATTTACATAATAATACTAAAGTGCTAATATATGTGGTTATAAGCTTCAGATAGCTTATTTTCATGTTTTGTCTCTATCGCTCGGTATAAAGTAAGCAGTGACAAAACTGCCAAATAAGCCATCCTACACTTATTAGACAATTGTGAAACAGGCCTTTAGTCGGCGGTTAAAAAATTATAACAATCTTATACTTTAAACGAGACGATCTTGTGTATATATAATCGGTACCTCGACAACGACTACAAGTATTACCCAGAACTTTAGTATACAGGTATACAGGTAGTTTTGGGGAGAAAAATCGTTCTAGATAGGTCTTATCCCTTAAGAAACTGCGCATTTTTAAGCAATATATGTTTTTTTATTTCGTCGTGCAACAATATATAAATCATTTCGATTCTCTCTGTCTGATTGGCAGCTTGGTATGCGTACCTATGTATAATTTTTGCATTGTTTGGAAATTCGGAATATGGTGGGTTCGAATCCCGGTAAGATAAATACTTTTGTGATTCTTATTATTTCTTTTTCCTTTATATTTCTTTTTAATTATTTTAACGTTATACTAAAACACCGAGCTAAGCTCAGTCAACCAGGTGCTAATATTATTATGAGTTTAAACGAAAGACTTAAAATTGAATACATAGATAAATAAATAAATAAATTTTAGTGCATGAACATTGTATGCTACGAAAACTAAAGGAAATAATTAAATAGGCTGTAGCAGTGCTACGGAAAGTCTACGAGCTACGAAGTATCGTAGCACATGCTTCTTGCGCTACGAGATACAAATTACAACAATAGGACGTGAATATTATAAATATAGACAGAAGATCAATTCTTCGGCACTAATATACCGATTAGTAGGGATATATACCATGACCTCATACAAAAACAGCGTGAAAAAACGCTTGTGTTGTGTTTCGCCGAGTGAGTGAGGTTACCGAAGGCCCAAGGGGATACAAATGTAACTCCTCTGTTGTTGTGAGTGGTAATCACTTATAATCTGGCGATCATCCGTCTGCTCGTTTCTTGGTCCATTTAATAAAAAAATACTTTCCTATTTCTTCTATGTATTATATGTAATAGGATTTTATAATCTATTTCTCAAATAAATTCAAGGATTATATTACATAACATATTATAATTACATTAAGTTGCAACTTAACATAATATTTAACATAATATAAACTTAACATAATAGGCTGAAATAAAAATCCCCTAGTGCGCGATAGAGGCGTTATAAATCGTTTAAACTGCTTTGGCAGCGGCCTGCTTGTGTAACAGGAGCCTTGACCGATCGTGACTTAAACAGCCAATACTAGTATCATGATGCAACTCGACTAAATAATGACACATACCGAAACTTCCCTTGGCTTTGACGACACTTTTTCTGATAAATTAAACTTTTGCTGCATTATTATAAAATTATTTTTTTGCTAACGTATCAGCAAAGGTGCTTGACAAAAATTTGTCGTGTAAAATCTATTTTTATATTGTTTCATCTCAAACCAAATGAAAAGGTGAAGACCGAGTTCTGCTAACTACAAAGTGAGGCCGGTCTAAGCTACGCCTCGCCGTGTGCCAATTACACAGTGTCACGCACACATGCCGTAAATTGCTAATAATTTTAAATAAGGGTTGCCTAAAGTTTCATATTAAATATTTCCTGATTTACATTCGTCACAGGTGAATGTCAACTTCACATACGTGATCCGTGGTATTGACGCGAAGTCAAGGCTGCTACAGGGAGCCACGCGAGCATACACAACACACTAAATTGTCAAATGTACAGTCAGAATGGCATAGGTTTGTAGTGAGAGAAAAAGTAGTAGAACTCTATAATACGAATATTTAAGTATATGTAAGTGTCGATATATATGGTTGTATATATATATATATATTCATACTTAATTATGAAGCAAACATACTTAATGTTGCTCGGTAATAAAATACACAAGTTGGATATTAATTTAAATAAAATCAATATATCAAATTACTTCCGATAAATATTTGGCAACACCGTTTAAATAGAATAAATACTATGTTAAATATTAAACTTTTGTTGGTTATGAGTGGTTAATGTAATGATTAATATTATTGCAAAATAATTGTGTAATTGTGAAGATGAAATGTATAAACATATTTGTCGTTAAAATCTATAATTATAGTCTGTGCATAAATTTCGGCAACCCCAAGATGGTAGTGGTGGTACCAACAAACAAACTAAGCTTATAAAATTAAGTCCATAAGGTCTAAACTCTTATACTTGTTATAAAAGAGCATTCGATAAGTCAATGTTCCTTATAATGGCACGTAATTAGAAGATTTAGCTAATATTACCTTTATTCTTATAATTTGGCTGGGTAAACGTTAGTAAATCCAATTAAAACGGCCATAATAAGGGTTTGAAATGTGTTCTTCTTATAGAGGCTAGTTACATTGCCTTTTAGCCGTATAATATTCAAAGCGATATAAAGGCTTTTAATATAGTGAATTATTCTTATAAAAGTAATGCACAATGTATCTATGATGCTTTATAACTAGTAGGAGTATTTGATAAGACGTCAATCCAACAAACGAATTCTAACATTTTATACGATGTTAACAAGAATGAAAGCAATCCATATTCCCTTATACAGTGATTATAAAGATATTACTCTCCATATGGTTACATGAAAATGCTTTATATAACTAGATTCGCCATTTTGAAAGCACAGCAGATTATGTGAATTTATTACGGAGTGGAATTTATATTAAAAAATGGATTCAAAACACTGGAAGAAGAAAAGTAAAAAGGTCTACAAAAACATGGTTCTGAGGGTTACACTCACCACCTCTACTCCTATGATGCTACAAAATTACCAAGCCGATACCAACAAATCAGCCAGTGGTTCCGTAGAGGATTATTTTATAGAAAATGAGACTGAAAAGGAAACCAGTGAGGAAGAATATAATTGTTTGACTACCGCAAAGTCTTCATTAGATAATTAATATTTATAAATGTGAAGATTACATCCCTAGTAAATCAAACGCATGATTTTGTTTGTGTGAAAAGAAACCCTGACGATATGTAAAATTGCAACAGTCGTGGCCATTATAAAATCTTCACTCGCATAGACTCCTTGTAGACGATGTGCGAATCGTTTTGCTCTTATAGTAGCAGTGCTACTATAAGAGCAAAACGATTTTTAACTTGTATAGTAAATAAAGTTTAGTAAATAGTTTAGTAAATAAAGTGTAACACTTGTATAGTAAATAAAGTTCATTTTTTAATCGCTATCATAAAAATGAAGCACCGCATCGCGTAGCGTCTCGATGTGAACTGGCACTTACTACGAAAGCGACTGACATAATACCCTATTAATGCCCAAAAAAAATATTTTTATATTTTTCTACTCAAGATGCATTTTAATAACTTTTAAGCTGACTGTACTGTTTGAACTGATCCACGAAAAACGTCGCTTGCATTTTAGCATGTTATAGTCTCTCAGCATTAAATCGTAAAATGTAACATTTCAGCACACGATATCTACATAAGGAAGTTAAATAATATGTACATAAAGGTCGTTGGGTTGCCTACATAAAAATATGGAACTTACATTATACAACTAGTGGTCAGTTCACACATCGGTATCGCTATTAAATCGCGCCTTTTAACACAAAATACAAAATCGAAATTACGCGCGGCTTCGCGCGACGCAGCGCTGCATAATATTACAGCATCGTCGCGTCTCCGTGTGAACTGGCCCTAAATACCTCTGTATTCACTAGTTATTTATAATTAGTAAAGGTGAATGATTGCCATGGATATTGCAAAGTGGTGACATGATGATGGCATCCATGAGGAATCGAGGGAAGTCCTCGAAATTTATATCGACACATATAGTGATTTTAACTTTTTCTGAAGTAACCCAAGCACATGCTACCAAAAAGTAAGATTTTGCACCAAGGCATACCTTCGATCCAAAAGCACGGAACAGAACTCCTCAGTCTTTAAAGACACGCATTTGAAAATTTCGACATTGTTAAAGAAATTCCGGCAAAAAATTTAACTATTTCTCTACAGAATCTTCATAATTTTGACGTCTGTACCAGCCAACTTAAACCTGAGCTCTATAAAATAATGATTTATTAGGATATTGTTTGGGCTGGTACCGACTTAAAAATAAACAAGATTGTGTAGAGAAATAGTCAAAATTTTAGCCGAATTCAAAACGGGGATTAATTTAGAAAATAATATTAATTTCATACTTTTTTTGTGTATTTTTAATTTGGAAATAGGTTTAATTTTTTTTACTGTCACGCGATCATTTTCCTTTTCTTGTCCAATATTGGTTGTTGATGATGGAAAGCATTTACGAAATGGCGAAAAAATTGGCAAAACATTTTAATCTGTGCGAGCGAGAGTGTTATCAGATGAGCGCGCGAGTCACGGGTCGCCGGTCGATCGATAGCTTTAATAAATTACTATTGATGGCGACGCCTTCGTAATACCTTTTTACGTTACTGTCACACGTCAGACGGTTCAAGATTATTCTCTTCTTTATCAATAAGGGATCGAAACATATATTTTCATTTAGAATGGTTTGTGAAGCATCCAATGATTTGTAACGCGTTGTATCAATAGCAGATGATTTATTTGTTAATAGCACCAGGGTAACCGAGCTTTGCTCAGTGCTCTATTAGATAAAAAAAAGAATCACAAAAATATTTTACTGGGATCCAAACCACATTCCGAATTTCCGAACAACGTAAAAATAACACATAGGTACGCAATACGCATACCAAACTGCCTATCAGACTGACATATTATTCGAGTCGAAATTGTTAATATATTTTTGCACAACGAAAGAAAAAACATGTATAAGTTAAAAATGCTCAGTTTCTCAGGGATAAGACGTATCTAGATCGATTTTTCTCACTCAAAACTCTCTGCCTACTAAATTTCATGGAAATACTTACCACCAGCAGTGACCGAGATAACGATTTTATAATTAATATTTAAAGAATAAGATGTTCAAGATTTTACATAAAAGTTGTCACGTGCCCAAAAGTCAGAGCATTGACATACACAACACATTAACCAATCCAAAACCTTGTATAACTAAATCACCCTTATCAAAGAGAATGTACACTACGTTCACCTCTAATTAATAAAAATATTTACGCAACGGGTACGCTAATTACTCTATTTGTCTGTCAAGTGACTAACGTATTAGACAAAGACAGCAACATCGATTAACGTATCAATGCGTAGCGTATAACATTTTTATTAATAAGGTAGAATGTGTGTAAATGAATATAGTCTTAGAGTAAAATTTCAATCCTAATTATAAAACACTTTAAATCTACTAGAAGTCAAGATGAATCTTCATAGCGAAATTCAATCTTGAAATCATTTTCAAATCATTGTCAATAACTCACACTGTTAGGAAAAGTTGTCAATCGGGAATTTGTAACTAGTGGACAATAATGGATTCATGAAAGTCTGGTTTTTCACTTTTTATAGTCGGCTACATCGGACTGCACTGGCGTTGAATTTTAACAAGCAAAAACGATTGTATGAATAAATGCTTGAAAAAGTGACGAAATCATTATTAATTTGATCTGTATACAATCATAGCAGCAGAATTAATCCTTAGAATATAACCATAAAGTTCTGAAAATTAGAGTTGCTTTTAGAGTTAACTCAAGGGATATAGTTTCGCTGTCACACTGTCTGTCTGTCTGTCCGCCCTTCTAACTTCTTTGGTGTTGATAGTTACAGAACCCTTCTTAGGCTTATCCCGACATGCTCTTGGTGAGGTTTTTTTTTATAAATTATACTCATATATTATTTTATTCTATACAATATAACAATATGTGATTTTTATAAAAGGCAAACATAATTTCAAAGCGTACACATCATACCGAGAAAATATTTGTGGGGTTAACTCTGCTTACACTACCTTATATTACTAAGTCCAAAGTTGTTACTTATTTTTTACTTCTGAAAGAAAGCATCTATTGTTTTCTTATTGTATTAAAACAATAGACGCTTAAAGAAGTTCAAAGAAAACATTAACAGTATTTTTTTATTTTTAATACAGGTATATTAAAAACATTTTAATGAATATCTGCATGTTTCATATTGTTTAGAAAAAAAGTAATCTTTACTCATTAGTTAAGTGATCTTTATACTACCGCATTGAACGCCTTATGCATTAGAATAATATTATTTTAAATTACATCTGTATCATAAAGTAATTAATTTATAAAAAATCGTATAATTTTTGTGGTTTAAAAAAAATAATGTACGAGGGATTCATGGGTCGATTTTTGTCATGCGGCGAGTCGTTTGACAAATCGCTTTGTCATTTTTGTTGGTATTGGCGAATTGTCATTTACAAGATAGGGCGATTTTCACCTTGCGGCGGAAATTTTAGGGCAAAAAAAGACCCCTATAAATCCCCCATAATATCATAAGCAACCCTACGCCGTCCGCCGTAATAATATTTCAGTTGTCAGTCACACATTGAGATGTTATTTCAAGGATGTCCCGACCTTTCGCACTTCACGAGTTTACCGACAAAAATGAGGCTTTTAGGAATACCTACATAATGGAGAAAGGTTTGGCTATTGGTACCTACATACTTGTATTAAGAGTATGTTTAGTATGATGTACCTACATTATACATGGATATTTCACGATGTCGATATATACATAAAAACCTAACCAAGAGCATGTAACACGTCTATGGAGGGTTCCGTAAATGTCAACGCGCAATAGATTTTATTTGAATTACTTTAAAAGTTATTGTCCGACTAGCTGTTGCCCGCGTCTCCGCCTGCGTATTTACAGTATCACTCGGGAACACTGTACTTTTGTATATTATGTTTGTGGGATAAAAAGTATCTTGTTTAAATCTGGAGCCTAAACTACTACCACACCAAATTTAATCGAAATCCGTTCAGTAGTTTTTTCGTGAAAGAGTAACGAACATCCATCCATCTATCCTCACAAACTTTCACATTTATTATATTAGTAGGATTTCGCTCAAAATAATTTTATCTAAGAGTTTTTAGCATCCTATCAGCATAGAAACTAACAGGTTTCCATCTCATATAGTTTAGGAATGCCAGGGGGACCAACTTATGAACCACTTTGAAGCCGATTACTCGAAAATGGTTGACATTGTGTAAAAGTCATGTATTGAACCTTGCCTTTATTTTAAAATGTCTATTCCACGATGGGGTAGAATGAAAAAATATTTTTTATCTCCATTTCACATGGGAAGATATGGACAGCCACCCCTAAAATATATTTTTTTTATTATTTAATGACGTTAAAATTGAGACCTATACACAATATTGTATGACTATACCTAATCTTATCTATTTATATTCATAATTAGAGAAGATAGCAAGGGCGGACAGACAGACGAACATACGGCCGGACATAGTGAAATGTTGAGGGTTCCTTGAGTACTCTAAATATGGATTGCAATTCCAATATCTCGATAAAACTCGAGAACGGTTTTAGCTAATTTTAGTCCTGAAGTAATGGGGGTTTTTAAATTCGTGACATCTGACAGCTTTTTGACACAAGGACCGTGGGGCTCCGCCTCAGTGTAGCGCTGCGCCGCTGTGACAAGACCCTAGTTATAGATATTATGGCCACCTGTGAAACGTGAACACGCAGTGAAATCAGCTCAAAATGCAATGAGGGTTTTTGATATTTTTTCTGCCGGTCTGGGGGCAGACCCAACGCACACAATGCGTCATCTGGTGGCGTAAGTGGTATCAAACATGGTCAATAAAAATTTTCAATTCTTTCTGTCACCAGGCGGCGCTTGGTAGCCCGACGGTCCTTGTCGTGTCAAAAAGCTGTCAGACGTCACGAATTTTAAAACCCTCATTGCTTCACCTAATAATACTTGTAACATTAGAGACTAATACGTCAAACATTTTGAAGAAATAAACTAAAATTCCATTCTATTTATAAAGAACCCAAGAATCAGGGAGGCGTGTTTACAGTCTAATTTATTTCATGCTTATTTCGCAGGCGGATCACAATAAAGACACAATTTTAGAAGAAACGCGTAACGTCCCTTTTCTAATCTTTTATGAATAATCTTTTCCGTTCCGTAAATATTTCGTGAAAATTCTGTTTGAAAGGTTATCATCATCATCGAGGCTTAGTTTGGGCGTTTAGCTAGGTACGTTATAAATTATAATACGTTACCCGCACATAGCGCCGCGCGCACAATTGAGTTGAATTGTCTTAACAAAGTTTAATAATTTAAATCGTTTAAAAAGAAGCTTAGTGGCTTGTAGCGATTGAATGCACAAAGACAGCCGTCGACCTAAATCAGTTTTATCACAATAGAATTAAAATGTAGCAGTGGCTTCCCTATATGATTACCTCGTGAAGACCTCCAGCCAAAACTAGTTTAAAAAATGTCTACGTCTTCTCACTCCGGGCCCTGAAGGGGCCTTGGGCGGGGAACCAAGATCAGGGGCTGGAGCTTCTCTACTAGGGCGCATAGAGTAAATTTTTAGGGATAACCACCCGCGGCAGAACGCGGGGGAAACCCGTGGGCGAGAAATTATTTTAAGAATAAACAACAATATATTATACAAATCAGGTTGGACAAGCGATAGCGCGATGTAGACCGACTTAAGCGACATCTATGCGCTGCACCTTGCAACTTTGACACGAATATTAGACAGATCTCTATTATTAATACACGATATATTCGGAGTTATGGTGGGAGATCATAGGAACCTTATCTCAATAGAAATAAAGTTGAAATTCAAACTTGTTTTTAATAGCCGGCTGGCCAACTAAAGAACAATAATATTATTAATATTATTTGACCGATGACTGAAGTCTGACTGACACTGACAGACAGCAGTCATTAGATAATCATGAGACGAATGAATTTTGAAAAATAGATCGGCGGTACCTCAGCCGGCGTGTCCTTGGATGTAAAATCATGACGTTATTATATTACGTTAATAATAATTATTGTTCAACTATTATTTTTGACTATGGCATCCCTCTGAAGTGAAACCACCCTTCGCCACTGAAATGTAGGCAAAAATTTTCTACCACGCGAAGGATATTTGTTTCTCTGTTATTGAGGAAAGTTCCAGCACATTCGAATTGTTTATTCAGGAGACAAATAACGACTCATCAGCCGCCGTCTTCGTGTCGACGAAAACGCTTTAACAAGATAACACTCGTGCAACGCTCTTATACATAAACATTACATAAACATTACATAAACATTACATAAATAAATAAATATTTCTTGTCCTAATACTATTAATGCGAAGTATTTTTGTATATTTAGGTGCTCTATGGGAGGAATATGGGGACATCTTATAAATAAATAGCTATAATAGCTCGCTTCGGCAGCACAAATATAGAATTAATGTCGGCGGCATTACCCCATAAAAGGATACCATAGGCCATTCTGCCATAGAAATAACTAAAATAAAATAACCGTGCTGATGCTTCGTCAGAAATTTGTCTAATTTTTCTGACTGCAAATGCTGCAGAACTGAGACTATTAGGTTTCCGTTTGGCTGGTGGCCAAAGTCGGGTTTTGGAATTGTAGGAAATAGCTTTATTTGGAAACAGCAATTAAAAGTGTTTAACTTCACATTGACTGCTCGGTGAACTTGACCTACAGATTACTAAATACTTACTTCGTAACTAGAATGGGTCTACCTAGTTACCTAGTGTCGAATATTTTTACAAAGTATATTTTAAAATTGTTGAATAAAGATATATAAATCTAAAATAAATACGTGTGGCACTCGGGGACTGCCGCGGTAAAGCTATTGCATAGTAAGTCTACACGCATACGTCTAGTCGCACGCACACAAACACCGTGCCGAAGTCTGCCGAACTGAAACGACGTTAGACGATGCACGGCTTTCAACGCCGCACCGCTGTGCCGGTCGGAGTGGGGGGTGTTAGGTTTATTTTCGTTACGGAATTTCTTGATTTGGTCGCCGCACTCAAAGCCCGCGATTAAAGCTATGCAATAGCTTAAAAGTTATTAGGTTGACGCTATTAAAAAGTAAATAAAAATAAAATAAAAAATGTTCCCCATCTCTTTCTCGCAAAACGATTTGTGACGTCACAATATGCTACCGCCACACTCTGTATTATGACAAATGTACGACGGTAGAACATTGTGACGTCACAGGCCGATATATCGCTCTCTTTATTATTGTAAATTTAAATTGTTTGTTGTTATTCGTTATTTTTTAAGATTATCATAAATGGGTTTTAGATTGTTTCATATAATGTTGTCTAGCATTGAATAAACAAAAAAAAATTTTTGGTCAACATGCCTAATTATTATTATTAATTAGACCAAGGTGTCTAAAAAGGCCACTTTAGGTGTTTCATATATTTTTTTCTATACAAAAATCGTGAATTTGTAAAATGGCTACACGATTCTTCTGATTTAATCATATTAGAAAACATCAATTTTGACAGTTTTCAATAGAAATGCGTAAAATGGCGCACATAATATGAGTGGAAAAAAATATATGAAACATAATGAATGATGAAACACCTAAAGTGGCCTTTTTAGACCTCCTGCTAGTAGCTTGGAGATTTTCTTTTTATGAAACTTAATTGCTTAATGAAAGCCTTTCTTGCAATAAATACGATTAGTTGCTTCAAAATATCTTTGTAATGTATATATTACGGGTACATACGCTACAAAAGTAATTTGAAGCTATAATATAGGTTAGGAAAAACATTAAAAATCACTACATTAGACAACAATCTGCAATGTCTGAGTACTAGAAAACACCAAGTTGTATCTGATATAAGGACATAATAATATTCAGTATTCTGTAAAATTTTCATCTCTTATGAATGTACAAAATAAAACACAATAAAATAAATTCTACGTTAACATGTAATATTTTCGACCTTGTACTGGAATTTTCTGAATTCCTGGAAAGCTCCGGGCTTAATAACTTTCGCGATTCAAATTTTACCGGATGTGATAGTGAAGTGGAGTGCGCTGTCCGGATATCCGGCGTGCATGTGTGTGTACGTGTGTGTTTTTGTATGATACAAGTCATGTATGATTACACAACCGTCTTCGTAGAGCTCTGAGCTACACATAACCACGCTTCAAGTAAAAATGTTATCACCGTAAAACACGTACTAAATGTTATCACCGTAAAACACGTACTGAATACTTCTCAGTAGATAGGTAGGTAGGTCATTTTCTGCTAGATAGTAATTAGTAGATGTCTAAGAATAAAAGTATGTAAAAATAATCATTTATTTTGCAAAGACCTTTCATTTACCACGATGAGCACATAAAAAATTGAACAAAAAATATTTACCATGTATTTTTCCACTTGGAAAACTTTTCAGACTTGTATTATTTCATCAGACATCCTAAATTATATTATTGTCATTATATTTTCTATTTAAATTTACAAATTACGGAGCAATCCCTTATCCGCCTTGTACCACTAAATAGGTACATTATTTATACAAATTCGAAGGATTTACTTTTAATGAATTTTAACCGACTTCCACAAAACGGAGGCGGCTATACGTTCGGCTGTATATATATATATATATATATATATATATATATATATATATATATATATATATATATATATATATATATTTTTTTTTTTTTTTTTTTTTGTATGTTCAACGATAACTCCGCCGTCTGGTGACCGATTTTCAATATTATGTTTTTGATGTAAAGGGTATAATTTCAAGTTGGTACCGTTGTCACCAAAGTGGTGACCTGATGATGGTATCTATGAGGAATCGAGGGAACTCCTCGAAATTTATATTAACACATTGTGATTTTGACTTTTTATGAGGTAATCCAAGCATATGCTACCAAAAAGTAAGATTTTGCTTCAAGGTATACCCTGGATATAAAAGTACTGAACAGTACTCCTGAATACATAGATACATGTTTGCGAATTCGACGTTGTTTAAAGAACTGCAAGCATAAGCCAATATGTCAATTACAGTAATCATCATCACCACCATTGTCACACGAAACACCAACATATTATTAAGATGACATAGGTAGGTACTCACTACTCATCAGAGTTTTGTGCACCGATCAATGTCTTTGAAATTTTGCTATTGCCAAAATATATTTGTGATCATCATCATCACTGTAATATTGCCTACTGCTACAATTTTTTCCGCCGACTACTACAATGAATAATAATACTTATTTAATAATATAGTATCTAATCATTATCATCACTGGTGATTGTTTAATCCACAAATCAGAAATGCTTATTTGGGGAAACACTACGGCCTCTCAGAAAACTGGTATACAATAACTAGTTTATTTTGCCGAAAGAGTGAGAATAGCGGAGCCTTTTTGTATTTGTAACTTTCTTAAAATGTGTTAATAATAATATATTATAAATAATAAATATGACTAATAAAAAAATATTTAATAAAATATAGAAACCGACTTCCAAAGTAAAAGCAATAACATTCTTAAAATCACTAAAAAGTATGAAATCAATTCTTATTGTCGAAATAGTTCACCTTTTAAATTCTGCTCAAATTTTACTATTTTTCTACTCAATCTTCTTATTTTTGAAGTCGGTGCCAGCCAATTTGAACGTGATTTCTTTAAAATATTATTTGTATGTTTATGGACGTCGTTGTGTTAAAATTAATGATTTTTTATCAAAGGATTTATACAATTGTTTGGGCTGGTACCGACTTCAAAAATAAGAAGATTGAGTAGAAAAATAGTAATATTTTAGGAGAATTTAAAAGGTGAACTATTTCGACAATAATAATTATTTCATACTTTTTAGTGATTTTAAGAATGTTATTGCTTTTACTTTGGAAGTCGGTTTCTATATATTTTTTAATATTTTTTATTTTTTTCTTTCTAGTGATATATATTATAAACTAGTACCTGGGAGTCCGAGCTTTGTTCGGAGTTTTCGTAGGACCATAAAATATTTAAAAATATAAGAGAAAGGCAATAAAAAGGATCACAAAAATATTTATCTAACCGGTTTTCGAAACCGATACCAATTCATGAACAACACACAAATTACCACTCTACCATCCAGCTGAAGCTACATTTTATCGCGGCGAAATGTACGGTTCCCGCGAGTATTTCTTTTTGAGCGTGCGAAGTCGCGAGCAACGTCTACTATAGTATAATCATGTGTTTTCAATGTCGATTTTAAGCACTTATGCATAAAACACCTCCATGAAGTTAGTTGGAGCAAGGGGTCCCACACTCACCATTTCTAAAATGTAATGTACTCAAAATGCCTAATGTTGAATCGGCGGCCGCGGTCGGCGCCGTGTCTCAGATTAGTTCATAGTTAGTGATCATCTTCTCTATTAAAAAAAAAACATGACATGTAAAGAGTACACGTGTCACAAGCGAAACTTCATTCATCATTTAAAATCCAAAAATACTCTCATCGTACCTAAAGTACATCACTACAAAAAAGAATAGAAAAATTCAAATTTGTGAACCTAGCGCCATCTGTATATTGAGCCGTACCTTAAAAAGTTAATTTGTTATATTGTATGAAGTATAAGTAGCTTCTGACAAATGGCGTTATTTCCAAATAGTTTTGTGACGTAACAGGACCTTGAAATTTCACTTTCAATGCCGCTAAAGAAGTTACGCTAAAAAACTTACGCTAAAAACTTATTTTAATAGTATGCAAAAAATAATACCTAACTATTGCCACGATTACTTACCCACAATTCTACACAAGTAGCATTGTGTCAAAGCATTGCGGTGAGATTTCCGAAACCAAAGTCCCAGTTGGTTCGAGATTCGTCTTGTTCATAATATTTCTGGCGACTGTTTGGCTGTGACTTGACACGGTAATTCTACTGTTATTGGGAAACTTTTCGGAAGGAAAATGGGAAATTTTGCGAGAAATTCAAATTCAAACCTCGACCGCTGGACGAGAAAGTTTTATTAACAATAATCATTTTTATATGACTATTGTTATGTTATAATGAAAAAAAAACAGTATATGTATATTTAAGTTATAATTATTTTCGTATTCACAAACTAAAAAGTTATTTTTGTTCAATTCATTTACTTGTTTGCATAAATTATTAAATAAGCATGTTGTTTCACTTATAAATAAATTAATTATTCGGTTACACAATTCCATCAATATTATATTATTGCATAAGCATGCGTAAAGCGTGCACTCACACATTTGCTTACAGGTTGTGGGTGTTTTTAGCGGGATATTGCTAGATATTATAATATTGATTTAAATTGTATGCTATGGATTTCCACAAAGTAACGCCTTATTCTATTAACAATAAATCGTTTACTTTGAAAGTATTTTACAAACATCTTAGAAGGAACCATGTTTTCTGTCTTCTGGTAATATTATAATTTAGGCAAATCTTTATGGCCGTAATGAATACAATACGGCCTTCAGTTTGTAATAACAAACTAAAGGTTTCTAGGAACCGTTCCTTATAAATTATGTAAGAGTTATGTTCCGAAATAACCGCTGATCCACCTCAACCCGATACGTTACTGTCTCTTGAAATTACAAATACAATTTGTGTAACACAATCCAGCCATACATTACTCGCCATACATAATAAACCAAGCCATACATAATACTCCATACCATCATACATTAAACATAGCGCGGTTAGCGAAAACAACGTAAATAATAAATCTTAGCGAATATATTTTCATAAAGCGACTGTAAAAGGAAAAATAAGCCGCTTAAGGGCCAATTCACACCGCGACGATACGCGACGTGACGCGGCGCTGCATTTTTAAGATTACACAAAACGATATACGTCTCATTGCAAGAGCGGCGCCTTCAACATTGACTTTGATTGGCTTGACATTCGAACTCTTTCAATTAAACGTGTATCTTATATTGTAGAGAATAAAGATCAATTTTGAACCGCTATCTTAAAAAAATGCAGCGCGGAGTCGCATATCGTCTCGTTTCGGTGTCAACTGACCCTAACACACGCGCCGCAGCTTCGGCAGCGCCGCCGGATTTTGTATGTCACCAAAGGTGCTGCGGCAAAAATTACATACAAATCCTAGTGCAGCGGATCCGCTCCGGAGCTGCGCGCTGCGGCGCGTGTGTAAGCGTACTGAATGTAGACAACAACACAATTAAAAACATTTGTCGCAGAAAATATGGCTATTAGCTAAGTAGCTTTAGCTATTAGGATATTTATTCAATTAGAATTGTTTATTTCTAGATTAGGAGCCGCGATAACTTTATTATTAATACCACCGTTATTTATTAGAAGAAATTACCTCGCATACAAATTTTGTTTAAAAGTTAGATCTAGACTTTCCTGTACTATAGTTAAATTAATGAACGATTTTCAAACTCTGAGAACTGGAGCTTTCTGGTATAACAAAAAGAAACCTCTCTTATCCTTGGCCTATGATGATGTGCAAGAAGAACAAGTTCATTCTTCTTATCCAATAGACATGTAATCTTTAAAATTTTGGGTGTCGTATGTTAATTTAAAAAATGTAATTAAAACTACTCTAGACTGTATAAAAGAAGCTAAATCGTGTTACGAATGTAATAGTTTAAGAGCAGACATTGTTGTAGAGTTTAATCAAAAATATTTCCAATATTATGCTGTGTATACTGATGGCTCCAAATCTAAAGATGATTTTGGGTGCAGCTCATTATGTATACGCAAAATTTTACGAAATATTTAAATTACACCCCCAATTGTCCATAATGTCGACGGAACTCTGTGCAATATTGAAAGCCATAAACTAAACCTCTAATTTGAAACACAAGAGTTGCTATATTTACATATAGTAAAAGTGCACTGCTACACATACATAAATAATTAACTGGAAGAATCTAATTATTTGTGTCGTACGACATATTAAATGAAATAAATGAGTTTATTTCTAAAGGTGGCTCTTTGGTATTACAATGGATTCCGGCGAATATAGGCTTAGTAGCTAACGAGGAGGTTGATAAATTGTCAAAAAAAGCGGTAGCAGAACGGAACTATTTCGGATTTAATACCCAATTGTTCAGTATATTTTGGAAAATATAGAAATAAATGTTATGAAAACTGGAAAACTTATTGTGACGAAATATCTAAATTTAAAGGAATATGGTACAAAAGTATACAATCTAACCCTCCTCGTATTCCGTGGTTTCTAGATTTAAATATAATTAGGTTAAGATTGATCATGGGTTTCAGGATGCGTTCCGGTCACCTCTCATTGAACTCCTTCGCATTTTTAATGCGTAAAACCAAATCTCCAAATTGCGAAATATCCTCAACTTTGTTGAGGATATATTTCATATACTAGTGGAATGTGTCCGCTAGGCTCCTAAAAGAAACATACTTGTAACAAATCTTGGTTTAAATTTATATAATATTGGTGCCTTTAACGGTTTGTTGTCGCAACCAACATCACCTGCTGCAAATATGTTATTTTCATTGTATAGTCAATGTAGGTAGGATTTATTGTAAGAGTTTCGATGGGACTGATATGTTCACCTTGTTAAAAAAAGTCCCTTTAGTAAAATAGAGAAAAAAATATTTTAAAAAAACTTTATTAGCGGCGTGTTTACAAGTTTGACATAGATTGACTTTTTTCAGTCGATTTTGCGACCAAATGAAACAAAATTCCAGAAAAATAATTCTTAATTGTCACAAAAAGAGTACTTTGGAATTTGGATGAGTGCAAAATGGTTAAAAACATTTTAAAAATTATGATTTATAACATACCAAAATAATTTTCCAGAACCTCTTTACTCAAAATTTACAAAAAGATGTCGTGTTTAGGAACATTTTCCCTCTCTTCTGTAGCTTATTTTGCTTGTTTAAGAATAACCAAAGATAGCAGATATAATCACCTTAAAATTGTTCAAAATAATAATCAAACAATATAAAAAATTTATTTGGAGAAAGCATAAAAAGTCTCCTTAAACTTTTAACGCGTTTTGTTATTATGCATGAATCTTAATGAGCGGCAATAAATTTTATTTTATTTGGTCACTGTCAGGATTTATTGCACAAAACTTTTCTACAAATATGCAGGGAACTGTCAAACCACTTTTCGTAAACGCGTCCTTAAGTTTAAAAATAGAATTTACGCGTTTACTTTTTTCTATGACAAAAAGGAATCTCAGAAAATTTTCATTCAAAGCCATTACACATTATTCGCTTACCTACAATCTACATACCTACACACTTACATAGTAAACTTAACTTGTCAATTTCTTTGTTATTGCGTGCTTTTTAAGCCTAGTTTGGGTTTCAGAGGCCTTCTAAGGCCCAAGTTCACCAAAGTATTGAAACGCTGTTAACGCTGTATTCTGTTTAAGATCTGTCTATCTCGTTCTAACATTAAATGCGAGAGAGAGAGAGCTAAGAGAGAGAGATAAGCGCGTTTAAAGAAATTTGGCGATATCGGGGCTAAACCAGTAGCCACTTCACTAGTATAATTTTCTGTAGGTCATAAAATTAGTGTATTTATATCTCGATATTTCTGCTGATATGACAGCTGGGCCGACATTGACATTTTTTCATGGCCGATTGTCCCATGAATTATTTAGTGCAGCGCCCCGTTCTCACCCTCATGCCAATCAGCACTCGGCCTCAATACATGCAATCCGTCCTTGAAAAGCCTTTAGAGGAAAAATGCATGGCTACTGTCTGCCATACACGAGTCAGTTAAGGGGGTTGAGTCCTATTGTAGTGGAGTGTATTATTACTTGCGAAAGAATACTAAAACGATTATAATCTCATCTCTCTCGCTGTTTCTCTCGCAAGTTATTTATTTTTTTCCTTGAGTTTAGATAAAATCTCAGATATCCTATAGAAGTTTATTTTAAGAAATAAACTTCAAATTATTATAATTTATAGATAACTAGCTGTCCCGACACAATATATTGTACTGTATTAACTATGAACTGGAATAAATAAATAACTACACCTACACATACGAATCATGACTACAACGACAACCTACACCCACATCTACAACTAGCTACACCTACATTTACACCAACACCCACATCTATAACTAGCTACACCTACATATACACCTACATATACACCTACACCCACATCTACAACTAGCTACACCTACATATACACCTACAACCTACATCTACATATTTGACAGTCAAGTTACAAATTGAACATATAGTAAGCAGCTATTAATTATCGTTATTAGAAATTTTCTCGCATTTTTCCAATATTTCTCAGCATTTAAACCTTCCTTGAACTTCCACAGTTATTTCAAGACCAAAATTAGCCAAATCAGTCCAACCGTTCTCGAGTATTAGCGATAAATTGAAACTGCAATCCATTTTTATATAAGAGAAGATAAAAAATCGTAAGCCATTCAACACATATTTTGGTGTGATTTTTTTCGATTCATTTAAGGCGATAGATTATGAGTCAGCACAAACCCTCACTCACTGACCTATCCAGTCGCCGCGTCTGACTCCAACAGAACGACGCGGCTTGAACATTATCATGACTATTGGCTAATTCTCTATTAATGAGCATTTACTGTTTCCATGTTAAATTTTAATGATTCGTTGTCATAGTTTTAACACAACTTTTTACTGCTTTACATCAGCAGAAAACTACTGTAACAGTATTCCTGTCAACAGATTTGTAGACTTTGACGAAACTAGAGTGTATGCGAAAAAACCGGCCAAGTGTGATTCGGACTCGGGTACCAAACGGCAAAAAAATCGCGTTTGTTGTATGGGAGCCCCTATTGCTATAGCGGCAACAGTACATCATCTGTGAAAACTTCAACTATCTATCATGGCTGATGAGATACAGCCTGGTGACAGACGGACAGACAGACGCATGGACAGCGGAGTCTTAGTAATACCCTTTTTACCCTTGGGGTACGGAACACTAATAAAAAATTGCATTGTACGAAACTAAAAACAATACAACCTGCACAGTATTATGCATATC
Source organism: Phengaris alcon alcon (assembly GCA_037179445.1). Classification (NCBI taxonomy): domain Eukaryota; kingdom Metazoa; phylum Arthropoda; class Insecta; order Lepidoptera; family Lycaenidae; genus Phengaris; species Phengaris alcon. The sequence goes on along the minus strand of JAYRCH010000043.1, from coordinate 1,529,773 downwards.
TGTATAGTGTATAATGTATTTACATGCAATGTTAATATGCGACATACAATGTTAATAGCGAGCGCGAGCTCGGCATTACATTTTACTATCTGCGAACCGCACGGTAAAACCCGGCACGGATCACCTATTGACATAATTAATTGCTATTAATATGTTACTGCTCATTAAAATATTTCCGTTTATTGGATGGCCACTTTCATGCAAAATGGATTAAATGAATAATAAGAGCTCCCATTTCGGTGTCGGTGGCTGGTTTAGCTGAAACCAGTCCAGCTACGCGGGGATAATTTTTATAGTGCCCATGTGTGCGCAATATACGAGAGCACTCTCTCCTTTGATTCTTACCGTGTCATAACTCAGGTACTTTCACTAATACCTTTACCTGTAATGTAAACTTTCTAAGATGTAACTTGGCGAGCAGACGGATGACCTACTATGCTAACCTTCTTTTACCAAAAATAAAATAAAAAAGCCTTTATTTGCCTTAAATTAAATAAATAAAATAAAAATCAAAATTAAGTCTCTTGATTAATGCACCCAAAATGGAGTGAAGGCCTTCTCCATGTTGTGCCATGTACTGCGTTCGCGTGCTGTCCATGTACAGGCGGCGCCCGCCACCTCCACGATGTCGTCGCTCCACCTGGCGCATGGCTGCCGCGTGCGCCATCTCTAGGGGCCATGTAGCTCTAGCGATGTGGCCTGCCCATTTCCATTTGAGCCCGCAGAGCATTGTTACTGCATTTGGCAGTTTGGCACTGCTAAGGCTTTCGTCTTTTGTCTGATGTCGACGTTTTTTATTTTATCTATTAGTCTTAGACCCATGATAGAACGCTCTGCGGCTCTCTGAAAGGAAGCAACTTTATTTATTATACTTTTCGTAAGCGCCCATTGCTGGCGACCATAAAGAGGTTATGGGAGAATGGTATTGTCTATCAATTTTTTCTTTAGATGTACTGGTTTTAAATACATATTTGTTTGCCCAGTATTTTATCCACGCAGTAGCGATTCTCCTGTCTACCTCTTTGGACGTAAAGTCCCCGAAGGTTATCTGCTGGCGTAGATAGATGTACTCGCTGACATACTCGATGATTGTGCCTTCTAATGCAATAGGCTATGTTCGCCATTAGTCATTAATTTAGTTTTATTTATTTACCTAATCGTCTAAAAATTATCAAAACTTTTAAGGGGCGACTATTATATAACTTACTAAATGTTGCCGGCGACGTTGTGCGCACGAAAAAAAAATTACTTCGGGAACCGTACATTTTGCAGCTATTAAAAATGTTCTTCCTCGTAGTCTAATATATGCCAAATTTCATCAAAATCGATCCAGTAGTTTTGAAGCTTATTCAATAAAAATAAAAAACAAATCTTTCCTCTTTGTAATCCTTACTTAATATTTATAAATGTGAAAGCGTGGATGTTTGTTACGCTTTCACGCAAAAACTACTGAACGGATTTCGATGAAATTCGGTATGGTAGTAGTTTAGACTCTGGATTAAAACATAGGCTACTTTTTATCCCGAAAAAGTAGTGTTCCCGAGGGATACTATACTTACGCGGGCGGAGCCGCGAGCAACAGCTAGTATTAAATAATAATACCTAGCTATGGATAACTTACCTAGCCAAGTACACTGGATACTGTAATTAAACCACTGCTTATCATTGTTTCAGATGGGCGCCTAACTATACCAAGACCTACACCTCCAAACGTACAACCAATTCTAAATAACGCACAGACAATAATCAAAGCCAACATTTTATTTACAATATATTTAATATATTTAGTTATAAAAGTATAGAGTAGAAAGTAAAGTATAAAATGAGTCTAGACTCTCCGACGGCAGCCAAGAAGTTGAACTTGGACAAGGCCACGAACTTCATGCGGCAGTACCGGGATCCCGACTCCAGGGAGCTGAAGAAACTCTCTGCCAACCAGTTCATGGAGATATGGAGTCATTACGATGGAGATGGTATAGTATATTTATTTGTTTTCAAGTATTTACCCACGAATTCGTTAAAAGTAACCTATGTGTTTATCCAAGCTGCAAACTGTGTCTGTTCAGCAATTCCAGCATGAAAATCAATCACACACACACTCAAACTTACGCATCCATACTAGCAGTGTGATAGTGTGACAACTTACTCTCACTAACAAAAACTAATAGTAATTAGTAGAGCGCTAAGTTTTGGGCTGCGCTAGTCGACTTTTTCTCCATACAAATGCTATTGGTGATTTACTCTAAATTCTAACATTGTAGACCCAAATTGTAGCGTTTTAATGATTTTTATAACACTTATGTGAGCGTAATTTATCATGTGTACCTAAATAGATAGGAAATTAGTTTAGAAGAAAACGTCCATGAAATATTGACGTCCACAAACAATCGGATTTTTAACGCAATTTCGACCGTAAATAAAAAAATCCTTGTGGTGTCGTGGGACACCGGATAGGATCGAAGTTCCTTATTATAAAAATATAAATTTTAAGTTCTATTCGAGGTATAAAGAAAATAATAAAGACTATACATAAAAATCTTACGTTACGGACGTTTTTCCCAGCTAGGGTACCCCTCCGCATCGCCCCATAACGAACTTCGTTCCAAAACAAATGAATATTAAAAATAAAAAACAAGCACGTATGTACCGTTTTTTAATTTGCACAGTTTAATTATTCAGCAATTAAAATAAATAAATACATCAAACAAGAAATAAGTGTCTATTTGCGTTATTTAAGGACGTCTTTTCTAACAAACTTTACCGAGCGGTTTATATGTGTGCCCTACAGCTTATTATTTAAGTATAGACTTCTTTTTTATGTGTGTGTCCTTTTCCCCCGTTGTTAGATGAAATAACATGCATTTTCGCTACGTCCATCAATGAGTTCGAGCCATTGACTAGTGTAACCTACTCTTAAATGCAGAACGTGCATAGTTTTTTTATTGGCTTTCCGAAAAGTACATAGTAAGCCAGGAAATATTGTCTTTGCAATGGCATATCTACGTACAACCGTTGACGAAATACAGTCATCACAAAAGTGAAATCGTTGGTGGGCATTAAAAATGCTCTTACAAAAATGATTCACGAGTGACGTCACTGCAGTTGAAAATGTATGAAGATAAATACAAAATTGATTTCATTAACATAAATACTGCGTTTATGTATATGTTTATTGTTAAAATAAAAATAAAAAACACAAATAACATAAGGATTTAAACAGTAATTTTCGTTTTCAATCCTAGCAAAAAAAAGTGTTTTTGATAAATTAAAAAGAATCACAAAAATATTTATCTAACCGGGATTTGAACCCATGATGGGTTGAACCTATACCGAATTTTCGAACAAAGCAAAAATTATATATACGCATACCAAACTGCCAATCGGACTTACTTATTATTAGAGTTGAAATTATTGATTTATTGTTGCACGACGAAAGAAAAAACATTTATTATATAGCTTAAAAATGCGCAGTTTCCCAGAGATAACACCTAGCTACATCGTATCTATAAGATAAATTTTCAAATATCTTCGAACATTTTCTATTTTCCTGCACTCACACTTTACCTAGTACCTACCTAGTAGGTGATAATAGCGAACACCAGAACACCCAAAAAGGCTGCAAAAATAGACAGCAGTACACTTTTTTTTATCGCTCTACATTTTGGCCACAAAAAGTAAATAAAAACGAAAGAATATGGAAACGACCGTTAGTAAGCCGTCTATCTCTATTTGGCGTTATTTTTGAGCTCAGGCGCAAAGCCTTGCAGTGTTGTGCTGAATCAGACATTTTTAGGTACCGAGCTACGGTAGGACTCTTTAAAGGCAAAAACAATTTAAAACTGGCCAAGTGCGATTCGGTGTCGCGCACGTAGTGTTCCGTACCATTATCTATACAACTAAATATTTTGTGAATATTTCAAGCGTCTATCGGTTGCCGTTATTAATATCGAACAAAAAAAACGCCAAAAAATCATGTATTTTATTATGGGAGTAATATATTAAAGCGGCAACAGAAATACATAGTCTGTGAAAATTTCAACTGTCTAGCTTTAGCTAATACCAGAGAATATTTTTAATACTAATAAGGTTCATAAGAAACAACCAGGGTGACAGACGGACGGGCGGACAGTAGGGTTTTAGTAATAGGATCCCGTTTTTACCCTTGATTACGGAACTCTAAAAATGAACCATTAGTGCTTATTTACTTTAAATTAAAATATTAACAGGTCTCTAAAACTTCACTTAACGTGATCTTAAATCTTAACGGGAAAATGATTTATTTTGTTACGACAAAATGAATCGTTTTCCAATCAAATTCACTGCATAAACATAAACGATCAAAACGCGTGCAAGGCCAGCGTGGCTGGCCAGAGGCCAGCTTTCAGCGCTTACCTGTCGTTAGTTACGGCATTTAAAACGCTATTAAAACGATATGTTTACGATACTCATAACTGTTTGCGGACCGTTATCATCAGTTGTAACAGACACGAGCACGAGTGTGTGTAGGTGTAACGAAATAAAAAAACGTGTGCGTCTCGGGACGCCCGACAGAAGTGATAACTTAAATTAATCTAAGTTTCAACTTAGATTAATTTAAGTTATCACTTCTGTCGGGCGTCCCGAGACGTCCAAATATTTCAAAACTAAAGATAGCCTATAACGTACATTTGACAGAACAAATCATCATACAAGAAAAATATACGCCATCTTGGTTTTCACCATACTTCAAATGTCAGCCATCTTGATTTCACCATACCCACCTCAACATGCCTCGTCTATAACATATACTTTCAACTTACGTTCAACTCATATATATCTATGAGTTGAACTTTTGAATATTTAAATTGTTTAACTTGATAAAAGCTTAGGTTATTACTTAAATTTTATGTTTATTAATATATGATATTGTAAGGAAAGGATGTTTATTAATAAAATATTGATACGGCTAGCGCTGTGGGTTAGAGTGAGAGAGGAGGAGCCTGCCTACCGCTACCGTATGCGTGAGAGAAAGGGAAGCCAGACAGACTGGCACCGTAATGCGTTACGTAACGAAGCGGTTTAAGAATTTATCACTTCAAAAGTGAAACTTTATTTAAGAAAAACTTCATAATATATCTCTTACATTTCTTTGAAAATTATGCGTATCCGCCTACAATTACTAAAATAAAACCGGCCAAGTGCGTCTTGGACTCGTGCACTAAGGGTTCCGAACAAAAAGGCAAAAAAAAAAATACGTTTGTTGTATGGGAGCCCCCCTTAAATATTTATTTTATTCTGTTTTTAGTGTTTTCTGTTACAGCGGCAACAGAAATACATCATCTGTGAAAATTTCAACTGTCTATCATGGTTCATACTTCACGAGATTTAGCCTACGGACAGCAAAGTCTCTGTAATAGGATCCCGTTTTTAACCTTTAGGTACGGTAACCCTAAAAAGCAATACAAGACAAAAACTACAACATTTATCATAACTCTACACAAGAGCACAACGAAACTGATTCGAGGCGCATATTTAGTCTTAAGCGATTCTTGGAGCAGAATAATAAGTTACCTTTTTAAATAGTAAAAGCTTATTAAATTAGAAATTATTATACTATCTACTGATAATATTTTTGAAGAAAAACCTCTTTACGCACGCTTGATTTGGGGAGTAAGCTGGTGAATGCGTGACGAGAGCGTTACGAAAAGTGTGATCGGGCGTGGCGAACGGAAGTTGAGAGGGAGATATAAGTTAGTGAAGATGATAAGAGAGAGAGTTACGTTTCGTACATTACTATAGGAGCGCACATTTTTTTTCTCTCTTTCTCTCATAGCCAGTGCATGAAATATATATATCTCAGTCAGTAGTTCGTTTGCGAGTTTTACTTCAGTCGTGTGGTCTAAAGCACACTCGTTTTTGTCATCGTTATCGTTCAAATATGCTTCAAAACTTTTACAATCCTTGAATAAATGACGACAGACTAAATAATTTCCAAGTGTCTAGTCTTGTTAGGCAAATTAGTGCTTAATTGACTTTGACCCTTGAAAGGCGGAGTCTAATAGAGGGCTTGTTCCCCGGGAATATTGTCAAATCTAGAATGGTTGGCATATTATCAGGAAAAATATGACAGTGATGTAATGTAAGACAAAATATAACCTTAAATATAAAATAAACAATTTCGAAATGTGTTTGAAATTCTTCAAAGTTCATTCGAATTATAAAGTTTGCTGTTTTAAGTGACATCATTAGTAATAACAATGGAATTTTTCACACGCGCCGCCGGATTTTGTAAGGGTCAACACACACCGAATCAAGACCATACGCGACACGGCGCTGCATTTTTTAAAAGTGCTTAAAATTGAATTTCATTCAGTAGTCAGTACACAAGAAGATACACGTTTCATTGCAAGAGCGGCGCCGCGCTATTAAGAGCAGTCTAGTTTGATATTCGAACTCTTGCAATTAAACGTGCATCTTTTAGCGTAGTGATAAAGTTCAATTTTGAATAGCCATATTAAAAAATGCAGCGCCGCATCACATATCGTCTCGTTTCGGTGTGAAGTGACGCTAAGGTATTTGCCGCCGCCGTTAATCCTAGTACAGCGGCGCCGCGGGAGCTGCGGCGCGTGTGGAAGCGTACTCTGACGTCTCCATTTCGGTGGCTTTTGGCATTGACATTTCAATTGGACTAAGCTATTAGTAAATGTATCAAAACTGTCGGGTATAAGTAATTACCTTACCATGATTTCGTTAACATTGTACAGTCGTGGAAATTGAATGTTTAGCAATATGTTATAATTCGCTTACTGTCGGAAAAGAATAACATAATCATTTGACCCTAATAAATGTATAATGCGTTCCATCAGAGAAAGATAGGATTTTCCAATATCAATTAAGTAATCTTAATCTAATTTAATAGATATCGCGAATACAAAATCTGATATTTAAGCGAGACAATATTGTATGTATATGTATAATCAGTTTCACGAAAACTAAAATTTACTATGCAGGGAGTTGTGGGGGAGTAAAATCGATCTAGCGAGGTGCTATTCCTGGGTAACTGTGCAATTTTTAAACTATATTTGTTTTTTCTTTCGTCGTGCAACAATATATCAATAATTTCGACTCATAATATGTCAGTCCGATTGGCAGTTTGGTCTTCATATGTATAATTTCTGCTTTGTTTGAAAATTCGGAATGTGGTGGGTTCGAATCTCAGTACGATAAATATTTTTAAGACTCTTTTTATTTTTTAAATTTATCAGAACTCGGAGCAAAGTTAGGTTACCCAGGTACTATTTGATTAAATGGGGAATAGAAGCGAATTCCTTGAAATTCTTTCATGTATAATAAAATAAAATCCGCAGTAAAAGCAAGTTGGAGTATATCATTAGACCCGACAGCGGAAATTGCAAGCCAACGTAACGTCCGACCGCTAACGCTCTGTGTTTATGTGTCCCTAGTGCAAAACTGTACAATGAGGGTTTTTAAATTCGTGACATCTGACAGCTTTTTGACACGACAAGGACCGTCATGCGCTACTAAGCGCCGCCTGGTGACAGAGAAAGAATCGAAAATTCTTATTGACCGTTTTTGATACCACTTACGCCACCAGATGACACTTTGTATAAGTTGGGTCTGCCCCCTAACGGCAGAAAAAACATCAAAACCCTCATTGAAGTAAACTTTAAGGCTTATCCAGACTTTTACCGAGAAGCAGAGAGAAACTTGAAAGTGAGGCCACGTTCCCACGAGCGTTTTCTTGTGGTCGCGACAGAAAAAACTGCACTACACACTACATAGAACTGTGCGCTAATGCAATAGAGCTGAAAATCGTGTAGAGTTGTCAAATGTGACATTTGACACTTCTATTTTCAGGTCTATTGTACTAGCGCAGAGTACGAGAGCTTAACGTCTCGCCTTTTACATCTCGTTCTAGCGAGACAGACCAGTTTTAGCGTAAATTCCTAGGGGCAGGGGGACTTCCTAGGGTCAGGGGTCAGGGTCAGGACTTCCTAGACCATCTTCTCGAAACAGGTATGAGCTGCCCCGGTTATACGGTAAAAATAGTTATTAAAATGGAAATAGTGCAAGAAGTTCTGTGTGTTATTACTGTGAATATATAAATATATAAATTCTCGTATTACAGCGATGCTAGAGAACTCCGAAACGGCTTTACCGATTTTTATTAAATTTTGCAGGTGTATTTGGTAGATATGAGAATAGGTTGTAAACTATTTTTTATACGCCTAAGAGTTATTTTTTTTTTTACTTTTTGACAATTTTTATTTTTATGATGGGGGTCATTTATTACCCCCAATTTTTACCCTACTAGCACCAATCCCCATTGTTTAATAGCGATATTACAGTACTGTAATATTCTCCAACCCTAAGTGGTCGATAACTCTTTTATCACCTGTGGGACATACTGTTCGCAGGGATAGGTTGCAGGTGTAGGTTGTAGGTTATAGGTATAGGTTGTAGGTGTTGGTAGTAGAAGTAGGTTGGAGATTCAGGTAGTAGGTGCAGTTGTTGATGTAGAAACTGTAGGTGTATTAACGTAGTTATATTTTATTTATTCCAGATTGTAATTAAAATAGTGCTCTGTTTTAACTGTAATAAACGTTGCTACGTCTGTTGGGTACAGCTAGAAAACTGGCCAAGTGCGAGTCGGACTCGCGTACGAATGGTACCATTATCTATAGAAACGGCAAAAGAATCACGTTTGTTGTATGGGAGCTCCCTTAAATATTTATTTTATTCTGTTTTTTAGTATTTGTTGTTATAGTATAGTTTCTGTTGCCAGTATATATATAAATTATGTAAATACATCATCTGTGAAAAATGTTTTACTATCACGGTTCATGAGATACAGCCTGGTGACAGAGAGAGACATAGGCTCCCATTTTACCCTTTGGGTACGGAATCCTTAAAAATAGATACAAAATTGGTGTTTCCCTCACGCCGTACCCACTAATTCAATAGACACAAATGATGATAATTATATAGTTTAAGTTTATGTAAGTAGATAATATGTAGTAAGTAAGCTCAAATGTTAGTTTGATGTTAATAATAGTGCTTGCTTAATGCAACCAAGTTTACTATCGAGTGTGTCACTGCCTTAATACAGTACAAACTGCAAAGAAACGTAATCTTCTTAAAATACGACCACTGCAATGCAAATTTATGTTACCTGAACACATTTTGTAGATAGCTACTATTTACGTCGAAATAAAATGAAACATTGTAAATGCTTATTATCCTACTACTATTATAAATGTGAAAGTTGGTTATGATGGATGGATGGATGTTTGGTTATTCTTTCACGCGAAAACTACTGAACGGATATTGATAAAACATCTTTTTTCGTTAGTATAGTAAATGTATGGTTAACTTGGAATTACGATTTAATCAAAACCTTAATACTTTTTGCTTGCGGCCCTCGACACCATGACTGAAACATGTTTTTTGGCTCCTATAACAAAAAGGCTGGTTTAATCTATTGAGGTGTAAATAAAGTTGCGGAAGCTCGTAAATACATTTTTTCTTTGAGAGTCGTCATAAAACCACAAAAAGGATTGTCATGGCCGAATTCCAAGCACTATGAAATGCTCATGCTTTAATAACATGAAAAAGGAAAAACATTGTGATATGGTATAAAATTAAAATTAGTATAAGTACTTATAGTACGACCAAGTTCTTAACGGTCATCGTTTTTCTATGAAAATGACAGACGATGTATAAAGAAAAACGATAATTTCCGAATATCATTAGGAACTTGATTTTACTGTACACCAATGAGGGTTTTTAAATTCGTGACATCTGACAGCTTTTTGACACTTGACACGTGACAGAAAAAGAATCGAAAATTCTTGTTGACTGTTTTTATTACCACTTACGCCACCAAATGACGCATACTGTGAGTTGGGTCTGCCCCATAACGGCGGCGAAAATATCACACATTATAACGTTTTTCGATGTCATTTTTACGTAACATAAAAACCTTATAATGAAAGTTCTTAAATGTAAACTTAAACTCAAAAAACTCGAAAGAAGAAAATTAAAACAAGGCTGTTCAATGCGTGATAAAAATTAAAACGTAAAACATTAAGCTCCTTGTCAAGGTTAGTTTAAATATTGCATGTAACCAAATAACAGGGTTAAAGTAATCAATAGTAAACGAGTAACAAAATTTTTGCTATACAAATATTATGAAGCTTATACTAGTATACTATACTATATAGTCTACTATACAGTCTACTATAATCTGACTTGACAATTACTGACACTTCGGTCGTTCTCGCGCCGGCAACGCTGACTGACAATGGCGCCATGTGCAACCATTCCAATATTTCCAATCAGTAGCGTATTTACGGGTAGGCTGAGCAAGCTAGAGCCTAGATTTTAGGGGGCGGTAAATTTTGCGCAAAGAATATTTGTCGCCCCCTAAAAAGTTTAGTATTTGGTTTACTTACAGACATTATAACACACAGTGGAATCTCTCCTTTCTATGTTATTTATAATTTTTTATTGATATACTTTTATTTATCACGGTTCAAAAATAGCCTAAGGGCGGCAAGTGCGTAAATTCACCACTGTTTTCTTATATTAAACCTATGAAAACTTAATTTATATTGCCAGCTAAAAAAAAATTAAGAATAGTTTTTGTAAAATGTATACTGCTTAATACCTGGATGACCGAGCTTTGCTCTTGAGTTCTAGTGGCTGATACGAAAAAAATTAGCGCATTGTATCTGTTTGTATCAAAAAATACCTGTCATTGTATCTGCGTTACTTTATACATTTTGGATGTAAATTATTTCTTGATTTCGTGTTAAAAAGATATAAATGACCTACTAAATATCCTTTTTATGATATTTAAAAAGAAAGAATAACAAAAGGATTCGAACCCGAGACACCAATTTGATAACATACCAAACTGCCATTGGGTCTGACATTAATAGAGTCGAAATTATTAACATTTTGTTCCACCACGAAAGAAAAAACATATAATAACTTCAAAAGACGCGGTTTCCCTGGGATCAGACTTAGCTATATTGACTTTTCTCCCCCAAAACCCTCTCCTTACAAAATTCCACGAATATACTTGAAGCCGATTCCAAGATTCTGATTATATATACCTATACAAGAATTGCTCGTTTAAAGTATATGATTTGCTCTCTTCGTCGTTTAGATTTTCTTATATTAGTTTGAAATGAGTTTAAGCCTTTCCTACTCGAAACTACGAGTACATTATATTAATAGTAACAAAATTTCATCCAAACCGGAAGGAAGTGGGTCAGGAGATCGATCGCGACCATTAATAGTTGAATAACTTCTGCCCATCGTTTACTATAAACACCCGCAATATTAATAAAGGTATTGTTGTAAATAATTTTGACGTTTTCTATTATGACCTTTTTAGTCACGAAGGATATATTTTATATTATATTTATTTAATACGCTTAGTAGTTATTAGTCATTTTTTGTTAAATTCAAATCGTAGTACAATGAAACTGCCCCCTTATTAATAAAAATATTTACACCACGGATTAGCTGATCCAACATTGCTGTCTTTGTCTGATAGGTTGGAAAAGCCACTTGACAGACAAAGACAGCAACTTGGATTAGCTTACCCGTATTTGTATATCATACCTCATCATAGACTACTAGGTTATGATAGTGGTTTTGGGATTTACATAGTGGCTTGTAAGGACCAATCATATTCAGGCAATATCTACAGCAACTTCAGCGAAGTATCTTGCTTAATTTAAGGGTCAGTTAACACCACAACGCGGCGTGGCGATACATTTTTAAAATATCCATTAAAAATTAAACTTTGTTCACTACTCGAAAAGATATTTCATTGTGACAATTCATACATTGCATCACGTAGCGCTGCACGTATCGGCGTAGAGCGGTACGTCACCTGCGTGATGAGCGGCGCGACATAGCTCGACACCGCGAGTCTAGACTCGCCGTTGATGAAATGACGAGGTGATCATTGGGACATGAACCGTGTCATAGTCTCACAGATAAAATATATCAGTATCCATATAAATTTAGAGGAGTTCCCTCGATTCCTCATAGATCCCATCATCAGGTCACCACTTTGGTGTCAAAAAAACCAATTGGGACCATTTACAGTGAAAAAAGATTTTTGAAAATAGATACACAGGTGGCGGAGTAATCGTTGAACATACCCAAAAATTTATAAACAGCCGATGTATAACCTTTTTTGGAAGTCGGTTAATTAGATTTTAAGTGGAGACGAGTAACCAAAACGCATTATTGAAAACCGCATTAAAATCGGATGCTTGGATGCTCAAAAACGAATATCGAGGGAACCGTACTTTTTTCCGCAATTAAAAGTAGCCTATGTGTTAATCCAGAGTCCAAACTACTACCATACTTTTCATCAAAATCAGTTCAGTAGATTCTGAAATTAGCGCGTACAAACGTACAGTCAAACAACCCCCCTGTAATAATTTTTCTTATATATCTTCCATGTACAGACAGCGACCACTTACGATTTTATTATATGTATAGATTAAAATTATCCCTCCAAGATTCGACCGAACGTTGCACGAAGAATGTTGTTCCTAGAACGAAGTCTAGACGGAAATTGTAGAGACGCACAGTGGTTCAAGTTGTATGGGGCGGCGGAATTAATTTTTATTTGGCGTTTAAATGAAATTATACGTATGTTTATTGTATATATTGTTTTGTTAACATAAAAAACTTTAAATAAAATAAAAAATAAACTATAGGCAAAATTTGACAGCAAAAAATATTTATAAACAGAACATTTTGTGCTGAAATCTCCTATAGATATAATAGCAATTAATTAGAAAAAATGTGTTAATGTGTATACCTCGTCATTAAACGACGAGTCTTTTTTGAGGATTTCCGCTCTAAAACTATTAATATAGGGATCTGAATAAGTACACATCATCACGTCCTCATTTGTAAATCCACGCGAACAATTCCTGGAATGATACAACCTGTTATGACCTTTGTCCCAAAATAAATTATAATACTGCTGACTCCACAGTGTATTGGAATAATGAAATCTCGTCTCCTATAAGATTTTGTAGACCAGTTTAATTCCTTTTTTTAAAAGAAATCACAGAAGTAAACGGACGTATAACTTAAACAGCGAATTTAACTATTCATACGTGGAACGCATGTTTAATAATTTTTTATTTGTAGGATAGCTATATATAAATATAAAATAAGTTTTGACTTTAGTCAACCACCTCAAAATTGAATAAATTCCGCGCTTGAACCACTGTGAGGGGTCGGTAGGTACGGCGGGCGGCGACCTCGGGCTGCGTCTCGCGGCGTCGAGCTATGTCGCGCCGCTCATCACGCGGGTGACGGCGCGCATACTCGTATACCGCTGCGTCGCGATGCACCGCTCTACGCCGATACGTGCAGCGCTACATGTGCAATGTATGAATTGTCACAATGAAATATGTGTCTTTTCGTGTAGTGAATAAAGTTTAATTTTAATGGATATTTTAAAAATGCATCGCCACGCCGCGTTGCGGTGTGAACTGACCCTTAAATTAGGCAAGACACTTCGCTGAAGTTGCTGTAGATATTGCCTGAATATGATTGGTCCTTACAAGCCACTATGTAAATCCCAAAACCACTATCATACCCTAGTAGTCTATAATGAGGAATGGCATACAAATACGGGTACGCTAATCCAAGTTGCTGTCTTTGTCTGTCAAGTGGCTTTTCCAACCTATCAGACAAAGACAACAAGCAATGTTGGATCAGCTAATCCGTGGTGTAAATATTTTTATTAATAAGGGGGCAGTTTACTAGTGTACTAAGAGTTAAATTTAACAAAAAATGACTAATAACTACTAAGCGTATTAAATAAATATAATATAAAATATATCTTTCATGACTAAAAGGGTCATAATAGAAAACGTCCAAATAATTTTCAACAATACCCTACATTATTGGTAATATTTGAAGCGGTAGGCTTTTATTATTATTGCGGGTATTTATAGTAAGCGATTGCTTAACTTCATAATTTTCTTAGAAAGGGTAAGAAGTTTTACGTGTTAATATATAATTTAAACTAGAAAAATATAATTTATTAAGATCACAGTTCTTTATTAAAAAATGCAAGAGATAATAATATTTTGCCTGTTATTTGCCTGCCATAACACGAATATCATAAAACAATAGACTCCAGTTAAATGGCTTCTCCACTTTTGAGATTTTTGGGGCCATTTTGACATAATATGATGTATGGTGAAAACAAAATGGCTGACATTTGAAGTATGGTGGAAATCAAGCTGGCGTAACTTTATAATATATGAAGTTTTGTTCTGTCAAATGTACGCCTATCTTGAGTTTTGAAATCTTTGCATAAAACAATAAAAAATATCATCATCATGTGACTACAGTTTCCAAATTGTTTCTTTCAGAATTGAAATTAGAATACAAAAAGCCCGTGTTTGGATACAGGCCAAGGAACTTTTTATCGTTTCCTTCGTAAGAAGTATTCCATTATTTTCGTTTTTATGAAGAGGACTTTCTGGAATCGAGTCGTTTAGAATTTAGATGATAAGATGACTAGACTAATTTAGCACATGACTGACGTTTTATCAATGGTTATTATCAATTTACCAAGAACCTTTTATTTTTGAAACATTATTTTTAACATTACCCTTAACTCATAAGTCATAAGCGAGGGCTGGCAGGTACAATTTAGATTGATATTTTCTTTCAAGAGTCTTGGTACAATACATACATAATATTTATTATAAGTCAAGTAGGTATATAATTAAACTAAAATAAAATAAAAAGTTGTCTGACGGCTCATAGGTAGGGTTAGGCTTGGTAGGTTGTTTGCAATGCCGAAAGAGAATATAATAGGTAGGTACACAAGGTTTAGCCAACACCATATTCACAGAGTTTTTAAGCTATTGCATAGCTTTTATCGCGGGCTTGAAATTCCGTCACGAAAATAAACACTCCCCACTCCGACTGGCGGTGCGGCGCGGCATTGAAAGCCGTGCATCGTCTAACGTCGTTTCAGTTCGGCAGACTTCGGCACGGTATTTGGGTGCGTGCGAGTAGACGTTTGCGTGTAGACTTACTATGCAATAGCTTGACCGCGGCAGTCCCCGAGTGCCACACGTATTTTTTTTATTATAATATGTCTAGTATGGGCTGACCGCCATCCAATTTTACTAATTTTGAAATAACATCATAAGATTATAGCAATGTAAATAGTAAAAAATCATATTTACTATTTACACTGTTTATCTCACCATGAGGTGAGATAGACATTTTCTGACCTAACAAAGTTTCTCGTCTGTACCGTATCTACCGGGGTTGTAATGAAAGGTTATCCATACATTAAAAGTAAGTCCACAAACACCTCTCGGCCGCGGACTGAATGCGGTTTTTCACATTTTACGTTACCATTCGACAATGCTTTGTGTATTCTATTTTATTATACCCATTTATTTGCTTTTACAAAGTCTATGGGATCGATATTCGTTTTCGTTATTTAATAATAATTCCCCTTTTGAATTCGGCTAAAATTTAACTATTTCTCTACACAATATTCATATTTTTTTACGTTGGTACCAGCCAACTTAAGCGTGAGCTCTATGAAATAATGATTTTTCAGGATATTGTTGGGGCTGGAACTTCATTCATTATTTAGACTTCAAAATAATGAAGATTATGTAGAAAAATAGTTGAAATTTTAGCCGAATTAAAAAGGGGAATTATTTAGAAAATAAGATTTATTTCATACTTTTTTGTATATTTTTACTTTGGAAGTCGGCTATAACGTTTTGTTTAAAAATATTTTTTTCTGCGATATTTGTAAACTTTTCAAATTGTTACGCTACTTTATCACGGATATAATATTATACATTAATGGCTATTAGTCAGTACGTATTATTATTTATAGTAATGTTGTTTCAGGAAACGGCTACATCGAGGGGACGGAGCTGGACGGGTTCCTGCGGGAGTTCGTCTCCAGCGCCAACTGCACCGACATCAACCCCGAGGTACCGACTTTATAACCACTAGCAACCTATGTACGACCACTATCACGGGTGAGCACTAGAGCAACACATGCCACTAGCTGAGACTTGTAAGCTAGTGCTTACAATCAAAAATTTCCGCCCGCCCGCATGAATATAGTATATTATTTATAATATTAGTAGGATTATATGTATTGTGTCCCTCGACCTTGGTTTTAATTTGTTTGATAAGATTCTCGTTAATGGCAAGGCAGGTGTGCAATAACGCTTACTTTAGGTTAGATAACAAAATATTTAGGGATGTTGATAAAAATTTATACAACAATATCTTTTACAATATGTCATCTCATCGTCTATCAGCTATTTTATCTTCAAATCATGATACAGAAACATGATATTTTGGAAGTGCAACTTCTTCAGCGGCGTTGGCAGTGAAATTTCAAAGTCGTGTCACGTTACGATATGATTTTGTGTTTATCGCCATCAGTCGGAAGATTTTTTACTTCTTACATAGAAACTTTCTCAAAGTAGGGCTCAATACACAGGTGGTTTTTTTTCTACACCTACCCCGTTACTAATGAAAAGATTTACACAACGGATAACTTAAACAACGTTGCTGTCTTTGTCTGATGCGTTGGAAAAGTCACTTGACAGACAAAGACAGCAACGTTGTTTAAGTTATCCATTGTGTAATTCTTTTTATTAGTAAGGGGGATAGTGTACAATTTTAAATTTTCTATTGTTTATCTGATGATTGTATTTTCCCTTCAGCCACGTGTACTCCGTACGTCATGTTTTTTATTAGTTATGTCATAAAAACCAAAATTATAATAAATAATATTCAGCGTGAAAAAAAGTCCCACTAAATTAGCAACAATTTTTTTTTAATTCTATCAGAGAAATAGCTCCCCACACCGATTTAAGTGACGTTGGCCGGCTACGTAGGAGTTATTGTTATAGTACCCAAGTGTGTACGCAATACACAAGAGTACACCCTCTACCTTTACTCTCGTAACCCAGTGGGACGCGAAGAAGGTATGTAGGGAGGAAGTTGATCGATGCAGTCACTGCGCAGGTCCTCATATGAGGACCGCTTGCGAAAAGTGGCTGCGGAGAGAAGCGCCTCAGTGCATAAACTGCACTAAGGCCAAGAGAGGCAGCGCGGAGCACAGTGCCCTCGATAGAGAGTGTGTAGAGAGAAAGAGGTGGGACGCTCTGGCTAGATCGGCGGTGTCGTATTGCTAAGGGTGTCCCCGGTGAGTACTTCCAGTACCGGGTATTGCAGGCCAACCTTCAGCGGAGCCAAATCGCCACAAGGGAGTTATTACTCGAGGCCACCAAGCGTAAGGTTGGCGTAGCGTTGCTGCAGGAGCCCTACATAGGTGGGGCGCGGAGTGTGAGGACATACAACGGAGTGAGGGTCTACCAGAGCGATGGAGAAGGGGGTGGTGTTGTCAAGGCGTGTGTTGTGGTATTCGACGATACATTGGACGTCGAGCTACACACACGCCTCAGCAACAACAACATAGTTGTGACCACCCTCCGAACCAAAGCCTGGGAGATGGTTGTAGTGTCCTTCTACTTCGAGCCCGATAAGCCTGTGGGGCCATATCTGGACCATCTTATGCGGATAGGGAGAGAGTTGGGGTCCGATACTGACACGACTGACGAGAGATCAGGCACAGGACCAATTTTTTACATGCTCATCCAACGCATAGAACCATCTCTGTTATCAGACAATCAGGTATTAGTCTGCATTGTGCTAACCAGACTTTAAAACATATTTTTTTTGTATCAACGCGGGGATCTATCCATGATCTCCGGAGTGGAGAGCCAAGCTCTAAGCCACTGGACTGTCGGACGGAGGCGTCGAGTATGTGCATTAGAGTACGTGTGTCTACGTGATGTCGCGTAATGTCACGTAGTTTACGAGCACAAACTTCCAAGTTTCCAACTTGTCTCATATAACTGTAGTTTCGAGCGAGACAGTTAAAAAGACCTTTGGAGTTAAATACGGTTGACAGTTTGGAGTACATCTGTGTGAATGTAAACATAACTTGGATGGAGATCCCAGACCCGACAACCTACCCTTACATTGTTACTGATAAAATCGATATCATATTGCAGTATTAGTGTGTACAATGAACGTATGCATATCCGCTAGTTTGTGCCGTGGGCCAATTATTAGGAACAAGTCGCTAAACTTGCGGAAAATTGTAATCACATTACTTACATTCTGATAAAGTATCAATCTTATTTTTTGATTTTAGACTTGGCCCACTGCACAAACTACTACGTTCATTGTTCACACTAATACTGCAATATGATATAGATTTTATCAGTAATAATATAAGGGTAGTCTGGCGGGCCTGGGATCTCAGTCCAATAGCATAGCATGAATCTTGAAGTAGATATCACTTTAGAATTAGTATAATAACTATAAATACTTTAGGCGTATAGTGTTTTGTGGTTAAACCAAAGGGCTATAATTTATATACCTAATGAAACTGAGAGAAAAAAGTTATTCGACGTTGAATGTTACAGCAGTCGTATTATTATCGAATTTGAGTTTGAGACTAAAGTCTTATAGTCTACTATTATTATAGTACCTAATGACTGCAGTTTAATTACGTAAATTAATCATAATATTGGAGTCTACTCAAAATCACAAAAATCTTGTCACATTAATTTATTGTCTCTAAGCAAAGACGGTTTAAGTATAAGTAATAATATCATACATCATTTATATTAAGTAAAGCTAACTGTGGGTCATGTTTACCTAGCCTCCTTAGGAAAGGTCTCCCCGGAGAAACATTTTAGCGCCCGCCAGAATAAGAGATTAATATATAAGGTACCTTAAGTAGACTTTCCGTAATATATAACTTACTAATACCCACCGTATTTGAATCCTCTTTATTTTCAGATAAATGTTTTAACACAGGGTACGGCCTTTTGAACCCCATTCAATACACTTTTAAAGAACTATATTGACGTTATATCGCTGCGTATTCATTCACAAACGGTCGTATATATTATACGGCCACCCTTGATTTTTTTTTCAAATACCTACCTGAAGCTACTTGTTAAAAATTTTGAAAAATATATATCCGCTAGCGAGCGCCACATAAAACGTGTATTCCGGAAATAAATATGAGCGAAAGAATGTCTGTGCGATAAATTCGCGTCGTATCCTCGATAAATCAACTTAAAATTAATTCGGGCTACGCGGCCGAAAGATCACTAGTGACGATATTTTCAATCAACTTAAGTACGCTATAGTTTTGGGTCCCTGAGGTATGATCTATATTTATCAGCGTATTTTTGGACTTGAATATGTAATAGGAAGAATATTAAAGTTTACATAGTAAAAATAGTCACATAGTCACTTAGTACGTGTGTGTGTGTAGTGTGATAGGTCACACGTAGTACGGCGTAGAGGAACGTAGACTGCCGTAGCAAGACGTAGTGGAACGGCAGCGTAGGACACGTAGTACGGCGTAGGGGAACGTAAACGATCGTAGCAAGATGTAGCCGAGCGGCAGCGTTGGTCATGTAGTACGGCGTAGAGGAACGTAGACTGCCGTAGCAAGACGTAGTGGAGCGGCAGCGTAGGACACGTAGTACGGCGTAGAGGAACGTAAACTATCGTAGCAAGATGAAGCCGAGCGGCAGCGTTGGTCATGTAGTACGGCGTAGAGGAAAGTAGTATAATGTAACGCTGCTATACAGGATTAAAATTTAGTTTTTAATTATTCGACTAGCTAAATTAATCTAAGAACTAAGGATCTGGAAAAAAAGTTTATACAAGCTTATTTATATGAACTTTTCTTTAAATCAATGAAGGCTTAGAAGTCTGCCAAGCCGCAATAAGTTTATTATAACGCGCAATTTTTTATACTACGAGTATAACAGTCGTTTTTTTGAAATAATTATTTTTTTTTAGCTTAGTACACCTTAGATTTCTTATCACCATTTATAATATAATTTATTTGCTTTATTACTCATAAATAATAATAACTGGTTAACCGAGCTTCTGTCGGAGCTCTTGTACAATAAAAACTTAACTTAACAGCCTCCGTGGTCTAGTGGTTTAGAGCTTGGCTCTCGACTCGGAGGTCGTGGGTTCGATTCCCGCATTGGAATAACAAAAAATCTTGTTTCCAAGTTTGGTTAGGACAATGCAGGCTGATCACCTGATTGTCTGACAAGAAAGATGATCCATGCGTCGGATGGGCATGTAAAAAGTCGGACCTGCGCCTGATATCTCACCAGTCGTGTCGGTTATTCGTCCCACTGGGTTACGAGAGTAAAGGAAGAGAGAGTGCTCTTGTGTACTGCGCACACACTTGGGCACTATAAAATAACTCCTGCGTAGCTGGCCTGGTTTCAATTAAACCGGCCACCGTCACTGAAATCAGTGTGGGGAGCTATTACAATAAAAACTGGATGTCTGTTAAGTCGGTTTACGGACGGTAATTTTACGTGATAACGTCATCACAAGCCGAACGCATAGGCCCTCTCTATCGCTTGTTCCGCGCTCTCACTTGCACGCTTGGCTCAAGCAGAACGTGACAATCAGGCGGAAAGTGACAATCAGGCGGAAAGTGACAATCAAGCGGAACGTGTCAATTTTTCGTGTGTGCAGCCGGCGTTCATCGATTTATAAGACGTTAAAAAAAATCATAAAAATATTTCACCGGGGTTTGAACCCACCATATTCCGAACTTCCGAACAACACAAAACTTACACATACGCATACCAAACTGCCAATCGGACTGACATATTAGAGTCGAAATTATTATTATATTTTTGCACGACGAAAGGAAAAACATCTATAAAAACATCTGACTTAAATAGCACAGTTTCTCAGGGATAAGACTCCTTCAAAACTCCCTGCATACAAAATTTATAATTTAATATGGATTGCCTTGTTCTACTCACAAAAAAAAGTGGCAAGTGTACGAAAGGAACTCGGAATGGTGCGGACCCTCACCTGCCTATACTCAATACTGTCATGTACCTTTTTCTGCTGACAGTAACAAATGGCTATGAGAACGTGATAACATTTATTTTACACGTGAGTTATCATTTACGAGGCTTAATTATAGGCGAAATATACCCAATATTGTATTAAGTCTTAGCAATTTACATAGTATGAAAAACACTCTAATAGTACGCTTAATATTTAGATCTTTAAAACTACGGATCGGAATTTGATGCAGTTTTTATCAATAAGTAGGTATTATACTACATATGAGGAAGTTGCCTAATATTATGTATATTAAACAATATTAAAGGCCTGTTTATATTATAAGCGTATAATTACGCGCGTGGAGCCGCGGGTAAAAGCAAGAGTACTAAATAACCAGTAATGTTAGGTAATAAAGGTAGCTTTTAATTCAACAGCTTTGTAAATCATAAATTCGTTCTAATTAAAATCGCTCTAAACCATCTATTTCTACAAAGTAAAGATTATTTGTATAGATTTATGAATACAATAGAATTTGCTATCCTAAAAAACTTTAGCTTCAATATAATAAATAATAAAAAGTTATTTAAAACTCGCTGCGCCCCATTTCACTCCAGCCATCTGTGCTGGGAGGCGGGAACTACTTCGCGTCAGGTGCGTTTTAATGATCTTAGTTTTTAATGGCTTAAGCAGAAGATTGATTGTTAAAAGAATAATAACAATGACACCTTATTTAAGAAATAATAAGTAACTGATCTGTTTATTGTATACTAGCTTTTTCCCGCGGCTCCGCCCGCGTAAATATAGTATCGGGCATCCTACTATCCTACTATGTTTTAATCCAGAGCCTTAACTACTGCCGTACAAAATTTCATAGAAATCCGTTCAGTAGTAGTTTTTGCGTGAAAGAGTAACAAACATCCATACATCCATCCATCCTCACAAACTTTCACATTTATAATAGTAGTAGGATCAACTGGATAATGTAAAACTTATCGTATTAAGAAAACGGCTAGTGCTAAAATTAAACTCATATAGTTTTGGATAATATTATTCTACTACTATATTTACTATTATACTCGTACATACTTCATTTTTTAGAGATGTATCGTAATGGTAAATTAATATTATAGACGGGCAGTTTTGCCGGGGAGTTCAATGCGTGGCGTTGTGGATTTTGTATATCTTCATAAATTTGTGTTATTTTGGTTATTAATGTGTAATATTGGTAGAATATTAACCATTAAATATTCGTTAACGTGCACAAGTGTTGGCAAGTTGTACAACTTTTAAAAACGTGATATTTTGTTTTTCCGCCAAAACTCCCTAGGAACTTTCAGTAAAGCTTCTACCACTTTACTGAATCGACTAACATGACTCATGGACTGTACTGACTATTTATTTGGACTTTGACTAGACTTTAGACTTGACGATATAGGAATACGGTGTTGAAAATAGAAACGAAAGTTCTATTTCCCGCCTTCTAACTTGACATTGGCAAATGGTTACAATCCGATGCCATATATAAATAAAAAAAAATTATAGACTTTAATAAAATTATTCCTTATGTTCATCATCAACTTTAGGCGTCGGCTGTACATTATCTCGCTATCGAAAGAGTCCCAACACAAACCCACATTTATTTTTTACTGGAAACGAACCCAAATATTTTAAACTCAAAAGTTTTTTCCACAAAAAATTGTCAGTTGGGTAATTAGTTTTGGGCCGGTCGGGGCCGCAAACAACACGCTGCCAGTTTCCAATAAAATTCCGACCTCACACATCGACCGGAAAAACTGTTGAGCATTCCTGATATATTGACAATTTAACATTAGCTTCCGATGGTTTAGCTACTGTCCCTAGTATGCTTTTTTAGACTTGCTGAGTGAAAAATAGTAAATGCTTCGTCTGGTTTTTTCATCAACTATTGTAAAGTCCTCTCTACAATCGGTATTCATGTCCAGTTATTAGAACTCTAATCAATAATGTACAGGATTTATTCTCCTTAAAATATTATCATAACATGACGTGTCTCATTGGCCGTCTCTCGCTAGTATCTAATGCCCACAACGGCGTTCATCCAAAACAGTTGACGATCACCAAGAACACATTATTATTTATAAGTATTTTATATAACATAAAATAATAAGCTTACATTATAAGGCCGCAGTCTGAAATTTCGCGGTGAGCGGCGCGGCGGCGGGAGGGGACAGCTGCGGCGGCGCGCACAGGCGTCGTGGTCAGAAATGCACTCCTGTCAAGCGGTGACTATGGATGGCGATTGACGCCGCTGCTGTCACAGCCTGCCGCCGCACCGCTTATCGCAAAATTCGAGGCAGCGGCCTAATTCATATTCTTCATATCATAATCAGTGACAAAGGGCCTCTTGTATGCGGGGAAAAAGCGTTCCTTGTTTAAATTCAGTCAGCTGTTATCTCGTAATCACTTTGCTACTTTTTAAAATATAATTCTCTGTTATTTGTATATTCTACGATTTCAGGCAAGGATAACAAAATCTCGTTTAGAAAACAAATATTTTTAATTAAAGTACAAAACAATTAACATAGTATAAAAAAGTGTACAAATAAATGCAGTCCAATATTATGATTTTTTATTGCGCGATGAGATGTCCAGAAAAATATTTCAGCCAGCTGTTTTTCCCGAATTCTTAAAAAGAGAGTATTTCTTTACTGTCCATAAATATCTATATAGTAGTAGTATCCCCAGCCCCTCGCCGACTGGACCCTGATGGTTGCGAAGTTGAACCCAACCCCACCCTGGATAATCCATGGGGTGGCGTACTGTGTTGCACCCACTTCGATGGCGCGTACGGCTGAGATCCTATTGGTGGCGTTACCACGGTAGATGTAGTCCTGGTACTGGATGGAATTTGGCATGCCTTGGCGATAAAGGTAGCCTCTGGAAATTTCAAATATGATTTTGTAATTTATGACATTACGGTATAGTATGATAGTAAATGTTTAAGGCCCGAAATTAATAATTAATCTTAATCTCATTTTAGCTATCTGAGATCAAGATTTCAATACATTTCAAGGATCCTAGGATTGACTTCTCGTCAATTTACGTCAATTTTTGTTTGAGAATCTAAGATTGATGTCAATCTAAGATTTTTGATACGTTATTATTTTTGGCCGTTAGTGAATGATTTTTTTCTTGATCTTGCAGTTTCCTTCGTATTCTTTTCGATGTTGTAGTCGTTACAGAATCATTAGTGTATTTTTATAAATTCTATCCAGATTGGTTTATCCATTTTGAAGTGAGTCAGTAAAACTATCTAAACAATTAAACAATTGCTTTTTCATCACCATTCTGTTAGTAATTGTCATCCAGAGGGTACATAAAGTTAGATGTAATTCTGATTTTATAGACTAGATAATTTTAAGTCCTTAAATATTATGTAATAAAAGATTTATTCCATAAAATTTACGTTTTTTGTCGTAACGGTAAATCATATATAAAAAACAAATGACTTTGTCGAAACCGGTCGTGTAATATATTAAAGTTAATGTTAAATACTTATTAATGTTGAAATAGTGCAAGAAGTCCTGTGTGTTATTACTGTGAAACTTATATTAGGGTAAACTAATAACAATATAATACATAAAACCCAGTCAGTGCTAAAAATAAGTTTTATTGAGGTCGTAAGCTTAACCCCGGTGTATTTGCCCCTAACGGTCCCATTTTATTCTTCTAAAGCCCCCATTTCACTGAAATTGGTCGCGAACCGGCTTTGTTATCGAACCTTATCGCGCTCCTACGATTCCTGACGTCAAATGTTAATTTCCAATAAAATTAAGAACCCTTTGTGTTTGTGTTTCTGATCCAAAAACTCTGATTTTTGTTAGAATTTTGTCGTAATTGGATAATGATTTCTCCAATAACTTTATTTCTAATAATAAAACAACAATTTTATCATGTACAATATACTATTCTTATGTTTTCGTCACGATAATATATTATAAACTTGAATCTTGTTTGGCTGTACCGCCTTACGCCCGAAATTAATAACTTATCTAAAATCTTAGACATTCTTCAATTTAGGACCCGTATTAATAAACCGTTCTCAAACTCGTTCTCAAGACCTTTCTTGGCTGAGACGGTCACAAGTAACGATTAGCTTCTCAAGATGGTATTCATAGTATGGTCTCAAGACCGTATCAGTTGATAACGTTACTGAGATCGTATACTCAACTTTTAAGCGTCGTCTACACGACATAGAACGAATGAAATAATGTTTCGTTTACACTTCTGCAAAGAACGGATTTATTTATTATACATTCCTTCAATATTTCTTTATAAAAATTTAATATTTATTAATATAATATATTTTTTGTATTTTTTATTCAGATTTTCATTAATTTTCACGTAGATAATAATATTAATTATTCTCTAACATATTAATATCCATATTTTTATAACAACTACGTAAAACGGAACGCAGATCATTGCCATTCGAAAAAAAAAATCGGTTGTCTGTAAAGTCGGTTTACTGACGATAGTTGAACGTGACAACGTCATAAGAAAATGGAACGCCTCAGAGCCAGGTAACGCCGCATAAGTCATGTTTTTTCGTGCGTGCAGCCGGCTCCATTGAATTATAAGACGTTGTCACCTCAAAAGTTCTTCTTCTTCTTATTCTTTAAAATGGCTCCTTAGTGATTCGCAAAGGTCAGTGTGTTGACGAAAATTCGGCCTTATGAGTGGGTTTTATGAATAAAATTAAAAACAACGGCACGGTAGACTGGATCTTCATCCAGTATACCGTGCCTTATGTCTTATGTCCTGTTTTGGACAGCGAAAAAAACATTCTGCTGTCAAGTGTCAAATCTAGTCACTTTTGTTTTGACTTTTATCTTTGGAATTGAGTGCCATTAATATAAATTAAATAGGTTATTCGTATAATATAAATAAATAAATAAAATCGAAAATATTTCTATAAATACTTGACACTGGCACAATGGTGCAAAACCTTTGCAACCGCGATTGCCAAAAAGAAGAGGAAGAAGAAGTATCAACAAGCGTCTTTTTTATAACTTTATATTGTGTTAAGTATGCAGTGTAAATTCTGAGTTTGTTTAATCATAAGTATTTAGATTTTAATTTACATAATTGTAACACACCCAAAAACACCACAAATAATAATATACTGTATCCCAATTCCCAAGCAAGCCGTTGTCAAGTCAAGGTTTGACTGTACTCAAGTAACAGTTTGAAAGCAATGACAGCGTACTTGAGTAACGAGTCTCGTCTATTAATACGTTCGCACTCACTTGATACGCCGTACCTACAGCTGTTCTTAAGTACGATATATATATTAATTAAAACAACATCTTAAGTTCTTTCTTGAGAATAATTTTCTTAGCGATAAGAACGTTTTATACGGGACTAAGATTGATTATTATTAATTTCGGGCGTTACAGCAATAAACCAACGCACCGTTGCCTCTACAGTACGACCACGACGTCAATGGTATTCGACAATTGTCAATTTTGTCATCACTGTCATTTCCTATACAAAAACGAAAATTGTCAAAACAATTAGCAAATTAGTTTTACTGTACATGTTTAACAATTTTATCCTAAAAACATATTAGGTAATAACTTAACTTATAACGTTTATAAGAAACTTGAAGAATTACACAAGCAACTTTCTAATAATAATTTTGATAACGTTAATTAATAATTATGTATTATAATTAATTAAATAGGTACCTACGCAACTTTCAACAATCAATAATATCTATTCTATTTTCCTTAAGTCTAGGAATTAAATACAGAAATTAGTGTAAAGTAAAACATGCAAAAATCAAGTAATTTAGAAGAATGGGGCTGAACGTTCCAATATTAAAATGGCATAAACAGAAGAAACGAAAATTGCTACAATTTACATAATTGCACATTGCCCGGGCCATTCGCTTCTTAAGTTAGACTAAAGGCATTAGCTTAACACTGAAATTGAAAAGTCCAAAAAAGTTTAAGAAAACCAATTTATTTCTTTAATAAATTTGTATTTAATTGGTAAATAATAGTAGCTCATGCTAAGTATTATCGGAGGAAGTCAATTGGACTTTATGATTTGACTGAATAAATGACTATTAATGCAATAAAAAAAATGAAAATTTGCATGACCATTCTCCTCGTTACTATCTGGTATGTGCGGACTGCAGACTAAAATTACATTCCAATCTTCCAGAAAATCGCTATTCCTTTTAAATGGCCGACTACGCACATGTATCAGACTGACGATAGAATGACTTTCGACAGTCTGTTACAGAAAAATTCTCTCCTATTTTGGTCACAGATTGCCTTCCGCTGGTGTGATCAAATTACGTCAATCACTGGACTGCTAAAAACAACCGCCCTCTGGAAAGCAGAGGACCGAACGAAATGGAAGGATTTAATAACCGAAGTAAAGTCGAACTTTCCCAGATCTTCAGTAATGAAGATAACGACCAAGAAGAAGACGCGCGTGTACGTTTGCACCTCTGATATCGCTGATGTCCACGGGCAGTATTTGCTTACCATCAGACGATCAACCTACTCGTTTATATTTACCTGTGCAACGATATGTCCCGGGGTCCGATGCTGCCCACGCTCAGGTTGGCGCGGGCGGCCGGGGCCTTCGCGACCGCGGCGAAGCTGACCACCGCCGCGCTCAGTAACAACAGGGTTACGATGAATTTCATCTGGAATATTATAAATAAATACTTTTTGAGAAGAAAAAATAAGACAATAACCTTAGTGTCGATTAAAGAAAAAAAGTTGACTGCGTTATTCTGATGTACCTACCCAGTGTCACTCTCACGCTAAAATGCGACAAGCCGTAGGCTCTAGAGCGTGCCATATGGACTGAGATCCCAGCCCCGCCATGCTCCCCTTATATTCTTACTGACAAAATGTATTTCATATTATAGTATTAGTGTGTTCAATGAACGTATGCATACCCGCCAGATTGTACCGTGGGCCAATTTTTAGGTACAAGGCGCTAAAGTTGCGAAAAAAGTGTACTTACTCTCTTTACTTAAATTCTGATAAAGTATCAAGCTATCTTTTTGGATTCAGAATACCGTAAAGAACAAAACTTATTAAACTCATTTTTATCTAAACTTAGTATAACCTAGTAACAGAGATATAAAGGTTAGAAGTTTAATAGTTTTTTATTTCTACGTGGATGATTTTCTATTTTTAGGGTTCCGTAATAATCAAGGACCCCATATAGTTTCGCTCTGTCCATCCGTCTGTCTGTCTGTCTGTCCGTCCAACTGTCTGTCTGTCTGTCCGCTTCTAGGTTCTGTAATTATGAATATAAATTGATGAAATTTGGTATAGTTATAGACTATATATAGATCTTGGTTTTGGCATCATAAAATAATAATAATTTTATATTTAAGGGGTGGCTCTCTCTATTTTTTTTTCGTTCTACCCCATCATTTGGTTATCGTTGAATAGACCTCTTTAAATAAAGTGAGGTTTTATACGTGACTTTTTAACAAAGTGAACCATTTACGAGAAATCGGCCTCCAAAGTGGTTTATAAGTTGGTCTCATATTTTATAAATGCCATTTCTAAACAATGAATGATACTTAGAAACTTGCAATTTTCTATGCTAATAGATCATGCTAATGCATAATTTTCCTAAACTCTTTAGGAAAATTATTTTGAACGTAATCGAGCAGCAACTTTTGAAGTAATTTGAAAAGAAAATATTATGCGATTGTAGTTACGGAACACTCCTTAGACATGCTCTTGGTTAGGTTAGGCTGTTTACTTTTATAAATTATAACATAAAAATAAGAAAATGTCATTATTCTACTATAATATACGTTATAATTATTTTGAAGGCTATAAGAAAAGTTGGTACAATTTTTTTGTAACAGAATTTCCAATTTGACGGGTATACAAACGTTCATTGTACACAACTAATAATACAATCTGACATACATTTTATCATTAAGAATATAAGGGGAGTCTGGCGAGGCTGGGATCTCAGTCCAATAGAAATATACATAGGTATACGTATATATACGTATATACATATACATATATAATACACCCAGGTACATAAAGACGGCAAATTTTTTATAGTTAATTTTAGGTTACTTATGTCTTGATTTGGGCAAAATATAGAGTACACATATAGGTAAAGAATAGAAATGATGTAGAATTGAACTTTAGAAAAATAAATAAAGGATTTTGTGGATATTTTAGTTCGGATTGTATGAAAAATATATTATGCGTTTTGGAAATATTATAATAATTTATATGGGGATCCCTTTTTCCGCATATTTTTTTTGGGATATAATTAGGTATAAATTATCATTTATACTTATGGTTTTGCCCTAATTTAATGTGGCATAACTCGTTAGGCATAATGTTTTTCGTCATAACAATACTTTGGCATAATTGTTTTTGGCATAACTCGTTAGGAATATTTTCTTTGTCATAAGTCATAACAATACTTAAGCATAATTGTTTCTTGGCATACTTGGGTACCATAGTGTAATAATAGGTTAATAGGTTAATCCGGCGTGAAATAACGTTTGTGTAGTTTTGGGTTAGGTTAGAATTTTTTTATCACGTTCAAAACATCTTCAAAATGGTAACACGTCTTTACAAAAACCCGGTGTGAAATAACGTTTGTGTAGTTTTGGGTTAGGTTGGAACTTTTTTATCACGTTCAAAACATCTTCAAAATGGTAACACGTCCTTACAAAAACCTGGCATGAAATAATGTTTGTGTAGTTTTGGGTTAGGTTAGAACTTTTTTATCACGTTCAAAAAATCTTCAAAATAGTAGCACGTCCTTACAAAAACCCGGCGTGAAATAACGTCCGTAGTTTTGTGTTAGGTTAGAACTTTTTTATCACGTTCAAAACATCTTCAAAATGGTAACATGTCCCTACAAAAACCCGGCGTGAAATAACATTTGTGTAGTTTTGGGTTAGATTAGAACTTTTTATCACGTTCAAAACATCTTCAAAATGGTAACATGTCTTTACAAAAACCCAGCGTGAAATAACGTTTGTGTAGTTTTGGGTTAGGTTAGAACTTTTTTATCACGTTCAAAACGTCTTTAAATATTTTTATAACATTATGAGGCTTAGATATCATTATGCGTACATAAATGTATGCTTAACAATTAGTGTGCGTAATGATTATTATGCTTAAAGTGCTAAACAGTTGTACCAAATAAATAATATGAGTAACTATTGTTAGGACAAATTAAATTATACCAAGTTAAATTATGACATATTAATATTTTATGCGAAATAATAGGGTTTCCCATTTATATGCTTTAATTTATATTTTATACGTCTGTCGCTGAGACTAGATGCATATTAACCATTCTACACCGTGACACAGTTTAAAATATTCAGCCCAATTATTTTAGAACCTTATTAGTAGGTGACTTACCTTTATAATTTAATTTCTATTAAGTTAAAACACAACTGCAGTCCCGTGACTGAAAATATTTATATTTGTCTCTAGACCATACGCGATACTTTATCGTGATAACGCTTATCACTTGAGCAACATTCTAAGGAAATTTGACTCATCGTATTATTTGAACACTTTCTGACTAGAACTGATATTCTATCGGTTTTAATTATTGCTACTGTTATGATAAACAAAATCTGTTTGTCTGTCGGTTTTATACTACTAAATTGAATTGAATAAATTGGAAATAAGCGCATGAACCCGGGCTGTTTCTTTAATTTAGCTAACCAGCATTCAGTATATTTTATTATTTATTTACAAAAAATACCAAAATTATGTCACGCTTTGTTTGCGGAACTGTATAAAAGAAGTTAAGATGATAGAACACTACTAAATATTAAACTACGAAATCAAATATATTCTGCAGCGGCAACTGTTTTGTGTGAGATGCACAAAACGATTGTATCAAAAATATAAAAATAAAATAAATTCATATTCAAAATATTAAAGACGATTTAAATATAAGTTAGTCTATCCAGCCAGTCGCCAACACCGCTCATTTGAAATTACTTGCCAGATTAAACTACAGCCTCTTACGTAAATGTAACAAACATTTTATAGATTGTGTAAATAGGTAAATGTGGCATATGTCGAAGATCTCCGATGCAAACGAAGTTGCAGACAACGTTAGTAGAAAATAATTTTGTCATGCAGTCTGCTCTATTTGTTAAGAGATGTGTAACAAATGATGTCATCACTTATTTTATTTTCACATGACTAAGCAAACGGTAAACTTTTTTCTTATCTTACTTATCGTCTTTTGATCCGTTTATTTTTTATCAGGCCTTTTCTAGCAATTTAGATATCTTCTGCTTATTAAATTCGATAGGTATAATAACACGGATATAATATTCCATGTGCCGATTTATACAATTAGTTCATTATAAATTTTAGACTACCTAGGCAATAAATTGTGAACGTGAAAACAAAATAAATAATTACTTTAGTCTTTACCAACTTCAGAATCATGTAGTTAAGACTGCAGTGTGCAAACTATGACGAGATAGGTTTTTCCCGCGACTCCGCCCGCGTAAATAAAGTATCCCACAGAAATACTTTACTTTTTCGGAATAAAAAGTAGCCTACGTTTCTATCCAGAACCTAAACTACTACAAAACCAAATTTCATCGAACTCCGTTCAATACTTTTTGCGTTAAAGAGTAACAAACACCCATCCATCCATACATGCATCCATCCATCCATCCTCATAAACTTTCATATTTATAATAGTAGTAGGATTATAATAAAATAGATTTAGCCCGCGACTTCATGCGCGCAAAAGGAAAACCAGCGGAAACTGTACAATAAAAATTATCCTATGTCCTTCCCGGTGCTGTACTCTACATCTGTGTCAAAATTCATCAAAATTGGTCCAGTAGTATCAGAGCCCATTCAATAACAAACCAATATTTCCTCTTTATAATATTACTTAGTATAGAGTTAAAGACCACTGCAAGGTTTAGATTGGTACAGATCCTGAGCATTGTTTTAATCAACAAATAAGTAGGGGTATACCCAGCTGGAGATAAATCTGCAATGTATAAACGAAAACTTACAATATCCCGAATAAATAAGCCGCACTCGCGTCTTGTTTGCGTTACATTAAACTAAAATATCAGACAATGCTTAAACCAACATCAATTGCATCTTGTATTCATTAAATAGTTTTTAAACAGACAACATTCAACATAAATTCGCGTGGTGTAATGTCTCATTATGTAGTTTATGGATCATTGATAGTGAGCGATTAGCGTCGCCTATGGATACGAGGAGTTACAAGTGCCTTAGGTCGCCGGTAACCTCAATCATTCGGTGAAACACAACGCAAGTCAAGCCGGCACACTCGTGCTTAAGCATGGCTCTCCCATGTAAAATTTTTATTAAATCCAAATGCGGAATGTCATAAATGGCAAAATTGCTAAAGGACTTTGCACGTTACCGACAAGTGCGTTGACTGACTCGTGTAGTTTGTGTTGATAACGACAAATAAAATACAGCCAACTTAAGTTTATGTTTTCATATCAAAGCCAAGTTCTAACTTCTAATAAGCCATGTGTTTCGTGTTGCGACTGAACTTACGTGAAGACGCGAGCTCTTACAATTGCCAATCTATTCCCGTGTTTACACATTAAAGTGTTGGCTTCAGGGCACCATACGTCAACGTACAATATGCAGGGAGGTCGTATTCGTATGTTATGGATTAGGAAAGAGTTTTGCCGGGGAATTTAATGGGTGTCGTTGTGGTTTTTGTATATCATTCATAAATTTGTATTATTTCGGTTTTTTAATGTGTAATATTGGTAGAATATTAACCATTAAATAGTCATTAACGTGCAGAAGTGTGAGCAAGTGGTACAAATTCAGAAAATGTGCTTTTTTGTGTTCCCTCCAAAACTCCCTAGGAACTTTTAGTAAAGCTTCTACCACTTTACTGAATCGACTGACTTGACTCATTGACTGCACTGCCTATATATTTGGTCTTTGACTAGACTTTAGAATGACAATTATATACGGTGTTGAAAATTGAAACGAAAATAGGCTAATTTCATCTATCAAGATAAAATTATATACATTTGTTAATTATATAGTTTCTGTCATAAGAAATACGAATACAACACTATTTTGTTATATAAATATGCGATTTATTTATAATTTCGAAAATAAAACTGTATTATCTGTATGTCATATGACCGAAAACGCCAGCCGCTATATTTTTCTTGTAAGTCAACAGCGAAAGTTAAATCTAAAGTTGATGCACTACACACACACATATAAAATTTCTTTGTTTCTGTTCTTATGACGTCACGATAATGGTGGCTGTCGTTTTGGCGCAAACATTTATCATTTAAATTTTAATCATTTTTTCTTTGCATAAAGAGATATTATTTCCAGGAAATAAAAATACTAGTCGGAATATCGAATCGATACGAACATTTATACAACATTATTCTATATTTGAAAAAAAATGTAGAATAGGCTATTCTATTTCCTGCCTTTTTAACTTGACACTTGACAAAAAAAAAAGAATGGTGGCAAAAATGACGTGTCCACCGTACGACCTGAACAGCCAGAGGCCGACTTTACTTGACTATATTTAATTTTATACATCTGCGACACTCCGATTCAGGCTTCATAATGCTGGCAGTCTTCGTGGAACACATTTCAGTGTCAATTTTGTAACACATGCGATATCTCTTGTTAGTATGTCAATGGCATTATTGTCATTAGCCCGCGGAATACTACGTCATGAATTTATAATTTAGGTAACGTTACAAATTCGCAATACTCTGAGGCTTCTCACCACAATATAAAGTCTATAGGTACGTCACTAGATTAATGCCGGCTTTCTGAGGTTTTTGTCGGTAGGTCATCTGCTCAATAGCGCTTTTGATTGAATGAAGCAAACGCGTTAACCATTCAAGAGCACTATTGAATAGATAAACTACCGACAAAACCTCAGAAAACGGGCATCAATGGTTTTACTTACCAGCCTAGTATTTTTAATTACCAGTATTGCATAATTTCTTCAAACATGCAATATTAAACAAGAGTATGTAATTGGTGCATTATTCCGCTAACTTGTCGTTATTTACTTATTTAAAGGAACCTATATTAACATGCCTAATACGAAGTGTAGTAAGGTCGTCGGTACACAAACAAAACATATTGTAACGTACGATTACCACAGAGTAAGTAATAAAAGATACCACAGTATATTGAACTTATGTGATATTATGTCCAACGGATATGTCCCACAACTTGACCAGAGCATAACCGATGACCCTGTATTCCGTAACAACTATCAGAATTTTCGCAGCGTGCACTTGGCTCGCTGCCAGCTCCCGCACTTTATTGGTTTTCAGTTATTAATTCGTGGCTGTGGCGTGATTGATGACTTTTACTTTTCATTTACACGCTGTAAACGTGTCGGAACTACTGTAAGTGAGTTTAGCATTATATTCTTCACAAAAATTGGTCCAAAAAAACAAATTTTAAATAGTAAAGTTTATTCATTAGACCCTAGCTAATAAGGTATATTTTGCGAATTTCATAATCAATCTAATGATTAGTCTCACTAAAATGTTCACAAACTAAAAAATATGTTAATATTTCCAAGGAACAAACTATTCAATATTTCACACTTCATAAGTACCTAACTACCTACCTATAATTGTGTGGATAATAAAATAAAACTTATTGTAACATATTATTATATGTATAGGTATTTATTCAGTTTTCTGTATGCAAAACTACAATTAGTCAAGTTCTTGAAACCGTTTAAGTACTTAAACCTTATCAAGAAGTAATTAAATTCCACTTTGAACTGACCACTTTTACTTTAAACGTCTTGTTGTAAACTTTCAAGTATATTATTTTGCACTATTTTCAAGTAGAGAAAGTTACTTTTATAATAACCGTACCTTACTAAGTAACTGATTCATATATTACTATGTTAACTTTTAAAGTAAAATAACTTGGAAATGTAATACAACACACCATCAGTAGCTCAAGTAGGTACAATTGACAAGAATGAAGGAAGTATTCGTAAATTGTAACTATTTCAAATAAAACTTGTATGAAAATCATGACACATACAATTTTCATTTGATGGTGTAACGAATACTTTGTTGTAATTTATTTTTTTAAAACACTTTATGCAACAATTGTACAAAGGCGGGCTTAACGCCTTGTGGTATTCTATACTAGCCAACCTTAGGGTGATAGAAATAGATAGGAGCTAGCAACAACTGGGAGAATGGAGGAGGGAATATAGCATATACAGTGCCCGGAGCGAGCGACGTTGGCGAATTGGTAGCCACTGTAGCTTAGACCGATAATGAGAGATGTGGTCATATTTGCGAAGATTAAATACAAACCTAAATGCAATTATTCAGGAGCCGATCTAGTTTTATTGTTCCTGTTTGGGCTGCTGTTGGATTAGAATTAGATTAACGATGTTGCTAACTAAAAAACGCGATACCATGGCATACATATAATTTCGATGTTTCACACCTATTTTTTCATTCTTTAATAGGATACCTAGTACCTACCATTCTACAAAAGTTTCGTAAGTTATGTATATTGCATAACACTTGCAGTAGGCCACCAAATGGCTACCTGCCAGCGACAGGCGCGCGCCGACAAATCGCTCCGCACGCGACTTTTATAGGACAACCGGATTAAGATAAACCGTCGATTTACTTCTAATTGTCGATCGCCAGGAAATACGTGAAAATCGAGAATTCTGGATGGCATTTTGTAGCTTTGTTAGTTTCAGGTGTTACTTAACCTGCAACTACCCAATGACTTCAAAATTAAGGATGGGCACACTGCACACAATTGACAAAAAAACCTTCATACGCCATCTTCAATCTTGATTTCTGCGGAAAGCAAATGTCAAAATGTCAAGCCACAAACAACCCCCACTTTTGGAGATTCTGGGGCTATTGGCTGACATATTTTGAAGTATGGTGAAATCCAAATAGCGTAAATTTTTCGTGTATGACGATTTGTTCTGTCAAATGTACGTCATAGTCTATCTTTAGTTTTGAAATCTTTGCCCCAAAAGTACAGCAGTTAAGTGTGGACAATTTTTGACTCGACATGCCTCGTCTAAATTAACATAATAAGGATCTATGCAATTGCCGCTTCCAATATTGTTAAGCTTGAATAGGCAAACCACAAACAAACGATATAACATCAAACGGAAGAAAAGAAATGTTTAAAAATAGAGATACTTGGTACCTTTGTTAAAGTTTAAAACTTTTATCGCACGGTATGTATTTCTACTCTTGAATCTGGATATCTTCAGTTTTGGCGCATAGTGCAAAAATTTCTACACGTGCAAAATGTCAAAATATTTCAAGTAACGATGTTATAACATACTAGTAGCTAACAGTGGAAGTTTAGAAAGCATTTTGGACGTAAAATTCCAACTTTTCAGCAACGCTGAGAGAAAAGCTTTTTAAAATTGCATTCTGTATTCAAATATTATCTGCATCGCGACAGGAACCTCACAGGAACAGCCGTGCAGACCG
The DNA here is from genome assembly GCA_037179445.1 of Phengaris alcon alcon. Classification (NCBI taxonomy): domain Eukaryota; kingdom Metazoa; phylum Arthropoda; class Insecta; order Lepidoptera; family Lycaenidae; genus Phengaris; species Phengaris alcon. The sequence continues at coordinate 1,493,241 of JAYRCH010000043.1, read as the reverse complement.
GATGTTTTTAAAAACATATTTTTAATCTGTCAACTGCGACTGCGATGTTTGGAGCAATGCTTTAGTCCGTGAAATATATTCGTTGAATAAAACTTTGGTCGACACTGGCTTTGAAAACACAAAGACTATTATGCTTCAATGTAGTAATAAAAATGAAAACAAAGTCATAAGTATATTCTTTTTGACAAAAATCTTCCTCGTTAATGGCTCTTAACATATTTAAGTATTTTCTAAGAAGAAACAGTATATTAAAAATCAATCTTTTCAAAGTTAGGTACGTACAGCGATTTGTAATACAGAATTTCGCAAGTCTCGTGTAAACGCTCCACACAAGTCACACACATGTCCCGCGATCCTCGTGTAGAAATAAGAAGGACACTGGGATCAATTATCATCAGTAAATATCGTATAATTTCGAAATTTCAACATAAATAAACGCCATTCAGTGTTGCCGCGTATGCAAGAATCAAGTTCCAAAATTTTTATGATGTGAATTTACTGTCATCGTATTTTATTATAATGTAATAAAATACAATGACAATAAATTATATCCTATTTCATTTATCTAACCTAGTGATTATGATTCTACCCATAGAACTAAATAACTATTCTCAAAGAGTTGAAATATATGAAAAGAATATGAAAACGTTAGTTAAATATATTATTATGTATTATTATAATTGTACTAGCTGCCTCGACACACGATATTCTGTCTTGAATAATAAATAAATAAATAAAAAATTAGGCCTAATCATTTATATACACCTACCGTTTTTGTGAAGAAGAAGCGGATAAGAATAATATAATATTGATACATTTGATTTTAATTATTTTTTATTCCTACTATCCTACTACTATAATTATAAATGTAAAAGTTAAAAGTACGGTGTTCCTGTGGGATACTGTATTTACGCTGGCGGAGCCGCGATACATTTATAACCAATAACTTAACTAATAGACCACAGCAAAAGATATTTTTCCCATTTAATCGGGCAGAAGTTGAGTAGCTGTTTCACAATTTTTCACGCACACTAGGATTTGTCACATGTAATTCAATTGTCACTTTGCACACTACAATAATGTGTTGCCTCATTTACGAAGCTGTTTTTATAAGGGAATGCGTCATCTAGTCTAGCGCTAGCGAGACCAATCTTTCTTTGTCTTCTTCAAAATCTTTGGAAATAATAATAGGTCTTTACCTATGAAATTGCCGTTCTGCAGTACTGGCCATTTCAAATAAAAATAATTTTTGTTTGGCTAAGAATTCTAATTTCAAATTAATTTTATTTTAAAAACATTGAATTCTTTTTCCAAAAGTAGTCATTTGTTTATTGATTAGTGTTACATTTTCATCGCATTTCAATCTTTTTCGTCATCATGGATACGTTAAAAATTCGAGTAATTATGGAATATGAGTACCGTCGTGGCAGCAACGTGGCGCAAGCGGCACGTAACATCAACGACGTTTACGGAGCTAACACTACAAACCAACGCACCACCTGTTATTGGTTTGCTCGCTTCCGTTCTGGAAATTTCGACCTGAAAAATGAACCTCGCGGTCGTCCGAAGACTTTGGTCGACAATGACGAATTATAGGCGATTGTGGAAGCTGATGATACACAATTTACGGCTGAATTAGCAGCAGCTTTCGAAGTTAGCGTCAAAACAATATTGGTCCATTTGCGTCAAATTGGGAAGGTAAAAAAGCTTGGCAAATGGGTGCCCCACGAACTCAATGATCGCCAGCGCGAAGTACGCGTCGAGACGTGCCTTGCGCTGCTCAACAGACACACGAATGGAGGAATTTTGAACCGCATTGTTACCTGCGATGAAAAATGGATTTTGTTTGATAACCGCAAGCGCTCAGCAAGTTGATTGGATCCTGGTTCAGTACCTAAACAATTCCCTAAACGAAAACTTACCCCTAGAAAAGTGATGGTCACTGCTTGGTGGTCTAGAGCCGGTGTGATTCATCACAGCTTCTTACCAAACGGGGTGAGCATTACTGCAGATGTGTACTGTGAAGAACTGAACACAATGATGGAGAAGCTGGCACATCTCCAACCAGCATTGGTCAATCGCTCGTCTCCGCTACTCCTGCACGACAACGCGCGACCTCATACTGCACAGCAGACAGTCTACAAGTTGCAAGAACTGGGGTTGGAAGCTCTCCGTCATCCGCCCTACTCACCAGACCTTGCGCCTACATACTACTACTTTTTCCAGAATTTGGATAACTTCTTGGCGGGAAAAAAATTCGATACAGAGGCAGTACAAAATACCTTTGAAGATTTTGTTGCCTCCCGTCCAGCTGATTTCTTTAAGAAGGGCATCAATAAACTGCCACTGCGTTGGCAAAGATGCATTGATTGCGTGGGTGATTACTTCGATTAATACAAATAAAAAATACATGAAAAAAATTCGTTTAAATTTTTTCATATAAAACGGCAATTTCATAGGTAAAGACCTAATATACCTGGGCTGATTGATAACTGGCCGAAACGACGAACTTAAAAAAATGATACGCAAGAAAGGAATATTACATTATATTCTGGCATCTTTTTGAAAATAGAACGCCAAATTTGAATTTAATCGAACTGCTGGAATTTGTTTGAGAGGACGTAGAACTTTCTCTGTCGTAAATTTTCTTAACAATGGAAAGAAACGAAATTCGTGCGGTAATAAAGTTTTACGTTTTAAAAGAGAAAACAGCAACCCAGATTAAAACCAAGCTAGACAGTGTTTTAGGTAATTCTGCTCCTGTATTGAGTACAATTCACACCTGGGTAATTGATTTTAAACGTGGAAGACAGAGCTGCGAAGACGCCCACAGGTCTGGCCGTCCAAATGAAGTCACGAATCCGGACATGATCAAAAAAATTCACAAAATTGTATTGAATGATCAACGCTTAAAGTTGCGAGAGATAGCAGAGATGGTGAGCATTTCATCTGAATGCGTTTTTAATATTTTGCACCAACATTTAGGAATGAAAAAGCTTTGCGCGCGATGGGTGCCGCGTTTGCTCACTGTAGACCAAAAGCAACGTCGAGTGGACGATTCATCGGAGTGTTTGGCGCTGTTTAACCGAGATCCTAATGAGTTTTTGCGGCGTTATGTAACAGTCGATGAAACCTGGATACATCATTATACTCCCGAGACAAAAGAACAATCTAAAGCAGTGGACTGAGAGCGGAAAACCTGCGCCGAAGAAAGCAGAAACGGTTTTGTCGGCCGGCAAAGTGATGGCGACTGTTTTTTGGGATGCTCGAAGGATTATTTTATTGGATTATCTGCAAAAAGGAAAAACAATAAATGGAGAGTACTACGTAAGCTTGCTGCAAAAATTAAGTGAAGAGATCCAGAAGAAACGACCACATTTGGCCAAGAAAAAAAATTTGTTCCACCATGACAACGCACCTGCACACACGTCAATGGTTGCAGTCGCCAAACTCCATGAATTGCGGTTCAAATTGCTACCGCATCCACCCTATTCCCCGGATCTGGCCCCGTGCGACTTCCACTTATTCCCAAACCTGAAGAAATGGTTAGGTGGCCAGAGATTTTCATCAAATGAAGAAGTCATTGTTGCCGTGGACGAGTATTTTGAGGGGTTGGAGAAAATATTTTATCAAACTGGTGTAACGGCATTGGAGAAGCGCTGGCCTAAATGCATCGAGGTAGAAGGAAACTACGTTGAGAAATAAATTTATTTTAAATAGATTTTTGAAGTTTTTCTTTGTCGCTTCGGAAACTTATCAATCAGCCCTCGTATGTCGCAGGAAAATAGGTATTTGCTAATATTATTTCCGAAGTTATTGCGTAAGTATAATATTCAGTTTATATTAACTTTAATTAATGTTTTTTGTATTTCATATTAAATGTAGGTAGGTTTTTTTACACTAATTATTAAAAAAATATTACAACTTTTTTGTAACTTTAATATGCACCTAATTACAAAACTACACATAAAATTAAAATTTTATATTTTTTACACTTATCGAGTATTGATAACTCAATATTTCAGAATATAATATAAATTAAACTAAATATTTTACATGTAGGTAGTCAACTTAAAGTCTACTACTAGTCTAATTACTAGTCTTCTTCCTTATTTAAATAAGGAAAATTATTATAGTTGTTTATACTATTATTTAAAAAAAGTATTTTTTGCAGACCGTGTCTGATGAGATGCTGGTGGAACTGAAAGCCTGCTTCATGGAAGCCTACGACGACAACCAGGACGGGAAAATTGACATACGAGAGGTATGTATCTCCTATAAGAAAACGCTGACTCCTCTGGCCATCACTAAAGATAAGGCATCTTCTTATTCCTTAAAAAACCTAATTTATAGTTTATTACAAAGGATAGTAAAATTGTATATATATATATATATATATATATATGTAATAGTAAACCTACCAACATTATTTAAGAGCACTTTAGATAAACACAGTTATTGTAGACAAATCCTCTAAGTCTAAGCTCCAGCCAGCATTATGTGCTAACTTAGATAAGGGGACTGTTACCCGGTGCAGTTTAAATTGTTTGTTTAGAGAACATGAGACATTTTACTGGACTATCAACAACAAGTCGCAAACTACTCCTTACCTAAAATACGGCGATAACTTTTATTAGGTACTTAATTACTTACTTATCTACGGTTTCAAATATATATTTAAGGACAATTTTAAAATTCGTTTAAAATAGCGACTGACGACGGTAATACAAAAAGTTTTAGTACTCTTTTGATTAATAAGTTCTTGCAAGGGCTAACTTAGAATGGCTTAGAATTCTTAAAACTCATTTTTTTTTGACAGCTAGCTCAACTTTTGCCAATGGAGGAGAATTTCCTCCTCCTCTTCAGATTCGATAACCCTTTGGAGTCCAGCGTGGAGTTTATGAAAGTGAGTGATAATGTTGTATATCTATTTTAATATTATAAAGAGGTGAAGTTGCTAAATTTGTGACCTTGTATAATGTAGAGGATAATCTCGGGATCTGCTGAAAATTATTTTGCCAATAGAAAGACACATAAATTTATAAATTATAAAGATATCGTATAAAATAGCCAATATTTGTATTCGGATTCGCCTTAGGGCAAAAGCTAGTAGGTAATATAAGAAGACTAGGCCATTAAATTGTTTGTTCTAGTCAAAGTAGTGATGTAAATGGTTGTGATTTTAAACGTGGATGGAGCCAAGACTGATATAGAGCACTACAATTATAATTTAATCGCCATCTAAACTCGTTAGTGTGAGTCCAGTTTTATATTTTTTTACAATAAACTAAGTAGACTTTATGCTAAGGAGAAACTTTATGAAAATTAGCGGATCGTGCTATTAAACTAATCTTTATCCGATCGTGGATCGTAAAAGTCCATTCTCTCCACCTTACTGACGTAATATTTTCTTAAGAGTCCTCGCCCGTGGCGCGGAGTCAGAGGGACCCTCAGATTTGAGAGGTACATTTTTATATTACATACGCTTACCCTTTACTTACCCTTCCATGACATTGAAATTGATACCGATTATGGCTATTTTCGGTAGTAAATTATTTATCAACACAAATAGATCAACATAGATCGGAAGGCTACCTTTAATGTCTTTAACAACACAATCAATACGTGAATATGGTTACATCACAATATATTATATTTGAGGCTATATAGATTATTATCGACTAACTAGCATTTGCCCGCGACTCCGCCCGCGTTATTACAGGATCCCACGGGAACACTTTTTCGGGATTAAAAGTAGACTATAAGTTAATCAAGAGCCTAAGCTTTTGGTATGGTAGTGCCGTACCAAAAATTATCAAAATTCATTCAGTAGTTTCCATCTATCCATCCTCAAAAACTTTCACGTTTATAATAGTAGTGGGATATCGCTTTCGTATTGAAACTACAAAATCTTGATCAATTTGGAAATGCTATGCTCCTTTTGTAAGATGCCATTGTTTCACAATCTCTGGATAGGTAAGTGACGAATAGCTTAAAAGTTTTGTCACTCATACTTAAAATAAAAAAATAAAGTGACTTTTTACCCTTAGCACAGCGCAGCTTGTCTCTTTAACCTTTAATTCTGCTATACCTATCCCCTTAAGGTGGCCTTCCGATGCACGCGACCGAAATAGGGTCGCGGAGCCACTGCTCATTATGAATTTAAATGGAGCACTAAACAATCCCCGCGACCCGCGACGTGCAACCGTTGAGCGTGGCCAGAGAACCTGATTGCCTGGTTTGCTGGTCGCGATCGCATAGATCGGAAGGCTACCTTTAATGTCTTTAACAATAATTTCCAAGGCCTACGTCTATCTCCAAGCTAAACGTGCTATCTTCAAGTGCGGTAGGCTCGAGGTGCTGCAACAGGTGATAATCAATAGTGGCTTTCAGATCTGGCGGGAATACGACACCGACGGCAGCGGGTACATAGAGGCGGACGAGTTGAAGGTTTGTTTTTAGGGTTCAATAGTACTACAAGGAGTTCGTTCTTATAGTTTCGATCAGTCCGTCCTCGTCGTCATATTACACGACCGGTTGCGACAAAGTCACCTGATGATGACTTTGTCGAAACCGGTCGTGTAATATATTAAAATGAATGTAAAATACTTATTAAAGTGGAAATAGTGCAAGAAGTCCTGTGTGTTATTACAGTTTCATTTATGTTTAGATTAGATTTAATCTGGAACGGAGTAAAGTTACAGATTAAAGAAAGACGAACAGATAAACAGCTACATAGTTAGCTATCGAGTTGATTGCACTACTACAAGCATACGGTGTGTCCACGATTGTGTGGAAAATCGTAGGCCGTTGAAGGGGACTTCAAAATTTTAAAATTTGGATCGAATTTAATCGTAGCTGAAAGCTGTTTCTCTGTACGTAAGTATATAATATATTTTCTACTCTGTGATAAAGTGATGGACAACAGAATTCAATTGGAATTCAGTTTTCAAAAGTCGGCTTTATTTTAATTTTGTTTTTTACTATACTATATACTCATATTTCTAATACCAATTAAGTATTTTACTTTCCCATTACTGGTCAAATATTTCGTATTTTATGCTTTTAAACTTCGATTTTTGAAATCCTTAATTGAGAGCCATTTCCCGAAAGCATTCTTCAACCAATTGTGAAAGGCCATCTGTATGCAAATTCTCACTTCATTGAAAAGTAAATTATCGTTTCTATTCACTTTCCAGAACTTTCTACGGGATTTATTGAAAGAAGCGAAGAAAATAAACGACGTTTCTGAAGACAAACTCATAGAATATACCGACACAATGGTCAGTTTTAGATATAAGCTTTAGTAATTACCTATAGCTATATATATATATATATATATATATATATATATATATATATATATATATATATATTACATATATATTATAACCTATACATTTTCATTACTTCACTTCAATAAAGATACAAACTTATTAAGTAGCTGCATGTTAGTTCGCGTCCCCAAAGGAGAAAAGTATCTAACTGTATAAAGAAATCCAGAACAAGCCCAAATAATGGAGTACGAAAGTTTCTTTTGTGAACACAAATTGTTTCTCCACAGCTCCAAGTGTTCGACTCCAACAAAGACGGCCGACTCCAGTTGTCTGAAATGGCGAAGTAAGTAGCAGTCACATAATAAAGTTTACATTTTAAGTTCCTTCAACGAAGAAATAAGTAATGAAAAAATTAAAAATTTTTAGATTTATTTTTTAAATTCTTTATATGTATTACCAGGGATTTTTGTACAAGAAGATGACGGTGTCAATCCCATCGTACCTCATTCCAAATATACTACTACTTAATATTAAATAATAACTAAAACTAGAAATTAAAATTAAATAAATAAAGCTTATTGAAATGTAGTAATCAAATGTTCTCTTGAATCCCAATGAACCGTGAGAAAAATGTTAGATCAGAAGGGGCAAGAGAAGTATTCTTATTTTTTTTTCGGTATCATGAGCAACATAGTTTCTAACCGACTTCCAAAAAAGGAGGCGGTTATACGTTCGGCTCTATGTATTTCTTTTTTGTATGTTCAACGATAACTCCGCCGTCTGTTGACCGATTTTCAAAATTCTTTTTTTTTTATGTAAAGAGTATACTTCGAAGTTGGTCTCGTTTTTACAAAAATGGTAACCTGATGATGGGATCCATGAGGAATCGAAGGAACTCCTCAAAATTTATATGGACACATAAAATGATTTCTACTTTTTCTAAAATAACCCAAGCATATGCTACCAAAGAGTAAGATTTTGCACCAAGGTATACCCTGGATCCAAAAGTACTGAACAGAACTCCTGACTCCTTATAGATACATGATTGGGGATTTCGGCATTGCTTAAAGAACTGCAAGCATAAGCCACTGTGTCAATTAAAGTAATCATCATCATCACCACCATCATCACACCATAAATCGTGACATAATAATAATATAATAGGTACTTCTCATAATATTTTACACCGTCACGGATATCTTTGAATATTACTCCGCCGTATAAGGACCGATTTTCAAAATTATTTTTTTGATGGTATAATTTTAATAAATGAATTGGGTATAATTTGAAATTGGTCTCGTTGTCAAAGCGGTGACCTGATGATGGCATCCATGAGGAATCAAGGGAATTCCTTGAAATTTATATGGACAGTATAAAATAATTTACAGATACAGTAATCATCATCATTTTCTTATATAAAATACCTAATGGAAGTTTGGCGCGTATTCAACTATACATTCGATCGTTTATTTTAAATGTTCTTAAAATGTGATAATAATAATTTAACAAATATCACTAAAAAGGGAAAAATTATTATTATTATTAGACAAAAACTAAGTACATATTTCTCTACTGAATCCCCAAAATTTTAAAGTCGGTTCCAGCCAACTTGAACGTGTTCTATTTTAAATATTGTTTTATCTGGATGTTGTTCGGGCTGGTACCGACTTCAAAACTATGAAGATTGAGTAGAGAAATAGTTAAAATTTCAGCCAAATTTAAAAGGGGAATTATTTAGAAAATAAGTTCTATTTCATACTTTTATGTGCATTTTTACATTGGAAGTCGGTTTAATTTTTTGTTTATTGAATGGCACTGTCAATCTTCATTATACACACAAAGCATCTTGCTCTACCTAACAATGCCTACACGTATTTTAACTGAGGAAGTTTGTGAATCTTTTACGCCGAAGCCGATATTTTGATTTGAATTAGGTACATACTTTAGTAGGACACTTTTATCGCGACAAAATGGAGAGTTGCGCACAGATAGATTTAAAACTTCTTTAATCGCGAGGAAAATTGCGGGCCAAAGCTAGTTGATAAACTCGGGTACACTCAATAAATAACACAAGGGCTTAGATTATCTTTTTATATTGTGATGAAATTCCGTAAAAGTGAAAGCCCATAAAAAGTGTAAGTTTATTCGCTCGACCTCTGTTGCCCTACAAAATGTCGTGAGCGGCGGCGGTGAGTAACAGGTGTTCCATTAAATGAACGCTGGAGCAAAATTAAGTTACTGGACTGTCGATACCTACTTCTTTATTTATTACACAGCTAAAGAAGGTGAGAGCGCTATATCCGATATCGATAATTTGAGAAGCAGCTTTAATATTTTTTACATTGAAATATTAGGTCTTTACCTATGAAATTGCCGTTCTGTATGAAAAAATTTAAACGATTTTTTTTCATGTATTTTTTATTTGTATTAATCGAAGTAATCACCCATGCAATCAATGCATCTTTGCCAACGCAGTGGCAGTTTATTGATGCCATTCTTAAAGAAATCAGCTGGACAGGAGGCAACCAATTCTTCAAAGGCATTTTGTACTGCCTCTCGGGTATTGAATTTTTTTCCCGCCATGAAGTTATCCAAATTCTGGAAAAAGTAGTAGTCTGTAGGCGCAAGGTCTGCTGAGTAGGGCGGATGACGGAGAGCTTCCAACCCCAGTTCTTGCAACTTGGATACCGTCTGCTGTGCAGTATGAGGTCGCGCGTTGTCGTGCAGGAGCAGCGGAGACGAGCGATTGACCAATGCTGGTTGGAGATGTGTAAGCTTCTCCATCATTGTGTTCAGTTCTTCACAGTACACATCTGCAGTAATGCTCACCCCGTTTGGTAAGAAGCTGTGATGAATCACAACGGCGCTAGACCACCAAACAGTGACCATCACTTTTCTAGGGGTAAGTTTTCGTTTAGGGCATTGTTTAGGTGCTGAACCAGGATGCAACCAACTTACTGAGCGCTTGCGGTCATTAAACAGAATCCATTTTTCATCGCAGGTAATAATGCGGTTCAAAATTCTTTCATTAGTGTGTCTGTTGAGCAGTGCAATGCACGTCTCGACTCATACTTCGGGCTGGCGATCATTGAGTTCGTGGGGCACCCATTTGTCAAGCTTTTTTACCTTGCCAATTTGACGCAAATGGACCAATATTGTTTGGACGCTAACGTGCTGCTGAAAAATTAGCTGCTGCTAATTCAGCCGTAGATTGTGTAACATCAGCTTCCACAATCGCCTTTAATTCGTCATTGTCGACCAAAGTCTTCGGACGACCGCGAGGTTCATTTTTCAGGTCGAAATTTCCAGAACGGAAGCGAGCAAACCAATTACAGGTGGTGCGTTGGTATGTACTGTTAGCTCCGTAAACGTCGTTGATGTTGCGTGCCGCTTGTGCCGCGTTGCTGCCACGACGCGACGGTACTCATATTCCATAATTATTACTCGAATTTTTAACGTATCCATGATGACAAAAAAGATTGAAATGCGATGAAAATGTAACACTGACAATCAATTATCAAATCAATTAACAAATGACTACTTTAGGAAAAAGAATTCCATGTTTTTAAAATAAAATTAATTTGAAATTAGAATTCTTAGCCAAACAAAAATTATTTTGATTTGAAATGGCCAGTACTGCAGAACGGCAATTTCATAGGTAAAGACCTATTATTTACCAGTCTTTGTCATTACATAACATGATATCAGATATTATCTGACCTAATCAATGTGAAAACTCTTTTATATACCGACGACATAAGAGCGTGTTCCGGCCCGAATTCGGCTATCGTATCGCGTAATGTGAAAACTCTCTTAGGTAAGTTTAGTTAATTAGAGTGCAAACTCCTTAGAAGTGATAAAATGTTTTTATTTTAACTTGTGGCCAGTATACATATACTAGTGCGTAAATGCTACTAAACACTACAACTAAACATAGTTCAAACAATTTAATTATTTAGCACAGCTTTACACTATCTCCCTGATATACCGCTAAGTATGATGCATTGTTTTTTTTATTGGCTTTTCAAAAAGTACGTAATAAGCCAGGAAATATTGTCTTTTCAATGGCACATCTACGATCAACCGTTGAAGAAATACAGTCATCACAAAAGTGAGATTGTTGGAGAGCATTAAAAACGCTCTATACAAAGAATTATGCACGAGTGACGTCACAGCAGTTGAAAGTGTATGAAGATAAATACAAAATTGATTTAATTAACTTAAATACTGCGTTTATGTATATATTTATTGTTTAAATAAAAAATGTCACAAATAACATAAGGTATTGAATAGTATTTTTCGTTTTTCGATCATAACAAAAAAACGTAGTTTTTTGTCATTCTTAGTTTTGTGACTTTTTAATTTAGCAGCTGCTTACTGTGCTTTTTGCATTTCTCGGCGCATATTAATGTTCCCTTTCGAAAAATATAATAATTTTGCTGATTTAAAACAAATGCATATTGTGAAACTTAAGTAACTATTCAGTATATTATGTCATTGCGTTCACGAGGTTTTCACGCGTTGAATATTATGGACACAACTTAGCCGTGAATTTACAGCGACGCCCACACCGACTTGGCCGGTTACGGTGGCCGGTTTCATTGAAACCAGGCCAGCTACGCAGGAGTTATATTTATAGTTCCAAATTGTGTGCACAGTAAACATGAGCACTCTCTCTTACTTTTACTCTCGAAACTAGGTTTCAGTTTCGGTCACACGACTGGTGAGAGATATAGCGCAGGACCAACTTTTTACATGTCCGTACCGCATGGATCATCTTTCTTGTCAGACAATCAGGTGATCAGCCTGCATTGTCCTAACCAGACTTGGAAACAATATTTTTTTTGTTATTCCAACGCGAGATTCGAACCCACGACCTAGAGCCAAGCTCTAAACCACTGGACCACCAATTCACGACGATATTTTAGAGCCGGCACATGATTTTTTTAAATGGCTTTTCTTTATATTTCTTATCCACATTGATCGTGTCGTCATTATCCTTAACATTCTCTTTATATTGTACACAATATTGTAAACATGGGAAAAGTTAAAAATAAAAATTATTCTCATTCTAAAAAAATATTCTTATTATAATATCGTGGTTGTTGCAGGCTACTGCCCGTCAAGGAGAACTTCCTCTGCCGCCAAGTGTTCAAGGTGAGGGACGTTCCATTTCCCCGCGTCACGTAATCTGACACCTCATCTCCACTCTGTCACCCGGAGAGATTGCATCATTTCCTTCCTCACTTCTGTGTGCTGTTTGCGAGTTTTTGTCACTGCTCGCTGTGAAGAAATTGACCACAATTTGTATGGGATCGAATACTTAGTATGTATGTATGTATAATAAGTAGTTAACTTCTTCACGGCGAGCAGTGACAACAACCGCACTCGGTGTGATGTACCGTCACGAGTCGCATGTTAACGTTCCTTATTCAAATGTAAATGATACAATGCGTCATTGATAACTAAAATATCTGCCGTTTTAGGGTTCCGACCCAAAGGGTAAAAACGACTAAGAACGACGAAAGACTCCGCTGTCCGTCCGTCGTCAGACAGACGTCTGTCACCAGGCTGTATCTCATGAATTGTGACAGCTAGACAGTTGATATCACAGATTATGTTTTATGTTGTCACTATAACAACAAATACTAAAAGTGGAATAAAATATATATTAAGGTACCCACGTGTTTTTTTTTATTGACACCAAACGTGATTTTTTGCCGTTTTGTACGGAACCCTTCGTGCACAAGTACGACTCGCAGTTGGCCGGCTTTGTTTATTTACCCTCGACGCAAAAAGAGATGTTATAAGTTTGATGGGTCTGTGGCATCGTAGCTTCTAAAGAAACGGACCGATTTTGAAGCAGTTTTCGTTACAAATCTGATGTGATCGAGGTGGTTCCTAGCCATCATCATCAGCTCTCTTACTGTTTGGCAAAAGGTAATCGGGGATTTATATCTACTTTAATATTTTTTAATTTATTTATTCATTTATAAAGCGCCGTGTCCTTTACATTATGTGTCCTTTGGGAACGTTTATGTGTTAGTGTTCGTGGCCGCACACCACATTCCTTGTAAATTGCTATTTTAAATTCATATTTTACTTAAATTTACTAATGGGTATTATAAAGTAGTATGTTTTTATTTGCACACTGTAGATGCGATTATATTTTGCACGTCAGATACATGTATGCTTTTAATTTTACTATCCATTTTAATAGTACCTTCGACAATTTAACTTTTTCAATATTGATCTCCTTAGTTCCGGTCAGTTGAACAGTTTTATTTGATAGTCCACAGCTCAAATGTTGACAAACTTCCGGCCGAATACTGCCTCCTATTCACAGGCCGTCGCTGTCTCTTCTAGCCGTAGTGACAACAAGACAAGGACAACATGAGATTTGAGCGTTACTTAATTTAACTATCGTTCGACAGTATTCGGCCGCTACCCACATAGAGCTTATCCTAAGTACATGATTATTTGTGAAATCAAACATATTATTTCACTAAATGAAATGGCTTGCTTTACCCGCCATGTCGCATACATACTCATACACATTTTAAAGAAAAATCATACATTTACTTTTACAAAAAAATATTAATAATTAACTGAAAGTTTATCTCAAATATACAAAAAAGATCTTATGAAAAGCTTCTTCTAAAATTGTTTTTTATATATAAAGGGTAAAATTAATGACTTACATAATATTAATGTACTTTTTTTATCAATATCAAAGGATTACAAATAAATTAGGCAAGGAATATTATATTGTGTAAAAAGGCTTGTTGTTGACACATACATAGCTGTGAAAAGCGCACTATTTCGCGTTCTTGTACTGAAAAGCATGACTCCTAGTTTATTTGCTTGTCTGTCTGTTCTATAACACGCCTGTCTCTTCGCACTCTTAGGAGGGCATAGAGGTAAGTTAGACAATCAATACAATAATGTCTGGATTATTTTATATTATTATTTTTGAATTAACTCCTTAAATGTCTATAGATTTAGACAAAACAGCTCGCTGGCGCCGATTTCGTGATGAAAAGATGCAAAAGTTAAATAATTACTCAAAATTTTGTCTAAATGTAATTAATTAATTTAGTAAGCAAGTAATAAAAACGTAAATATCGATTATCGATAGTTTATTGACACTAATGTACAAATTGTAAAAAATTGTAGACTTTATTTCCACATTTTTTTTACCATTGATCTTTATACACACCTATTATTGCAACACTTTCAGAATTTTGAAAGCACGACAACTACACGTATAATTATAATTTACTTTTGGAGGAAGGCAAGTAACATGAAAGCTAGCATCAACCTTAGGCTAATCTTTTATCATTTTATTTACTTACTTCGGTACCAATTTTCTTCATGTATATAAGTACTTAAATCGCTAATCACAGTTTTTAATTTCAAAGGGTGCTACGAAATTAACAAAAGACGACATCGAGCGGGTGTTCTCTCTATACGACAGAGTAAGCATACCATAGAAGATGTACTCCTATTTTACCACATCTGTTCTAACCATAAGTGTCAACCATTAGATAATTTATCCTAACTGTAGCTACACATATAGGAGGGCTGCACTAAAAGTATCGGGAATGGAATATTTCCACTGTTCCTGTCATATTAAAATCTTTTTAATTTAAAACTCGTTGGTTTTAAAAATCGAATACCGTTTATTTATTTAAAAAAAGATTCTCGGTCTTGTCACAAGGTCTTGTCAAACTTGTTTAGTCGTTGAGAAAATGGAATTGACTCGAGAAAATTCTAAAGCTATGATTTATTATGACTTTCGAAGTGGTTTAACACAAAAACAGTGTGTTGACCGGATGATTTCTGCATTTGGTGATGAAGCCCCATCCAAAACCACAATTTATCGCTGGTTTGCTGAATTTCAACGTGGACGTGTCAAGCTCAGTGATGATCCCCGTCAAGGTCGTCCAAAAACTGCAGTCACCCAAGAAAACGTTGATGCTGTGCGTAAGCTGATTGAGGAAGATCGACATGTGACATACCGCGAAATTCAGGCAACTTTAGACATTGGCATGAGTCAAATACAAATAATCTTGCATGAACAATTAGGTGTAAAAAAGTTGTTTTCCCGATGGATACCGCATTTGCTTTGTGAAGAGCAAAAAGCGGCTCGCGTTACTTGGTGCGTCAGAACTCTCGAAAGATTCCACGCAGGATCCTCAAATGCTGTATACAACATCGTATCAGGTGACGAATCCTGGATATACGCGTACGAACCCGAAACAAAAAACCAGTCACGAGTTTGGGTGTTCGAAAATGAGTTAAAGCCAACAAAAATTGTTCGTTCACGGAGTGTTGCAAAAAAAATGGTGGCCACGTTTGTCAACGGCCATTTTGGAGACCCCAACTTCCGAATGGAATGGTTGCTTCAATGATTGGTTCCATCGTATGGAAAAATGTGTCAAATTTCGCGGAGAATACTTCGAAAAGTAATAAATACATTTTTAAATAGTAATGTTGTGTCACTTCCTTGATTCCCGAAATTTTCAGTGCCGCCCTCGTAATCGAATCGAAATTAAAAAGCTTCTAATCTAAAACAATCAATTTTCTAAATGCTAATAACAAGTTTTATACTTATTTCAGGACAATAATGGCTCCATTGAAAATGAAGAACTTCGTGGTTTCCTAAAAGATTTATTGGAATTAGTGAAAAAAGTAAATATATTTCGTATACTTCAATTTTTATGGCAAATTTTAGCTACAGCACAAATGTGCATAGAGCAGATAAAATAATTATCGTAACACAGAAAACAATTTAATCTTGTGAATGTGCTACAATTTACAAACGATTGCAACGCATGCGTTTTCAAATTTCCTTTCACTTTTCCAGGATTACGACGCGCAAGACCTTCTGGAATTCGAGGAGACGATCCTCCAGGGCGTGGAGTACAGCAGCGAGGGCAAGATCAGCAGGAAGCAGCTGACGATGATCCTGCTGGCGCTCGCCAAGCACAACCAAGAGGAAGACCCCGCGACGCCGTGAGCGGCCCCCCGCGCGGCACACACTCCGTCCGAATATCCGAACGAATTAACTACTTCATTTTTCTTTTTCTTCTTTGCACAAATTATACAAACGTGACGGGAAACGTTTCTTTTGTTGGCTAGAAACAAAGTTAAGGGTCTATAATCTATATACATACGATCCACGATGAAAATCCAGCGCCGCAACCTTGATGAAGAGTAGGACGTAGGTAGAGGACAAACTTCAATAAAAGTTATTGACACTATTGGTATTGACCCTAATGACGGCAAAAATGATTACCGTATTGGATCTGCAGGTTGGACTGTGTAAAGGCCGTTGCACAAACAAGATAGATAAATGTATGGCATGCTTCACTGTCTTCTAATAAGTGTCGGGTAGCTCAGGGATTCTCAAGGTGGGTTCCGCGGAACCTAGGGGTTCCGTAGAATAGTAATCAGGGGAACCCTGATTTTTTGATGCCAAAATTATTTATTATTCTTGGAAAAAAATGCCACAGTTACAAAGATTACTTAAAATAGCACAAAATGTGTGATGAGAAGAACTCGTAATGAGTTCTTGTTGAAGTTAGAGTAGAAGTTGAGTTTATGAAAGTAAAACTGTTCTTATATATTATACAGTGTTGGTATGTAATCAATCATGGGGTACCACGAAATAAAAGGTGTTTGGTTGCCTCTAAAATTTAGGAACCTCTGGGATAGCTTATTCGGAAGTTTAGTTTCTGCTTATTTTATATCGAGCGACAGAAACAAAACATGTAAGCTATCGGATACGTATCAGAATATTGTGAAACAGGCCCAAAAACTTTTTAATTTGAATTGACAAAATTACAATGAAGTGAAGTGCTAATAATAATATGTTTAGGTACTATAAATGACTAAAGCACATTTTTTTCGTTTCATATTTATCCTAATCGTTAAATATAACAAAAATTTGCCGTGAGAGTAAACGAGAATTGGCACGATTGAGCCATGTTTCGTAAGAGCCTACGTCAAAAATTTTTCGCCATTTCGTAAGTACCTAATAGTGACTGTTTAAACTAGATTTTTGTATCCATTTTCCCATCTTTTAAAACGCCTATGATTTACTTCGTTTCGGATCGAAATCGAAAGTAAAAATAATTAATAATTTGTGCAAAGAACCAAAAACCTACCCAGTCCGTATTATGTAATTTACATTAGAGTCTAGAAAGAATGTTATTTAAATTATTTATATATTTGTAATGTTGCCGCAATGGTCGAAACTGTACCTAATACGAAACAAAAACGTATATTCATCGCAGGGGACAAATTTTAAATTCTGTTCTAACCTGAAGATTATCTCAGAGCACTTTCATTTAGAAACAAAAATGTTACTGAATACAAGAATAAGAATGTATTTTTTTAATTAAAAATATTAAGTTCATTATAGTTTGGTAACGTTGTAGGCCGAAGCCGAAGTAGAATTAAGCCGAACAAAGCGCTGGTATACTATATACATTATACATGTTATGTAACTCGTGAATAGACGTAGCTAGGTTAACAAATCCTCTTTCCCTATAGTCTCGCTGTTGCTATATTGAGTTATATGTGTCGTATGTGATATGTTAGCGCAATGAGTCAAAATCTCATTGAATGTATTTTAATCAAGACAACGTTTATTTTGTTTTACAAAGTGTTATAAAATTTTATACATGCCAAATCGATGCCAAATATATAAAAGACTAATCATCTAACATAGATACAAATATTTTCATATACCTATCATGATTTATGACGCACCATACCTATTGATCACAAAATTCGTACATATCTTCTCTCGTTAGGTCCACTTTCATAATCTGAAAGATTGTAATATTTTAACATTCGTTATTATAAAGTTAAATACCTACTTGTTACTGTAAAAAATAACAATGTTTGATAAATAACATAATTCATTTTAATTACTACTATCTACTAAGACAAAAAATAACACTTATCTTATAAAATAATTATAATATTTATTTACGAATGTACGAAAAATATATATATACATATATTTAAAAGGTCTATTTAAAGATTGACACTGAAAAAAATCAACAAATTCTTCAAAGGCATTTTGTACTGCCTCTCTGGTATTGAATTTTTTCCCCCTAAAAATTTACCACCAAGACCACCAAACAGTGACCATCACTTTTCTAGGTGTAAGTTTTCGTTTAGGGCATTGTTTAGGTGCTGAACCAGGATCTAACCAACTTGCTGAGCGCTTGCGGTTATCAAACAGAATCCATTTTTCATCGCAGGTAACAATGCGGTTCAAAATTCCTTCATTTGTGTGTCTGTTGAGCAGTGCAAGGCACATCTCGACGCGTACTTCGCGCTGGCGATCATTGAGTTCGTGGGGCACCCATTTGTGAAGCTTTTTTACCTTGCCAATTTGACGCAAATGGACCAATATTGTTTGGACGCTTACGTCGAAAGCTGCTGCTAATTCAGCCTTAGATTGTGTATCATCAGCTTCCGCAAACGCCTTTAATTCGTCATTGTCGACCAAAGTCTTCGGACGACCGCGAGATTCATTTTTCAGGTCGAAATTTCCAGAACGGAAGCGAACAAACTAATAACAGGTGGTGCGGTGGTTTGTAGTGTTACCTCCGTAAATGTCGTTGATGTTGCGTGCCGCTTGTGCCGCGTTGCTGCCACGACGGTACTCATATTCCATAATTACTCGAATTTTCAACGTATCCATGATGACGAAAAAGATTGAAATGCGATGAAAATGTAACACAAATCAATAAACAAATGACTACTTTAGGAAAAAGAATTCCATGTTTTTAAAATAAAATTAATTTGAAATTAGAATTCTTAGCCAAACAAAAAATAGATTTGAAATGGCCAGTACTGCAGAACGGCAATTTCATAGGTAAAGATCTATTATATACAGCCAAACGTATAACCGCCTCCTTTTTTGGAAGTCGGTTAAAAATAATTAAAAATAAGTATAAGGTCTTTTTAAATTCTTTGTTTAATACCTTATATTCCTACACGAAACTTACACTTTAAACATAAATAACAAATGCTTTGTGAGCACACATATTTTATTTTACGAATATAATATATGTAACTAAATATGTAAGGTGTAAAATTTAAAATAATATGTATTATGTAGTGGTTTATTAGATATAATACATTATACAATGATAGCCACAAGTTGAAAACAAAAAGTAGATATTAAAAAAGTGGCAATCTCCTCTTTATAAAGGGGAGATTGCCACTGCCATTGCCTCCTCCTCTCCCATTTAGTTTCAAAATCTCTTTTTACAAAAAATCTAAATCAAACCATACTCGTTATAAGTTCCAATATCATATAAATGATGGCCATTTTTTTTGAACTAATTAGAATTAAATTCGTTGAATGAATATATTAATGGTATTAGCATTGATGTTGTGATAACTTTAAGCACTGAAGCACAAAACGTCGTGTTATTTATATTTATACCTACTGTAATATGACGAGCTGACATTAACATAGGTAATTATTATATCTAATCTGACTTTATCCTACATTTATTTATAAAGGGCCATACTGACCATCCAGCCTGCAAGCCCAAGGCCGCGGACTTGTAGGCAAAAATTATAAATGATTGACACTAATGAAAGATATTAGTACCGGTGCAGGATTTGCTGGATGGGCCGTGAGTGTGGCGCTTAATATTGCCATACTGACCGGCCAGCCATGTAATCCAATTCCACAGCGTTGAAGCGAACTTGTAGGAAAAAATTTATAAACACTTTTGACACTAATGACGTCTCTTATTTAGTATCGGTGCTTGATTTACAGGCTGGACGGTAAGTATGGCCTTTACAAGGTGCGCACGTTTTGAAAGTAAAAAAAAAGTTTGAAGTGTGTGTCCATTTATTTATAAGTCATTATTTTGAACGTGCATTTTCGTCGCGCTTATCTTAACGCTTATTGTCTTTAACTGTAAAGGATCTCAGTGTAGGTATATATTCACCACCATAGGCATATACCTAACATCACTTGCGTATTTTGATGGTTAAATGTATATTAATATATGGTCATTAATTATTGTCCAGTAGGATTTTTATATTAAAAAGCAATATTCATCCCTATTATTGTGCTACCGCTATATTAAAAACTTTTCACAATTATTAATCTTCCACAACAATTAATTTCTAGAACCTGGCTAACGTATAATATTGAAGCAGTGATTTCAAAACTAAAGATAGGTTATAAGTGCTATGACGTACTTTTGACTAGTTTTGACAGAGAAAATCTTCATACAAGAAAAAGTTCCGCCATCTTGATTTCACCCTACCTCAAATGTTAGCCATCTTGATTACAAGATACCTCAAACGTCAAAATAGCCCCAAACAATCCCATATGTGGGGCCATTTAAGTGGGGCAGTTTTTGCCTCGAGATACCTGGTCTATAACATAATATTCGTCTATGATTGTAACTATTTAAATGGCCTTGCTCACCGTCTGGTCTGCAAATCCAGCACCGGTACTAATGGCCATCATTAATAATTTATAATTTTTGCCTACAAGTCCGCTTCATGGACAAGGCCTTGGATTTGCCGGCTGGACCGTGAGTATTGTCGCTTATGAGTTATGGCGCTTAAAATGTTATAATAATAATTGTTAAAACTTTATTAATGCAAGCGTGCAGTCAAGGACATTCGTGGTACATACCACTTACGAACCTTATTGCCATAGCATGAAGGTCGAAATGGGGTTCATGGCAAATATCCTTGTCTATGTTTATCATATCGCGCTTACTCCGAGCTTAGGCTGGGACTATATGATTCGGAATCCGACGGGCGTGAAAAAATTCAGAGTGTTGAAAATAGAAGTCTACGCTGATACAGTAGACTTGAAAATCGAAGTGTCGAGCTGTCATATATGACATTGACATTTGACTCGACACTTGTTTGTTCGATTTTCAGCTCTTTGGTACTATCGCAGAGTTCAATTTTCAATGCTTTGAATTTTTCACAGGCCTTCCGGATTCCGGATCATAATATAGTCCCAGCCTTAATCCGTGCTTAATCGCTTAATCTGTATACCCCCTCATGTTAGTTACTTCGACGTTGAGGCAGCTCAGAAAATGTTGTTATTAAATTATGTCTCGTTGTTTAAATGTCTATAGTTTAAAATAAAAAAATGGGTATTTATGTTAGAATTTCATATATTAAAAATTTTGTATTTTTTCACATAATAAAACTATATTTGTAAAGATCTTACACTTTCGCGCTCAGAGTTTAAACCAAATAATGAAGTAGGTAAATAAGTGTTTTTTTGGTCTAAGCTCATAAGAGTCTTATTATGTCATAACTCATAACCAATGAAAATATCGTCAGTTCTTTGATAGTAAGATTGAATCTCATCATTTCTTTGATAGTAATCTTGAATCTCAACAGTTCTTTGACCACAACCTTATATTTTATAGTAAGCAATATTACTTAAAATAATTATTATTGTATGCTACTTGAAATGGAGAGTATATTAATTTACTATGTATTTCAAAAAGCTTAATATTATTTGTGAATTTTACTCAGAACTGAACTACAAATTTTATTTTCAATTTTTATTTTAAATAAAAAAAATTAGGTATGTAATATATTATGTGAAAAAATATCAAACTTACATGATAGGTGAATAATATTATTGTGACCCGATCGCCTGGCACTATATGATAATTATTATATTTGCTAAATATATTTATATTTGTATATTCTTTTGTTTCGTTTGTGCCCAATCTACTCAATCTGAGAATTCTATGTCTTAGGAACTCTCATTAAACCACAGTTACAAATTAATAAGCATCATTAATTTCTTGAAAGTTGAAATATTAATCTGCAGGATTTTTAAACATATCCCGTATTAATTTTTAAGAATGTTATTGCTTTTGCTTCGGAAATTGGTTTATATTTTTTGTTTAAAAATATTTAATTACTTTTCTCTTTTTGACGTGATAACGTCTTATAAATCGATGGAGCCGGCTGCACGCACGAAAAAACATGACTCATCCGTTACCTGTTACCCGTTATCGTTACCAAGTACCCAAATACCAGCGTTACCTCGCATTGCCTTTAACTCATTATTATTATTATTATTATTGTTGTTGTTGTTGACGTTGTCACGTTCAACTATCGTCAGTAAACCAACTTTACAGACAACCGGTTTTTTTTTTTGATATTATAATCTGGGGGCACAGTCCCCGCCAAGACGAGCTAAGCAAAGCGCAAGGGCACTACCTACTATTTGTACCTACAGAAACAACATAAAATTATAAAACTTGGAACTATCCTCTAAAGCCTAACCCCTTAAACTAGGGGATGGAAGTGGGTAGGAGGCCTAAGCAAATTAAGATGCTATACCTAGGTCTGAAAATTGACATTAGCAACTTACAGCCACATAAGCCAAAAGGAAGGGTAATGATTTCAGCAGTCTATATGAGAGCACCGTGGCCTAGTGGGTACACCGTTTGATTCGCACTCGCGAGAGTGCAGGTTCGATTCCCTGTTTGTGGCGTGTACCAATGAGACTTTTTCAGATCACAAGTACATTACGGACCGTATATAATACAGACCGGTGAGAAAGCTAAAAGGAATTTCTATTGTTTCACAAAAATATCAACGTCGACATGGGGCCTTTCATTTAAAACATTAAAAATAATTTATAATGCGACGTACCTCGGCAGCATATGCTATGGCGCACCGGCGTGGGCAGATAGGGCTACAATAGGAGCGGCCCGTCGTAAACTTTTGCAAAGCCAACGTTTCGCCTTAATATTTTTATGTAAGGCATACCGTACCGTAAGTACTGAAGCACTCCCAGTCTTAGCCGGAGTCCTACCAGTAGATTTAGAGATACAGCGTCGTGCAGCACTATATTATAAAAAAAAAAAATGACTAACCCTGACTTTTTAAGCGCGAAAGAAAGTAATAAGATAACTAGATTATTCGAGCCATTAGATATTTCTATACAGAACCTAATTTCTGAGTGGCAGGAACGGTGGGACAACACTATCAAAGGGCGTCATCTATATAATTTCTTCCCTTCGGTACGCGATAGACTCTCGAAGCAATGGATAGAAATAGACCACTACGTCGCTCAATTTTTGACAGGACACGGAAACTTTAAAGCGAAACTATTTGGATTTACATTAGTCTCGTCTCCGCTATGCGAGTGTTCGACCGAAGGTAGCCCTTATGAACAAACTGCTCATCACATACTCTGGGAGTGTGATCTCTGGTATGACGAAAGAATCGAAATGTTGAACAGCGTCCATTGTGTTTCTAGGGTTGTGTACTATGAAGATCTCGTGGGCTGTGCGAAGAACTTCCGAGCTTTCAAACGTTTTTGTCATAAGTACTATTGGAAACAATGCAACACTTTTTTGTCATTATAAATGCATTGTAATCAACTGTCATATTATAAATTAAAACCTTTAATTACATTCTGTCTTGTAGTCATTAAAAAAAAAAAAAAAACATGTTATTCCCGTGGTGCTTCCCCTTTAATTCTGACTTTTTGTCATCACAATTTTTGCTGTCTCCCGCTTTTTCTTGGGGAGGGAAACTGGAATACTTCCTACTCCTCCTACAATCTTCTGATTAATTTCGATGCGGGTTCCAAGACAGATTTAGCATATCCCCCGGGCACCCCTGAGATCACATCAAAGGGTTTTTGCGGTTGGTTACCACTGTCGATCCTGGCTACACAGGAGTTGCAGTGGTGGGTAAGTGTGGTGGGCCAATTGCCCGTTTAAAAAGTACATTACGGACGCTCTAACGGCGAAGTAAAACATCGTGAGGAAAACCGCACATGGTTGGCCCCAGACGTATTGAACAGACATTCCTCTGGACTAAGCTGACTATGTTGTGACAATGCCGCATGTGCTTGGGCAACCATACGACAATTAAAAACCAACTGTCCCAGGCACTACAGTATTTCAAGAGTGCGATACTTCGCTCGAAGAATACTGTATAAATCATCCAATAACTGATGAAAAGGCCTAAGTTATTTATGTTTCTTCCACAGTAGCGCCTAAACTACTGATCCTATTTTAATTAATTACGTGTCAAGAGATTCATAATAATATAGAGAACGTAGTATAGTGATAGCGACTATTTTATGTTATTTTAAAATAATTAAACCTTGAGTTCAATACACACGTATATTCAGATAACACGGTATTTCTGATAAGGAAGATGTAAGGAAGATGTAAGCACTCGCAGTTTTAGTGATTGCAGATGCAGAATCTAGGAGAAAACACAGGAGTCTAAAAAGGCCACTTTAGGTGTTTAATTTTTTTTTTCAACTCATATTAAACTGTCAAAATTGATGTTTTCTAATATGATGAAATTAGATTAATCATGTTGCCATTTTACCATTTCATGATTTGTGTATGGAAAAAAATATATGAAACATCTAAAGTGGCCTTTTTAGACCCCCAGATTTCGAGTTAGGCCATATTTACTGACCCGTAATTTGAGTATTTATCAGGAGTTACGAAACATTCCTTACCCCTCTACCCACGCGGGAAATGTTTTCTGTCCGTCTCGGAAGACAAAAACATTGTGTAGGTATTCCTACACAAATATGTCACGCCCCAATGTTTCAATGTTTTGTGTAATCAATAATGTTTCGAATAAAACACGCGCATGAGACGCGCCTTAACATGTATACCGATAAGGGGGGTCCGCGCGCGCCGGCGCTATGATCTACGTATATAGATGAGCGGATCAGGCGATATCGGAGCGCGGGGCGTACATTCGCTTGCTATGTATAATAGGCTATATAATTTATGTAGTCTGGTTACAGTTTTATAACAAAATATAGTTACTTGATTAAGATGTAGAGTTTGTGAAGTTAGGGCATGGCAGAGTCAGAAGCTTGGCTCTAGATGATCTGATAACTTTTTGACAGTGCGAGTCATTTTCATCATCATGTTACATGAAAATGTTGTCGGATATTATCATTAACAAATATTAATGTATTACAAGCGTTCCGATTGGGGACTTATACGAGACAAGCTTCCATTATCTTGTAGTTTAGTAGCTGGAGGTAGTAGCCCCTTAGGACTCCAGGACTCTCACTCTTTCGGTTACACAAGCTCAAGCTATATTTTATGCCAGTTTTCTGTGAGACCATGATATTCCCCGAAATAAGTATTAAAAATTGGCTGTAGACCTAATAAACGATCACCAGTGATTACATTGATTATTAAACTATTATTATTAATATTTTAGTTCTTGGCGAAAAAATGCAGTAGGCATAAAATATTAAATTATGATGATGATGATGATGATGATGGCGAAATACAAAAACTAAAACGTCACCTATTGCATTCCCCGGCAAAACTCCAGCAAATAAATTGTGTATCTCCTAGCATGGGCGTACCCAGGTAGGGGCAGGGGGGTAGCTCCTCCTCCCCCCCCCCCCCCTAGAAGATAAAATAAACGTCAATTTTCCAATTTTCAATATACCAGACCGACCATATTCTCGAAACAGGTATGAGCTGCCACCCCTGCAGCTGAAATCCTGGGTACGCCCTTGTCTCCTAGATAAGCAATTATAATAATAATAACCAATTCAATACCTAATATTGTATCCGTCTAAATAGCTTCTGAAAATACCACATTAGCTATTTGTGATAATTTTTACCCGACTTCCAATAAAAGGAGGCGGTTATGCGTTCGGCGATATGTATATTTTTTTGTATGATCAATGATAACTCCGCCGTCTGTTGACCGATTTTCAAAATTCTTTTTTTGATGTAAAGGGTATTCGAAGTTGGTCCCGCTTTCACGTAAGTGATGTTTTTTTTGTGTAAATAACCCGAGTTAAAATTCACGTAACTCGGGTTGAACTCGAGTTACGTAACTCGAGTTAGTATTTTTGATGTGGTTAAATAATGTCGTATTTCCATTATATTTGAATGAATCTGAACACTTTTTACAAGACGTAACACATCCACTCACTGGCGATTGAAATACATCAAAACCAAAGATTTACTTTTACTTTTCAAAAACATAACATAAAACAAGAAAATTTACAACAACAAATGGCACTTTAAGTTAACCTCAAATCTACATAAATACACTAAATATTCATAACTAAAAAGACGTGTCACTTAACTTGTTTGTTATTAACAGTTGTTGTTGTTTGGCGCTCAACAGGTTAATATGAATAAATACAGTCTCAAATTATCAGCAAACTTCACTTTATGTCGGTTTCATTCGGTTTTCGAACTCGAGTCGGAAAGAATTCAACTCAAGTTGGTCCGAGCTCAGCCCAACTTGACTTAACTCGAATTAGTTACTCGAGTCGATCATCACTAAAAATAACTAATTTATTAGCTAGCAACATTTCTCAATATATACTGTATTATCTGTGGCAACATTGGTCATTTGCTAATGACGCCATTGATCAAAATCGAATTGCAGGTTGTGGACTTGCGGTGCGGTTTTGTCACAAATCACAATACAAAAGCAATCGATTTTATTATCTATTCAGCAATCAGAAATTTATAACTAATAATGGGTGTAGATGTAGAAACAATTACAGCCGGAGACGGTAAGTCATTTTGAAGAATACGAAATTTATTTTTGTCCGAAGATAACCTTAAATCCATAATTATGTACCTAAAGAATTTTAAAAAATCTACTTCTACTAACTAATAAATTAAATCTCTCTGCTATTCAAAAATATTAGGTACTCGTATCGCTTTACCGAAACGGTATCAGTGCCTGTATATCTATAAATAGCGTTGTCTATTCTGTCTAGAAATCTAATACTATAAAAACAATTTTTTACTTTACAGTGCCCTAATATTTCGTAGAGCATCCCAATAATCTGTACTTTAGTGTATCGAAATCGATCGATATTTAAATACTTCCAGGTTCAAGCTATCCCAAAAAGGGACAAACAGTTGTCGTACACTACACGGGTACTCTCACTAACGGCAAGAAGTTCGACTCGTCCCGCGACCGTGGCAAGCCTTTCAAGTTCAGGATTGGAAAGGGCGAAGTCATCAAGGGCTGGGATGAAGGTGTTGCTCAGGTAAATCAATTCCCATTACAACAGGTTTCTGAGGAGAATTTGTTGGTTGTTAATCTATTCAATGGCACTTTTCATTCGATAACACGAATGAGTCGTCCAATCAGAAGCACTATTGCACGGATAAACTACTGACAAAACCTCCGAAACTGGGTGTGTCTGGCAATTTAAAAAAAAGTATTTGATGCACACTATTTGATGTGTGTGCAAATGAGACCTCTTAACTGAAAACTAAAGTCATACTACTATTTAACTATTTTTAATAATGAGAATTGAGCTTCAAATGTAATGAGAGTCAACTCTCAACATAAGCCGAACTTTAGGACTTGCCATCTTTCCAAATTTTTTTATATTGCTGTTAACCTACCTAATTAACCTACATGTTATGTAATGTAAACCTACTATGGTATGTATCAATATAAACGCGTAAAATTACGAGATATCAGAAAATTTGTGCATATGGCCATACATTTCATAGCAACTTACTAGCGTGTGATGTAACTTGCTAGTACAACTTTTATATGGGGCGTTTTTACGAGACTTGCAAAAGTGCTTCAAACAATCAGCAATATCTTTGAAAATTTTGATTTTTAGTATACTATTCCTTTTGTTAACTGTCTTATTTTTCAGAGCACTATTCATTTATGTAATAAAAAAAACAGGAAAATGCCTTATTCATTAGACAGATACGATTAAACAGTACATCTTAAAACTTAACAATTTAAGTAAGTTATAAAATCTACAAAAAAGATGGGCTTCTCTTTTCTACCCTCCTACGGCAAATCCAAAAGGAAGTGTTATGATTTTGGCAGTCTATGTATGTATGTTCCACCGTAGTACCTAAACTACTGGTCCGATTTAAATAAACAATGTGTTAGTATGTTCGTAATAATAGCCCGGGTAACATAGGCAAATAACAGCAATAACCCAACTACAGTAGTTGGGTTATAGTTTTTATAATTCTTCCTAATAATAAAAAAACTTTATTTAACAAAAATCTACTCATTTCAGATGTCTGTTGGTGAGAGAGCAAAATTGACTTGCAGCCCTGACTATGCCTACGGACAACAAGGACACCCCGGCGTCATCCCACCAAACTCTACCTTAATTTTTGATGTAGAACTCATCCGTCTTGAATAAGAGTCACAATTACATCTTGTTAGGTTTAGTTTAATTACAACTAGATGTGTTAATGATTATGGTTAAGGTATGGTGTGGCCGTTCATAACATTTTATTAATATTCTTTTTTTAATTTTTGTGCTTTTCACACAAACTATGTTATACAATAGGAATGTTTTTTGAAAAGGAATTGAAATAAGCATTTTTAGAGTCAAAGCATTCCAGCATTTTCAAGTCAATGAAACTTAATTTTTATAACTTTTACTAAACAATATGCAAGCTAAAACTGAGAGAAAGCAAATGTATACTTTATTTCTGTAATGATTTTACCAAATGGTAGTCATTTATTAAAAGCTTAACTGTAAAATTGAATAAACCCTCTGGAACTATAATTTTGTTTCTTATGAAAATGTTCATAACCTCAGATTAAATTCATAACATAATAACTCATAAGTTTTATTTAGAGGAGGTGTTGAAGACTGTCTATGTAAATTGTAAATGGCTTTCTGTGTTTTGCCTAGCAGTTTTCATTTTATGTTGCAACAGCTTTACTTTTAAGCCAAAAACTGAAAACAACTACTATACTATCTTATATATAAAATTCTGTTAATACTTATATAATAAGTGTTATAAAAGATTTAACAGATAATACAGAAGTGAAACCCGAAATGAAATTTTGTAGGTATTCAATAGGTTGTAAACTATTTTTTAAATTTTATTAATTTGGCATTTCCAATTTTCACCCTTCTATAAATAAATGTAGGTAGTTGTTTACAGTTTTATGCTTAAAAGTAAAGCTGTTGCAACTTGCAACATAAAATGAAAATGTCTTGGCAAAACACTCAAAGCCATTTACAAAGACAGTCTTCGACACCCGAAATAACTGTATAGAATGTTAATTACCATTTCGTGTATGTGTGGACTGAGGAACCTTCCTGAATTTCCTCAAAATAAGTAGGTATAGCCAATTTTAGTAGAAGTCTAAAAAAATTGTACTTAGAAAAATCTGGGAATTTGTAAAAAGATAGTTTAAGAACTACAGCCCTCAGAGTGTGGTCCCTCAGTTCACACACCGCTATTTTCCAGATCTCGAAAAGTATGTGGAAAAGTATGTGTGTGTGGGTGTTTTTTTCGCTATAGAATTTTCGTAGAGCTTTTGTAAAGTTTTTCCAAATTTATAGAATGCATAACATCAGAAATAAAAAATCGATAACCACCGAAGTGTGGTCGGTCCCTCAGTTCACACAAAAGTGACATTCATTTCGCGTTATATTAGGTAGGTCTTTACCTATGAAATTGCCGTTTTGTATGAAAAAATTTAAACGAATTTTTTAAATTTATTTTTTATTTGTATTAATCGAAGTAATCAACCATGCAATCAATGCATCTTTGCCAACGGAGCGGCAGTTTATTGATGCCCTTCTTAAAGAAATCAGCTTGACGGGAGGCAACAAATTCTTCAAAGGCATTTTGTACTGCCTCTCGCGTATTGAATTTTTTTCCCGCCAAGAAGTTATCCAAATTCTGGAAAAAGTAGTAGTCTGTAGGCACAAGGTCTGGTGAGTGGATGACGGAGAGCTTCCAACCCCAGTTCTTGCAACTTGGAGACCGTCTGCTGTGCAGTATGAGGTCGCGCGTTGTCGTGCAGGAGCAGTGGAGACGAGCGATTGACCAATGCTGGTTGGAGATGTGCCAGCTTCTCCTTCATTGTGTTCAGTTCTTCACAGTACACATCTGCAGTAATGCTCACCCCGTTTGGTAAGAAGCTGTGATGAATCACACCGGCCCTAGACCACCAAACAGTGACCATCACTTTTCTAGGGGTAAGTTTTTGTTTAGGGCATTGTTTAGGTGCTGAACTAGGATCCAACCAACTTGCTGAGCGCTTGCGGTTATCAAACAGAATCCATTTTCCATCGCAGGTAATAATGCGGTACAAAATTCCTTCATTTGTGTGTCTGTTGAGCAGTGCAATGCACGTCTCGACGCTTACTTCGCGCTGGCGATCATTGAGTTCGTGGGGCACCCATTTGTCAAGCTTTTTTACCTTGCCAATTTGAGACAAATGGACCAATATTGTTTTGACGCTAACGTCGAAAGCTGCTGCTAATTCAGCCGTAGATTGTGTATCATCAATCGCCTTTAATTCGTCATTGTCGACCAAAGTCTTCGGACGACCGCGAGGTTCATTTTTCAGGTCGAAATTTCCAGAACGGAAGCGAGCAAACCAATAACAGGTGGTGCGTTGGTTTGTAGTGTTAGCTCCGTAAACGTCGTTGTTGTTGCTTGCCGCTTGTGCCGCGTTGCTGCCACGACGGTACTCATATTCCATAATTACTCGAATTTTTAACGTATCCATGATGAAAAAAATTGAAATGCGATGAAAATGTAACACTAATCAATAAACAAATGACTACTTTTGGAAAAAGAATTCCATGTTTTTAAAATAAAATTAATTTGAAATTAGAATTCTTAGCCAAACAAAAATTATTTTGATTTGAAATGGCCAGTACTGCAGAACAGCAATTTCATAGGTAAAGACCTATTATTACCGACTTTTTTAATTATTTTTCTACGTAGAATTTTTGTAAAAAAAATTGTAGAATTTGTAGACAAAATTTCAGAAAAATCTATGAGCCCATTTTGAAGATATTAACCATTAAGTTGAGTCCCTCAGTTCACACACTGGTGTATAAGAAAAAATCCGTATGGTGTCGTGGGACACCGGATAGGAACGAAGTTCCTTATTAAAAAAATATTAACAGGTCCCCATATAACAAAGATTTTTCATGGCGTAATGTTTTTTTAAATTCCGCTTCTGTTAGTTATTTAAAAGGTAAATAATGTGTTTTGAAAACACGTCAGAGGTATTTTAGACGTAAAAAACGTAAAAAAATACGTGATGCACATATGATCCACGAGCGTGGTGGATGACTTTATGATTCCTAAGTCCCATGCATCATATATGGTCCGAATCATATGTGATTCATTGGGCGTATAGAAACAATATTTCAGTGCTACGTTCATGAATCAAATATGATGCAATGATTTACGATCTGTGTAAAAATAATAATTGAGTTGATGGTAGTGTTTTGACACATTTCTGTCAATCAATGTGACAGAAATGTATTAAAACATGTGATTACCTGTGTGATTACCACTTTTAGGTTATAATTTATTGTTGTTTTTATTACGAAGTGAACGATATAACCTATATAAAAATGAGTTCGAGGATAAATTATAAAATTCTAAGCAGGAAATACTTAGAATTTTAGAAGAATCTGGTCAAGACGGAGATTTTAGTGATGGAAGCGATGAATAACTCATCGCTTCCATCACTAAAATCTCCGTCTTGACCAGATTCCTCAATCCAGATCAACCTGATTATGAAGAAATAGAGGACGAAGAATCTTTTGGAGTTGACGAGTTGGGAGAGGAGTATACTGAGGTTGAAAATCAAGGCGAAACTCTTAGTGATATTGAAGCAGAGGTTTCCAGGACTGGTCCTGTTTCAGCGGTAGCCGAAGATGGATCGGCAATAGAGGATGATCAGGAGAATCACTCGGCTGCCCGTGATCAACTGAATGATGATCAGGACACTGAAAGTCATATATGGGTAGAAGATATATTACCAATTTGAAGGGAATCATTTACAGGCAGATCTGGCTTACAAAATGCTGAGGCTGTATCCAATGAAGAGGGTAAAATAACCATAGAAAAGATAATGGAGTATTTCTTGTCAGACGATTTAATTGATTACATGGTGGAAAAAACCAATGCTTATGCAGTACTTTTGAAGCAGGTACGGGTAAAACAATTCTCTAGAATAGGACGATGGACCGACATTGATAGGGAAACCATGAAAAAGTTTTTTGCCATCATATTGTATATGGGACTAGATAAGAAACCACCAGTAGAACAATACTGGTAAATGGACCCATTATATTATACTCCCTTTATTCACGAAATAAATATGTCTTATAATCGATTTATAAATATATTGCGTTGCTGGCATTTCGAAGATGCACAACCTGATAATGACGACGTTTTATATCGCATTCAACCTTTGGTGGATAAAATGGTTGCCAAATTTCGTGAAATATACGTACCATCTAATACAATAGTTGTTGACGAATCTCAAATAAATCACCAAGGTAGACTAAAAATAAAAACATACAATCCAGCCAAAACACACAAGTATGGTATAAAAATATACAAAATGTGTTCCACCAATAGTTACACATGGTCATACGCGATACATACTGGATCTGGTGGTACTTCTATAGAAAGTCTTGATAAGCCTGGAACGATTGTCGTAAAGCTTTGTCTGCCACTTCTAAATGAAGGCAGATTGATAGTAGCAGATAATTATTATACTGGGCTATCTTTGGCAAAATATTTGAAGGATAAAAACACAGATTTGTGCGGAACTTTACGAAAGAATAAAAAGAACCTTCCCAAAGATATCATAGCGAAAAATCTTCATCGCGGCGAAACTATTGCAAGGCAAGTGGATGCGTATGTAACTGTTCTAAAATGGCACGACAAGCGCGACGTTTTGATGATATCAACAAATTCCTGGCAAAGTGAGACTTCAAAACCGAATATGATTATCGACTACAACGATGCTAAAAAAGGGATTGATGTTGCAGATCAGCTGAGTAGTTATTATTCACCTCTTTTAGAAAAAGTATGACATGGTACAAGAAAATTGCGCACGACCTACTTTTTCAAGCAGCTTTTTCAAGTAGCAGCGACCTACTTTTTATAGTCAACACCAGAGTAATTTATAATGAAGCTAATAATGCATCAATTACGGTTAAAGAAATACTGGAAGCAATGATTCGTTATTGGCTGGGTGAGGCTGTACATAAAAAAAACAGCAACGTCAACCACCAACACCAAGATCTTCAGGACAACATTGCCTAACTCAAATACCACGTAAGGACGGAAAACTTGTACGTAGACGGTGTGTTATCTGCTATGCAAAAAATAAAGCAGAAGGAACTCCCCTGAAAACTAAGCAAGTCAACATGGAGTGTCTGAAATGCGGCAAGGCTTACTGTCTGCAATGTTTCAATGATGCACACTCAAATCCTGGACGTGCAAATAATTAGTACGCATAAATTCGAGTTTATACTCACCTTACCTATCTTTTTTCTATCCTTTTTGTACAATTTCAATAAATATTCTAAAATAAATATTGTTCGTTTTATTTTTTTCAAATTTCTTTTTCTTCCATCATGAAGAAAATATGTGGCTGCAGGGATACTAAGGGGGAGGACATTTTCATTATTTTTTCCGTAGGATGCACCGTTTCCGAGATAGAACTAAGCGATTATAGAAAAAATATTGCAATGTCTACTTTGAGATTGGAGTGATGTATAAAGCTATAGAAATGTTGGAAAGTTAAGTATTTTCACATTTCTTTTTCTCCCATCATGAAGAAAATATTTGGTTGCGGGGTTACTAAGGGAGAGGAAATTTTCATTATTTTTTCAGTAGGTCGCACCATTTTTGAGATAGGTGTATTTTACAGTAATTAAAATATATCCGCCATTTTGAAATTTCAAAATAAATATTTTTTTGTAATTAACATCCCCTAAACCTAGATAAAGACACCTAGATAAATTTTATTAAAAATAAATGTCCGCTACCTTTGAAATTCAAAATGGATATCATTTTTGTATTCAGCACCCCTAAAAACCGAACGAAGACGACACCCGTATCAATGAATGAATTTTTGTAATCAGTGACTCCAGAAACCTAGAAAAGGACATCTATGTCCATTTTTTTAATGTCAACTATCTTGGATATTCAAAATAAATGACTTTTTTGTAATCAGCACTCCAAAAAACCTAGAAAAGCTATCTTGGAATTTTGAAATGAATGTCATTTTCGTATCCAAAAACCTGGTAAACACCCATCAATTTTACGAAAAATAAATATCCGTCATTTTTAAAATGAATCTACACAATATCTACACCCGCGAAACCAGAAAAAAATTTAAAATGGGAATTTTGTACGCTTCTTTAGGTTTTTTTATGTGAGCTCGTTTTGCTGCTTATTATGTTTATGGAATTACCTACATCAGGGAAAATATATGTGCCTATTCTTAAATTGAATGTGTACTCTCAAATTGTCGCCAAGATTAGTTATTTGTGCGCTAAAATAATATCTGTCTGCCAGTTTGGAATATTCAGTGAAAGAAACTAGTATTAATTAGTCACCAGCTTTGAAATTTTTAGTTCCTTATATTCTTTCGCCAACTTGGTAATTTAGATTTCAATATTCGGTTTTTCACACCCAAAATTTGAATGTTTTGTCGCACGTTTAAATACATGCCACGCTAAAACTGTCAAACCGGTATTCTCGTAAACTATAAGGCAGCGTATAAGCCAATGCCTCCTGATTGGTCCAAACCAAACGTCACAAAATCAGTTTACGCAAGTTGCTTTACTTATGCATAGAATCTTACAATCAAAGTAAAATGAAAGTCTACTTGAAATACGAGTATTGAGGTTCACAGCACTTGCCGAACGCGGGATTTTTTATGTACCTAATCTTGTAAAAATAAAATTGAAATTACTAGTAACTGATTTTCAAAGTCTGCGTTAGACGGAATAAGTTTGGGAACCTCTGCCGTATACCATTACTTCCCAGATATTGTTCCTTACCACCAACACAATAAAATGGTGCAATAATACAGGAATTTTTTTTTACTTTTTTTTTTCACCTTTAAGTCTCATTAACTTTTTTCTCCCATAGTTCAGACTTTTTGTCATACAATAAAATGACACACTTTTAAAGCCCTTTCATATGATATAGGTATGTCTTGTAGTGCTACAGTAGTGGGGACGGGCTCCGTACAAAAATGCCCTTTCTTTGTAAAAACTTTTACAAAAGTTCTACTAAAAAGTAGCGAGAAAACCATAATTCTCCGCATACTTTTCGAGATCTGGAAAATAGCGGTGTGTGAACTAAGGGACCACACTTTGAGGGCTGTAATTCTTAAAATATC
Organism: Phengaris alcon alcon; assembly: GCA_037179445.1. Lineage (NCBI taxonomy): Eukaryota > Metazoa > Arthropoda > Insecta > Lepidoptera > Lycaenidae > Phengaris > Phengaris alcon. Next base: position 1,457,755 of record JAYRCH010000043.1, on the reverse strand, counting down.
TTTTTAAAAATTCCCATATTTGATTTACAATTTTTTTAGACTTCTACTAAAATTTCCTATACTTATTTTGGGGAAATTCAGGTACGTCCCTCAGTACACACGTACACGTTATGTCAATAACTGCCTATACCAAGACGTATACCCAGAATTTTGAGCTTTTACAAAGGTATTGCCAAAGTGGGCAGTAGGTAGGCTACTGCCCACTTTGGCAAAGTCTTTGCACACTACAAAACAACTATAACTATAGATTTATTAACCCACATACATACAACCATAATAATAAGATGATGTTTGGTACCCAGATATAAAGTAGCTGGCCAAGCACAAAAGGCAGAAAAACCGTTGAATAGACTTTCGTATTTCCCAAAACATCCATTGTGGACCTCGGGGCTTAAGACTAAATCAAAAATACTTTTATTTGATCTGAGTTTTTGACTGATAAAAGGTGACCAAAATGCAATGATATAATACATTAAAAAAAAAACATTTTCAAATATTAAATAACTTGTTACTACTTACTGCCTGATGATAACGGTTACTTAGATCATATTATTTTGTGGACTAGGGTATTTAGGGACAAAACAAACGAAAAATATAAATAGAATATTTTATTTATAATCTTGTATTCTAATGAAATTTGACTTTTTGTAATAAAATTACATAAACGTTGTTTTTGTAACCAAATTGAAAATCAAAAATACATCCGCTTAGTAATAGTTCTTATCCATATAACTTATAATAAAGCAATTTACAAAGCCCAATTAAATCAAACATAAATTACTAAGTTGCCATGTAACATGTGGAAACTTAAACACTAGCAACACCTAAGGATTTTTTTACAAAGCATTAGTAATTAGCAGTCCTTCTGCAGTCTGCCTAATATACCTTACAGGTTGCGCCAAGAGAAAACTTCGATTTTCAATATGTAGCCACTTTTAACACTTTTTTATAATAGTCTGTTTATTATGTGTGTGTACCAAAATATAACCCAGCATACAAGCCGGTGCTAATGACGTCATGAATCCGATGCCATATTGTACTGGTGTGCCAAATGCCACCATATTGTACTGGTTAGACAAGTGTGACATACTTAATATAGGCCTAATTTTAGCTAAGAATATCGGTGAGCAGCAATGTCCAAGTCTAAAAACTCTTTTCTCAGTATGGCGTCAGTTTATGACGTCAAAAACGACAACAGTATGGCGTCGGTTCATGGCCTCATTAGCACTGGCCTGTATGATGATTGTAGAGTTAAGTTTCGGAACACACCCTATGTGAATGCCTTTACAGAGCCTAAAGATTCTTAGGTAAACAACGTAGGGCTGTTTAATAACGTCATACGAGTATTTTTTTAAATAAAAATAAAGTTTTAAGTACCTTATAATAATCTGTTTCAATAAGAATGCACTGTTATATCTATCTACCTATACAGTATAAATCTAGCGTCTATTGCACTTAAAATATTTTTAATCGCACATAGCTTACTAACAGTCATACTGTTTAGGAACTAACTTAATTGTTATTTTACATATAAATTACAGATTACTCCTACTTTCAATATGATTAAAATAATGTATCCATTCTTATTTGGAAATGTAATACTTAACATAAGAATGTTCAGGAAATTGCATGTTTCCACCTACAAAAACTAACAAAGGCATGCTACTTACAAGCGAACTTTATAGCCCATTCTGAGATAATTTACCTCAGGGTTTCTATGTGAGTGATCCATATGTTGTTGGCATACTTATTTCCCGTCAGAGCTATAGCTCTGACGGGACTGTACAATGTACATGCTAAGCGCAATCTTGACAATTACCATATTTAATATTCATTTCAATTTTAAACATTACAAAAATAATATAACTACTGTAATATATATTTTGTTAACTAAAATTATAAATTATTTTTTTGTTAGCATAAAATGTCTTTTTAAAACTTAAATTTTTCTAACTAAGATTTTTTACATTTAAGCCTGTTGTACATCAGCCCGTTTTTCAATTATTCGTTACTTATTCCAATTTGACTTACTGCACATAAACCATGTATTAGGTCCTTACATATGAAATTGGCATTTTGTCGTACTGGTCACTTTGAACTCAAATATATCTTCTTTGGTTAGGAATTCCAATTTAAAATTTATACCGCTATTTACTCATGCATTTGTGTTTCGAAAACCGTAATTCATTTGTTTTTCCCTCTTGAAGGCTATTGTGGAAGCGGATCCATCGCAAACCACGTCCGAGTTAGCTGCAGGCTGCGGTGTTAGTACCCTACCTTATCAATTCAAACCGACAAACGCGCGTCGACTGCTGCGTTACATTACTTAACCGGCACAATAATAAAGGGATTTTATATCGAATCATTACCTGTGATGAAAAGTGAATCCTGTACGATAATCGGAAACGCTCATCGCAATGGCTGAACCCTGACGAACCAGCCAAAGCCTGCCCCAAGCGAAATTCGACTAAAAAAAGCTACTTGTGAGCGTTTGATGGACTAGTTCCGGTGTCGTTCACTACAGCTTTCTTAAATCTGGCCAGACGATTACGGCAGATGTCTATTGCCAGCAACTGCAAATCATGATGGAAAAGCTAGCTGCTAAACAATCGAGGTTGGTCACTCGCTCCAAGCCACTGCTGCTTCAGGACAACGCTAGACCACACACTGCACAACAGACGGCTACCAAATTAGAGGAGCTTCAATTGAAATGTCTAAGACATACACCGTACTCCCCGGACTTTGCTCCAACAGATTACCATTTTTTTCGAAATTTGGATAACTTCTTGCAAGGGAAAAAATTCAACTCCAATGGGGCAGTCTAAAGCGCCTTCAAAGATTTTATTGATTCCTGTCCGAATATTTTTTTAGTAAAGGAATCAATGAACTTCCTGTGAGATGACAAAAGTGCATAGATAGCAATGGTATATACTTTGATTAAATAAATATATTATGTTTAAAAAAATCGACTTTATGTTCCTCCTTTACAAAACGCCAATTTCATATGTAATGACCTAATATGGACAATTTGGAAGGTCGGGTATATGAATATACTTCACCTAAGATTAATAATAACTAGCTAGATGTAAAAATTAAAATTTGTACATTTAGCGCCATCTGTGTATTGAGCCGTACTTTAAAAAGTTAAATTGTAATGTAATTTTTAAGTAAAAGTATAAATGTAATGTAAGCTTCCGACAAACGTAAAGCGAGCTTAAAATTTCACTCTCAACGCCGCTAAAGTAGTTTCACTTCAAAACCATTTAATCTTTTCACGATGTCCCGTGACACATTTAATGAACAAACTAATTGGATTTGTATAAATACTAAATACTTAGTTAACAAAATCGACACATGAATTATACTATTTGCATGTTTAAATATAAACAAAAAACTTTTAATACCTGCTTATTAGACAGCTATCTGTCTTATTAGACAGCTAAAAATAGTTTATCTACAAACATTTGAACTTATAATTATAAAATATACATACTACCATTTGTTTTTACTCATACATTCTCCATAAGCCAGTCGACACTGGCCTAGTACTATTGGGGAATCTAATTCATGAGCATGTAGAGTGTTCTCATAATTTATTTGTATTTTATTGACCACATGGGTCACAATACAATTGTCAATGACATGTCACTTTGATATCATGATATAAAATAGTATGAAAGAATTATGACAACATTCAAACTGCACAAGAATTAGAATCCCTGATAGTACAACACTGTGTCATCACTCATCTTAAACAAAATATTTTAAAGTAACTTATTAAGTTTATTACTGCTTCAATACTTGATAAATAAGAGAAACGTACGCATTGAAAATTGATGTGAAAATGTGTTGAAAATTCAAAAGTCGATATAATCAAAGACTGGCTTAATTGCGGTAAATAACTAACTCTATATACGATAGTCTGTAGAGACGTAGCGAACACCCTAGGCATTAGAATTCAAAAGCTCCTGAATACCAAGAAAAATCCAACTGGCTAAGGTACAACTGGCTATGGGGGTACATGTTTGCCTAGACTTAAAAAAATGAAATATCACACAAAATGAAAAATTATGTTAGTTAAATTGTTAATTCTTTAGTGGTTTGAGGGGGCCTAAGCTTAAGAGTCCATCAGCACCTAAAGCTTCGAGATTAGACGTGATACCGTTCTGCATATTGTGCACCGATATAACTGGTATTCCGAAACATCCACTAACAGTCTCTCTGTTTGCCAAAGGTATAAAACTGTATATGCCAATACTACTTAACCGTTGCAAATTTTCCTCCTGCGACAGATCAACTACGGGTATACCCAATTCCCTATTGGGGCCTGTTATATTGTGAAAAACTCTTTTATGATGTTGCAATTGTAAAGTCTTTGGATATGAAGCAGGACACTGGTCACACTTGAACACGGGCACTTTACTCTGCGGATGCGCATTCGTCATGTGAACTTGTAGAGAATTATGATTCATGAACATCTTTTTGCATATCTTACATGTTAGCATTCCACCGCCGACTTTCGCTTCTGGGATCGAAAAGTTACTCGACTTCGACGAGTGTTTGATACTTACACCCGCCCCGAGATTAGGTATGTGGGGTATAGGTCTTTCTGGTGTTGGGGATCTACTTTTCTGTTTTTGTTTTATACTAATGCCTCTAGATGCTAAAACATTAGCCATCGCATTTGCTTCTTTATTGACCGTCTTCTTTGTAACAGAAATCTGGCTTCCGAGATTCAATTTATCTTTAGCTCCTTGAACACTGTGGATCATAGGGAGCCCCTCGCGTTGTTTTTGCATTGCCATGACTTGACAATCCTCGTTGTCATGTTTCCCAGGTAGTAACATATCCTGTCGCCGTTTTGCCCCAGGCCCGCCTGCAGTACCTCCTCCTCGTTTCGTTGGCATACGAGGACCCATTTTGCCGCCTCTGATTTGCCCTTGCACCTGCACGCCGGACCTTATCGTAGGACGCTGTCCTCTTACACCTGGCATTCTAGGACGAGTTCCCGTAATATTTGCTCCCGCTGCCATCCGGATCGGAGTGGGTCCTTGCATTTGTCCACCACTAGGTTGTCCACCAATTTGATTCAGATTCATATCTTGAGCGTGATTCGGCTGACCGGCACCCATACCCGGTCCCGGTGGAAATGTTTGAACATTTTGAATTCTTATATTACCACTAGTCGGGGGTTTCATTATGTTCGGACTCGAGGTCGGAACATACGATTGGCTAGTCGACATACCGGGAGGACCCATGGACATTGGCTGTTGGTTCATCATAGGAGATTGGCCATAAACAGCCTGTTGCATGCTTTGAAGAGGAGAAGCAGATGAATATGGAGATGATGTATTTGCGTATGAGTTCGGCGGCATTGTACCAGGGTATGTCTGTTTAGACATTGGCGTCTGGAACTGTCCGTAACCTTGATTCATATTATAATTGCCAGCCTGATACTGTCCTGGCATTGGTTGACTTGAGATTTGACCGGGCATCCCTTGCCCTGACATTGGCTGTCCTGGAGCCCCATACATATTTTGTTGCGGATAGTTTCCATGCACATGTTGTCCAGACGGATATTGGTTGTATGACTGAGGTGGAACCATCACATTTCCACCTCCCGGATAAGCTTGAATATTTATCATGACATTTTGTTGGTGTGTAAATCCTGACCCACTGTTGCCTATAGAAGATAATTTGCCAACTTGCTCTGCCAAATGTTTAACTGGCAATAAACTAGATAGAAGATTTGAGGACGGATTGTACGGTAAAAGCGTAGCAGAAGAAGTTGCTACGAGACTTGACGAATGACCAGACATTCGTTTATGCTCTTCTAATAATGATATATTAGTAAACCGCGTGTTACACACCTCACATGAATGTTGCGGACCTAAAGTATCTAAAGAAATATATTCACTTGCATCTGACAATGACAGGCTCTCTTTCTTGGCCGAAGACATCAAAAGACTATCAAATAAATCATCGGTACTTTTGTCTAACATGTCAATAGGCGGCTTGGAGTCAGGAGCATTCCAATTAAAAGTATGTTGTTTTTCTGTAGATGCTGATGTTAAACGTGATTGTAAAGTAGGAGTTGTGCCGTAATTGGATTGTGTTGAGTACGTAGTCGTCACAGAATTAGTGTATGGTGGAGGTTGAGGTTGTGCTGGAAGACTTTCTACTTTCGGTACAATTGGTTTTACATCGGGAGCTGGGGTTGCAGACACGACACAACAATCATCATCTTCATCATTGGAATCTCCATTAATTTCTATAATAGTCATATCTTCGGTTTTCGGAACTGTCGGCAGAGGCGCCGGAACTGTTTGATTACTTGGTTGATTATTAGTTACATTTTGTTGCGAAAACAAAGTTTGTGTATTTGTAGGATGGGAAGAATCTGGTTCTGATTTTACTCTTGCTAATACTGGCGTTGAAGAAGAATCGGGTAACGTCGGTGATGCTCGCTCCGATTTTATTTGGCCAGAAAATAACGGGGCGTTAGATTGAATTGATTGTGCTATGTCTGTGTCCTGCACTTCTTGTTTTACAACTACATTGCTTGAGTTTTCGCTGGATTCCCGCCTTTCTGGTGTACTTGATATCGATTTTCTTATAGTTGTTTCTTCAGTTTTTGGTACTTCTTTCGATGCTATGGGTAAATCCGCTCTTTTCGGTGTCTGCTTTACTGCAGGTCTATTTTGTGTCCTTGACGGTTTTTCTTCAATTTTTTGAGTACTATTTTTTACGGGTGTTTTAGTAGTTTCGCTTTTTTGTGCTACTATTTTACCATGTAACAATTTCAGATTCGGTATATTTTGTTTTCCTTGTTCGGAGTTGTCGCTTTCGAAATTCCTTCGGCTGTCTTGGTTGCATTGCTCATCACCTGAATACTCTTCACCTTCAAAATTCTGTTCACCAGATTTATCATTTTCGTCAGCATCATCCTGATCTTCTTTATTAGTGTCATTATCACTGTTAGGCTCATCTTCATCGTCAGAAGCTTTAAAATCTCTAAGACCATTAACAACTTTGAATGTGTTTGTATTACTTCCATCAGATTTGAGTTTTAATTTGATTCCTCCTAATTTATTTAATTTTTCCATTACATTTTCACCCTTTTCAGTTTCACTGTCAGGTTTTTCAGTTTTTATTGTTGGAGTGCTTTTCTTAATAGTAAATCCTAAACCACTCAGTTTGTTCAAAGCTGAACTAGAACTACTTGCTTCATTATCAATTGATTTTTTTATAGATAGACCGGTTTTCTTAAGCATCTGGGAAATGTCGATCTTTTGGGGTGTTTTAGGTGGTGGCGGCATGTCGTCTTCATCAGACCAATTTTCATCAGCTGAGGGAAAGTCTTCGTCGTCTGATGGGAGCCTATCTAATACGATATCAGGTAAAGAAACATGCTGTATAATGTGATTATCTCGGTCTTCCAAATCAGAAAAATCTAAATCACAGGTAAAACAACGATACTCTTGTTTAGGTTTTTTAATAAGGGCCCCTGTAGATTTAAGCCTTGCTAATATATCAGCAACATTAGAGCTTACTTTAATTTTATTGTTATCATTAATTTCTTCTTCTGAATCTTCTTGTTCGGCTCCATCTGAAAAGAGGAATTTTGTATGAGAAAATGTATCTATTATTTCCTTTAAATTACAGCATAGATTCTATCCATTACTCTTTTTATATTAGTTTTGCATTTATTAATATCTAAGTATTGCTTTTGGTAAAACGAAGTCAATGTAAATAATTATTTTGAACAATAAAAGCAGACAAACAAAAAATGTAAAAAACAAATTACAAGTAATTATGAATTGTGATAAAATAAACAAACATTTAAATTTATAAAATAAATCTTATACTTTCAACGAGACAATCTTGTATATTTATAATATTCTCTATAAAACAGCTGCAAGTATTACCATGAAACTTTTTACAGGAACTTTTAGGGGAGAAAAATTGATCTAGTCTTATCCCTGGGAAACTACGCATTTTTAGCTATATATGATTTTTCTTATATCTTACAACATATATATATATATATATTATGGTATGCATGTGTATAATTTTTGCTTTGTTCGAAAATTCGGAATATGGCGGGTTCGAATTCCGGTCAGATAAATAGTTTGGTGATTTTTTTTATTTATCAGAACTTTGAGCAAATCTAGGTAACCCAGGTACTAAACAATTTGAGAGCAGAGTAAATACAATAATAATATAATTTATGTATGAACAATATAGTAATGCAGGGGGTTTTTCTGTTAGTACTTAATGTTACTAACTCTTAGACTTATAATGGATGACTTTTTATTCTGTCTGGAGTAGAAAATGGTAGCTTATGTATCAACAATAGAATCTATACACAGAAGTATTTTATTTCTCAGCTCAAATATTTGAAAGTCGAAAATCTTTAAAAGAACATGAATTTATGTCACCCCATAGCATGTATTTTATGGGTACATTTACAAAATGTAAACACAGACAGTGACCAAACAAAAGTAGCCTTATTGCCACGCATTAAGATTCTACATACCTAATAGTAAAAGACATGAAAATTCCGAGGAGACTTATTATGCTTTATCCAAATCTATTTTTAATATTGTGGTTTATTTTTAAGCAAATTTTAAGGTAATTATATCCACTAACAATTAAAAAAAAAAGATAGAATGATTAAAGAAGAGAAAAGAAAGAAGAATAAGAGAAGATAAACCCTAATTTCCCTAATCTATTAAGGTTAAAAGATGATACCTATTCTTAAATATTTTTAGTTCCTGCTGTCAGCGCATCATACTCTTTTTGCCAAGTTGTATGAAGATTTTCTTTGTATTTAATATTTGTGTGCATTATGTCTTGGTACTAACTGTTGTAGGTATGTTGCAAGCTAAAAAACAGAATAAATTTGGTGGCAAAATAAGAAAAGATAATATTATCATAACAAACCTGACTCATCATTTGCAGGTGATGGTGGATAATCTGTTTCAGTTTTAGTAGCCATGATATACCTGCAAACAATTTGGAGTTTTAACAAGCTTTGAATAAGTACATCAATTCATATTAAGTTAATATTTACTTATTTCATTAGTACCTATTAAATAATAATAAACCTAATCGTAATAAACCAAAGATTTTAAAACTAATAATATAGTAATAAGTATATACGTCTATGTAATAAACTCTCGTCTTTTTTTCTGGTTGCTTAAGCAACTTGTACTTTGTAGTTTGTTATTTCATCTAAACAAAAATAATAAGACAAACAATAATTACAGGTGTAGGTACTTTTGTTGTTTATTTGCAGCTATATTTTGCAGGTCAATTCTTAACGTACTCAGCGGTTTCATAAATAATTAAATAAATAAAATAAATAATTGTATACATAAACATTCTCAGGCTAATATAACATGCAGTGAAAGAGACGAACAAAATAAAAATAAAGTTTCCAATATCTAAGTCATACCTACTGTTTTCTTACAATAATTAGTTCTTAGTATTCGATTATAAATAATTTGTAATGTTCACTTACGGGCATTGTCTATTTTGCTGCTTGTCTTATTCCATAAATCAGTTTTGTGCCGGTATACTTTTCAATTTGTAACTATACACAATACAGTACTTGCTAAACTAATGTAACACTTTGTTTCATATTCATTAATTATGAATGAAAAACGTTTTTCACTAAAGCGTCGACACCTTGGTTATTTTATTATTAAACAAATGCACTTTTGTAAGTAAAAAATCCAGTTTTCTTCTTTTTTAAGACAATTGCATGAAATACAAAATGGCCGGCCAAATATACACAACTCCCGGCCAGAGCTCACAAACTCACAAGTATGCTGCAAGGTAAAAACAAAGAGACCGGCAACAATAAAATTCGACAGTTCAACACAGCGACAAATATTGACAATAGTCTCACTAACATTCATTACAATCGCATTTGTAAATTACACTTGTAAATAAATAATACATATTACTTCTGTATTATTTTAATAATACAACGCAACTTCTACAAAATTCTTGCTCATGTTGCGATCGACCGACTTCGACTAGTTTGTCGAATACTTAATTCTGCTCGGTGAATAAAATTCTGTTCCGTTCACTCACAGGGAGCCAAGCATAAAACAGACACAGATGCCAATGCCAGTACTGTGCGTTGCCAGCATTGGTCGTCTGGCATATTCCAATGTACTAGACGTGACCTGCTATCCTTTTCGCACTAATGTAATACTTATATAGCTGTCTCTTTATTTCTCAACACAACGCTATTTACGACGAATCCCCAAATAACTTATGCAGAAACGTTGTCGGCGTTGTCGAGATATTTATGCCCGCTATGACCTCGATTTAGGATTGCCGAGTTCGGTAAGCGAAAGGTAATGTGCACGTTCGACGCGACGCATAAACTAACGTAATAATAATATTTTTCCTACTAGCGTGAATACAAACCTGTATTAATATTGTACTCGTTACTTACATTGTACAACACTAAGTTGATAAATTGTTCATGTAGATTTTGATACAGTAGTAATTTATATTTTGTACCGTATTTTTTCAGTATGAATTAAAATTAATTATTTTATGGAATGTTTAAACTGATAGCTAATCATTAGTTTATAGTTTTATTATTTTACATTATAATGGTTTTCAACTAATTACCTAATTAGGTAATTTACATGTTACTTACATGCTATTGAAATTTTATGTGGTAGGTATACTTACTATGTTTATTATTTAATAATTTTGCTCACGTTCTATTAGATAGGTACTATAATAATTAAATAAGAGTTATTTACTGCTAAGATGTAACCATTTGTCCTTTAAAGGCATTAATTTGTATTTTGTATACCTAACCTTTGGGAATTTATCCCATAAACAGTGTTTCGTCTCGAGGTTAACTAAAACCATTTTAAGAGCAGATAATAGGCTTAATTTTATCGACATAACACTCCTTTTTTGGGGGTCGCAAACCGAACCCCCTGAGCTACAACTTACAAGCAATTGAATATTTTGTTTTGGTTACTACCTTAAGTTGAACAAACCTAACAAAATAATTTTATTAATGACCTACACACATCAAAAGGGTATCATTTTATTTTAAATATGTTTTACATTATTAAATAATTTATTTTGTAATTTACTCAGAATAAAATTTAAAAAAAATCATTTGTCTCAAAAAAAGTTTTTTTTTTCTTATTTTAGCAATATTTTTAATCTAGCCCGTTTACCCCAAAATTTTATTTATTATTTATTTCTGATAATACTACTACAAGTAATTTGACGTAAAATACAATACCAAAAGTTTATTCCTTCTACTGACAATCAGCTGTTGAAAGTATAGTAATAAATACCCAAATTTTGGTATGTAATTACAAACTTTAATTTAAAAAAATCATTTTCGTAAATCAGAAATACTGGTAATAAATAAATTTTTGGGGTAAACGGGCAAGATAAAAAAAAATCGGTAAAATAAAATTACAGAAAAAAAATCTGAGATTCAAATGTGTTTTTCTAGATTTTATTCTGAGTAAGTTACAAAATTAATTATTTAATAATGTAAAAAATATTTTTAGGAATAAAATGAGACCCTTTTGTGTGCAGGTCATAAATAAAATTATTTTGTTAGGTTTATTCAACGTAAGGTAGTAACCAAAACATAAAATATTCAATTGCTTGTAGCTCAGGGGGGTGCAGTATGAATACGTATATACGAGGGCTGATTGATAAGTTTCCGAAACGACATAGAAAAACTTCAAAAATCTATTTAAAATAAATTTATTTCTTAACGTAGTTTCCTTCTACCTCGATGGATTTAGTCCAGCGCTTTTCCAATGCCGTTACACCAGTTTGATAAAATGTTTTCTCCAACCCCTCAAAATACTCGTCCACGGCAACAATGACTTCTTCATTTGATGAAAATCTCTGGCCACCTAACCATTTCTTCAGGTTTGGGTATAAGTGGAAGTCGCACGGGGCCAGATCCGGGGAATAGGGTGGATGCGGTAGCAATTCGAACCGCAATTCATGGAGTTTGGCGCCTGCAACCATTGACGTGTGTGCAGGTGCGTTGTCATGGTGGAACAAAATTTTTTTCTTGGCCAAATGTGGTCGTTTCTTCTGGATTTCTGCACTTAATTCTTGCAGCAAGCTTGCGTAGTACTCTTCATTTATTGTTTTTCCTTTTTACAGATAATCCACTAAAATAATCCCTCGAGCATCCCAAAAAACAGTCGCCATCACTTTGCCGGCCGACAAAACCATTTTTGCTTTCTTCGGCGCAGGTTTTCCGCTCTCAGTCCACTGCTTAGATTGTTATTTTGTCTCGAGAGTATAATGATGTATCCAGGTTTCATCGACTGTTACATAACGCCGCAAAAACTCATTAGGATCTCGGTTAAACAGCGCCAAACACTCCGATGAATCGTCCACTCGACGGTGCTTTGGGTCTACAGTGAGCAAACGCGGCACCCATCGCGCGCAAAGCTTTTTCATTCCCAAATGTTGGTGCAAAATATTAAAAACGCGTTCAGATGAAATGCTCACCATCTCTGCTATCTCTCGCAACTTTAAGCGCCGATCATTCAATACAATTTTATGAATTTTTTTGATCATGTCCGGATTCGTGACTTCATTTGGACGGCCTGACCTGTGGGCGTCTTCGCAGCTCTGTCTTCCACGTTTAAAATCAGTTACCCAGGTGTGAATTGTACTCAATGCAGGAGCAGAATTACCTAAAACACTGTCTAGCTTGGTTTTAATCTGGGTTGCTGCTTTCTCTTTTAAAACGTAAAACTTTATCACCGCACGAATTTCGTTTCTTTCCATTGTTAAGAAAATTTACGACAGAGAAAGTTCTACGTCCTCTCAAACAAATTCTATCAGTTCGATCAAATTTAGCGTTCTATTTTCAAAAAGATGCCAGAATATAATGTAAAATTCCTTTTCTGCGTATCATTTTTTTAAGTTCGTCGTTTCGGCCAGTTATCAATCAGCCCAGGTATATCTGCGAATTTGAGCCCTGGGCCAATTTTTAGGTATAAAGCGCTTAGGTTGTGGAAAATTGTACTCACTTTGCTTACATTCTGATAAAGTATCAATCTTATTTTTTAAGGTAAGGTAAGGAACAAAACTTATTAAAGTAACTTTTCTCTAAACTTAGATTGAACAGAGATATTACAAAGGTTAGAAGTTTAATGATTTTTATTTCTACGTGGACAATTTTCCATTTTTTTAATGAAAACTACAACATAAAAATAAGTACCTGATCGGTGAAAACTTTACCTTATAATATTTAATTGTCATTATTCTACTATATCGTACGTTAGAATCATTTCGAAGGCTGTAAGAAAAGTTAGTACCTACAATTTTTTTGTACCTTTATCGCCCTTTACCTGGAAATTGGCCCACCTCACAAACTAGCGGGTATGCATACGTTCATTGTACACACTAATACTACAATATGATATACATTTTATCAGTAAGAATATAAGGGTAGTCTGGGGTGCCTGGGATCCTAGTCCATTAAAATGTACTCAAACCTGTCTACCGGGTAGAGTAAGTAGATAAATTAGGAGGTAGGTACCGATTGGGTAGGTATCAGATAGGTATCTGCCAGGGGCGTGCGCTCCATATAGGCAGAAATGCAGTGCTTTACTTGTCATTCACAGATATTTTAATAAAACGTTCGTACGTTTTAGATGACTTTAATTAATAGTAAATAAATTAATTTAAAAAATATAATAACTTTAAAACGCCTAATATTTTATAAATAGAAACTCATGCAGTAGCTTTGTGCAGGACAAATCATCGCATGTATGTGTAATTTTCATACTTCGCAAACGCAAACACGCAAACACATGTTTAAATAGGCGAAACTCATGCGGCATGAGATGGCCTTCGGCTTCGGGCGCCCGTGGCGCGAGCTTGGTACTACAACGAGTTCTATGATTGTCAGTATAATGTTATTTACTAAGAAAATTTACTAGATGGCACTTTACGTGGAAATTATAAATGACACTATTTTCAGAGAATGAACATAACTAAGTATATTATTATACTTAGCTATGTTTGGTTATGGTCGTACTAACGTAGTATATTATTATCTCTGTGCTATAAAGATAAATTGTTAAATAAGCGCCCATAGCGCCGCCTGCGCGTTGCGTCGTCGTTTTAACTAGGCCGCTATCTATCGTGAATTGACGATATTTAATTTGAAGAGTCCCGTAGTGCCGATGTACTTTATCAATTCAATTTTTAAAAAAGAGGGCGTTGTATGAATAAAATATAGTTATAAATTCATATTTTATTCAGTAATCATTGAAAATTTTGAAGAATAAAACTAAATAAATCACTGACGTAAAACAAAACAAGTTACATGGCGGTTTAATTGTGCTTTTAATGTGATTTACTTTTCCATGGTTCACAATGCTTACTCATAGCGACATCTTTACGTACTGAGCATGTACTTCATTTTCCAATGTATGAAACTGACCAGACATGGTTCGGCTATCCGATCGCTTCCGAAAACCGCCGAACTGGCTTGTCGGAAATTATTCGTTGCCTATAATCCGAGTAAAAATCATAAGCCGCGAATCTAATAAATCGACGTATGCATTATTTGTTTAAATAGAAGAAACGTTTTGTGTTTCGCGGGGGCCATATTGCATATTTCATGTGATAAGCATTGTTTACACTTTAATCGCTCCAGTTTATTTATAGTTTTCTTAAAAGATTTTTCATTTTACCATTTGAAAGTGTGTACATTTAACAGTTTATTACTGAGTTTCTATAATAATTGTAGTGATTTGCTTTTACTAGTGAGTTAGTCGATTTTTTTTAAATGTTATTTGACTGTGAGGTTTTGAAAATGTGTTTATTAAAAAATAAAAATAACAAGTTCTCACAATTTCAAAACAAAGATTCAAATTCTGTCTAAAGGTAGGTGTGTACCCGAGTTACAAGAATTAAACCAGCAAAAAAATAATGTAGCTCGAAAATTTCATGTTAAAAGTTATGAAACGTATAATGGCTGTGTGGTTGTGTACACACGATTAAATGATATTGTTTTCCTTGCATATTATTTAGTAATTTACATCGGGATATAGTAATCTCAAGTAACCGGAACCTTGAATATGTGAAAATTGAAACTGACTGACTGGTGAGTAGTTATAATATTTTAAAATATGCTTATTATTTTACTTATTAGAATTTCTTCCGCCGCTCCGATCGATCGCTGTTTAGTCTGCGTTGCCGTAGAAGATGTACATGAATAGTAGTACATCTAAGACTTGCTCTGTTGGCATAGTTTCGACTTAGAGATTTGTCGCTTGGCTGTAGCTATGCTAAAAATCTATAAACAAAAAAGTTTTTGTGACCGAGTACTTCGCCGCATACCCAGTGTCATAATCCTGTGCACGCCACTGGTATCTGCCTACCTAGGCAGACAGACATTGACAGACAGGCGTCTATAATAGGTAAATATATTATAAATATTGAATTCAAAATGAAATATACGTAAATAGTATAAATGGCACTTAGTTTTTAAAATAAATATTCAGTACCAAAATATACGTGACCCTGGGGAAGTCTGCTAGAGTAGATAAATGGCGACAATATCCCTGGGGGAGTGTACTAGAGTGGACAAATGGCAATAATACCCCTACGACACACTGGGGGAGTGTGCTAGAGTGGACAAATGGAAATAATACCCATACGACACACTGGGGGAGTGTGCTAAAGTGGACAAATGGTAACAATATCCATATGACACACTGGGAGAGTGTGCTAGAGTGGGCAATGGTAACAATACCCATATGACACACTGGGGGAGTGTGCTAGAGTTAACAAAAGGCAACAATACCTATACGACACACTGGGGGAGTATGCTAGACTGAGCAAATGGTAACAATACCCATACGTCACCAATGGAAAGTGTGTTAGACACTAGAGTAGACAAATGGTAATAATATCCATTCGTCACACTGGGGGAGAGTGCTAGATCCTAGAGGGGGCAAAATAATGTGAGCAATACCCGAAAGCCGAATGTCACCAGTTTGCTAGGTAAGACAAAATATAGGAACTCATGTTATCAAAAAGCTTAGGTTGGTAAAAAAATAAATAAACCGTACAATGTGCCCTGTTATTTAAAACATTTTTTCAAGTATTCGCTGACCCAAAAAAAACTTAAATAATATAAATAATATAATAAAAAACTTAAATAATATAATAAAAAATAAAATTATTTCTAGGCCTTTTATTAATATAATAAATCTATGTTTGTAGGCCTATTTCCATGTCGGGTCCAGGGACCTTCTAGTCTCCGATTATCTATTGCAGTTCTTTATCAACGCCGCAAATCAACGCAAATCCCCAAACATGTATATATAATGAGTCAGGAGTTCTGTTCAGCACTTTTGGATCCAGGGTATTTGGTGCAAAATCTTACTTTTTGGTAGCATATGCTTGGGTTACTTCAGAAAAAGTCATCACGTTAACTAATTAATTAGAATACTATCTGCAATTTTGTTTTTCTTCGTAATATTATTTCACTAAACACAAAAAATTCAAATTAGTAAAAAATAATTATTAAATTATATTATCAAATTTTGTTTCAATTCGTTATTCTTTATTACAATAAAATATGCGCGGATAAACTTATCCTGAACTTATGCATTTTTAATTTATAAACAAGCTACACTGCAGAAAAAATTAGGGCTGTGACAGCACAAAAGAATATCGATATCGACTTTATCAGGGTATGTTATTCTGATTATTAATTTTTCAGATTTCCTATATATACAATAATTCGGCATTTTTGGATTTGGTGGACGAGTTTGTGCTTGCAGTTCTTTAAGCAACGCCGAAATCCCCAAACATGTATCTATAAGGAGTCAGGAGTTCTGTTCAGTACTTTTGAATCCAGGGTATACCTTGGCACAAATACTAACTTTTTGGTAACATATGCTCGAGTTACTTTAAAAAAAGATAAAATCACTATAGGTATCCCTATAAAATTTGAGGATTTGTCTTGATTTTTCACGGATCCCATCACCAGGTCTACCATTTGGTGACAATGGGACCAACTTGGGAATCATCACTTCATACTTTTTTGTGCATTTTTACTTTGGAAGTCAGTTAAATTTATTGTTTAAAAATAATAATAATTTTTCCCTTTTTAGTGATACTTGTTAAATTATTATTTATACATTTTAAGGACGTTTATTAGTTATTATATATAAGATGATGATGATGATGACTGTATGTTACATAATGGCATATGCTTGCAGTTCTTTAAACAATGTTGAAATTT
This sequence comes from Phengaris alcon alcon, assembly GCA_037179445.1. NCBI lineage: Eukaryota > Metazoa > Arthropoda > Insecta > Lepidoptera > Lycaenidae > Phengaris > Phengaris alcon. Next base: position 1,440,450 of record JAYRCH010000043.1, on the reverse strand, counting down.
CCAAACGCGTATCTTTAAATTTATTAGGTATTATATATAAGATGATGATGATGATGATGATGACTGTATGTTACATAATGGCATATGCTTGCAGTTCTTTAAACAATGTTGAAATTTCCAAACGCGTATCTTTAAATTTCTGTTCAGTACTTTTGGATCCAGGATATACCTTGGTGCAGAATAATACTTTTTGGTAGCAAATGCTTGGATTAATTCTGAAAAAGTTAAAATCACTATATATGTCCATATAAATTTTGAGGAGTTCCCTCGATTCCTCATGGATCCCATCATTAGGTCACCAGTTTTGTGAATACGGGACCAATTTCGAAGTATAACCCTTTACATAAAAAAAAAGAATTTTGAAAATCGGTCAACAGACGGAAGAGTTATCATTAAACATACAAAAAGAAAAAAAAATACATACAGCCGAGCATATAACCGCCTCCTTTTCAGTCAGTCAAAAGTCAGTAAAAATAATAATTTAGAAACTCGGTCCACAAACGGCGGAGTAATCGCGTAAAATACATACAAAAAAACATTTGACAATATTTTTGTGCGCGTGCTGTTACATCCCTGTGATGTTCCTAGAATTGCTGACAGAGAGCTGATACATCATCACCAGTCTGTCATATTAGTTAGTAGGTTTGAGCTGCGAGTCAGTTCAGAGCTAGACACGGGCTACCACGGACGCATATCTAATCTCCTTATGTATGGTGTAATCCAGTAAAATAAATTTGTGTTGTGAACCTTTTCCAGTTCAATAAATTTTCTTTTTTAAAAAGTCTTAAAAAGTCCGTTCTAACATTGGTGGCAGCGGTGGGATACGTGAATCCCTAAAAACACCCAAAACGCTATCCGAAGACCTTTTTTTTGTAAAAAGTGACAAATCAAATTTTCGTGAAAAATAATAAAAAACTCTTTGTATTGTGGTCTCGTGATCTGAATTCACTAAACGTTATATTCTGTAAATTACATCAAACTAAAAGTACTTATATAAATATTATAATAAATACAAAACAATCTCAAGTGCGTTCCTGTTGTTTTATATCATTACCCCTTATGTCCACTGTATCATAAGTGGTACCCAGCTGCGGGCCAAGTCAGCCCGAAAGTGGTGTCCAGCACCGACCAGGCGAGGTGACGAGTCCTGACATCCGTGACGAAAAACTATAATCCAAAAAGTGTAAAGTGAATATCCAAAGTGTAAAGTGATAAAATTCAAAATAATATTAATAAACTAATATCCGTGTGATCCCGATCGAGTTATCCCTTTCAGCAGGCATGCAACGAGTCGCCGTGCTTATCTCCATTGCCCACGTATTGATTATACTATAAGTCTTAAGCTATTGTTTATATTAGATCTATTAGGTTACTAAGATATTTAAGAGTTCAGTGGAATAATCCGAATCGAGAATTAAATTTCTGATCTTTAATATTTAAATTTTAAATATGCCAAAAAGCGACAAAATTTCAGAAGGCCTAACTATAAATATTGCGATGCCGGTTCGTCGGGCATCGCAATCCTAAAAAATAAATCCTCCGGCTAGTTCTCCCAAGGGGACGACCCGGAAGGGAACTACTCCAGATCCAGACAGGGTCAAGTTAGATCTCAATACTTTATTTAAATTCATTAAGCCATTTGATGGCTCAAGCGAAAGCGTAAATTCGTTCATCATAAATTGCAATAATGCTTACGATTTAGCAACAGAAATACAGAAACATATTTTATGCCGCTATATAAAGCTACAGGGCAAAGCTGAAATAGCTTGTTATATTAAAGAATTTAAGAATTGAGTACAACTTAAAGAATTCCTACTGAACCAATACTGTGAGCGCATATACTAATCGACCTACCTACAGGAGTGCAAGCAGATCTCAAATGAAAATGTAACCTAATACTCATTGCGTTTCGAAACTTACCTCTCTCAACTTCTAACGGAAATAACGTTATCTAATTGTACACTTCGTGAACTCACTGGCCGTTCAGCAGTCATGGAAGATTTAGCATTATATCACTTCCTTATGGGTTTAGATCCCCGTATTTCAAAGTAAAGTAAAGTGCGCTGTAGGGATCCACGGAACTTAAATCAAGCTATCAATACAGCAAAGCCTGTATAAGCGACCTCAATTAGCAAATAATTATAACACTTATTCGAATGGTCAAAAATCATCATCATCACAATCCTTCCGACCATCAGAATCATCTCGTAGAATTCCAAATAGAAATTAGTCGAATTTTAAACTACAAGCAAGACCTAATATAATAATAATCAGAATCCTAGTTCATCATCATCAAGAGATGCACCATTTTGCCGTTACTGTAATAAATCAGGGCATCTGTTAGAAAATTGTAGCCTTCGAGAATATAATAACATTAGGAGGTCGCAAAATCAACCATTTACTTCAATTTATCCGCGTCCAAGAGTAAATTTTACTGAAATAGATATAACAACGATCAAGGCGTCAATGAAGCTGACGGCAATCAAAATTTAAAATAGCTTCTGTCCCATTGAAGTATCGCGCGGGGCAAGTCCCTCTTGTTCAAGTCAATACGAAATATTATATAATGAAAAATAAGAATAGGACAGGGTAACCAGCCCCAAACTCACGGTCTTTCCCTAAATAGTAATAGGACCAATGGACAGAGTAACTAGCCCCAAACTCACAATATCTCCTTTAATATTCAAAAGATCAATAGACAGGGTAGCCAGCCCCAAACTCACGATCTATCTAACCTAGTAAATAAAACCCCAAAAAAAGAGATTAATAAAATTTATGAAATCCCTATATTAAATTAAGCTTAACCTTATATTAAACTTACGTACTACGTTGGTTACCAGAACTTCCAGAAATACCTGATTTTTTTTACTTACCTGAAGAATATTTTGAAAATCCTGAAGCGCCGAATGAAAATCAATGAAAAATGAAATGAATAGTACTTCCCAGTCCCAATGTAGGGCCACCTGCATCTAATGAATCCTTAAGTCATAGAGACACGTACTCCAAATACCTGAAAAAAAACAAATATTATATCGTCTACATCTAACGTTAAAATCCTAGAATATAATGAAAACTTTTTAAAAACCAAAGTAAAAACAATCATTATACCTACCTCTATAGATATTGACGAGTCAAATGCTTACGTCGAAGAAATCCTTAATAATACACCAAACTCTGCCGCAATCCGAGATCATGAAAGAACTATAAATAAATTTTTAAAGTTCACTAGTAATAATTTCAATTATTATTTCCTATTTGTTAAAGTTTATCATTACGATAAAAACACTTACTTACGAGGATATTTTTATGAGTCTCCAAAATCTTAGTGGGCGAAGGTGTACTTAAAGGAACTTAGTGTTGCCGACTTTAAAAATCCTTTCGATAGTCATAGTTTTACTAAAATGTATAATATATTAATGTACATTTTTAATAATAGTGGCATAATTATTTATCATTTCTGGTCATTTCGGCTCTAAGTGTCGAGTCTAAATGTCATTTTCATATATTATTATGACAGCTCGACACTTTGATTTTTAGCTCTATTGTATTAGCGCAGAGTTATATTTTCAATGCTCTGAATTTTAATTTTTATATTATTCAGCACCCCCAAAAACCTTGAAAACGACACCCATTCCAAAGGACAACAAACTCCCACAGTATCCAAAAATGTTATTTTCCGTAGCCTGCAAATTGAATGTTTAACAGCCCTTAATTTATCAACCCAATCTAGTTTTATAGCTGCTTACATAGTATAATGGTCACCAACTCGGAAATTAAGTCACCATATAAATTTCGGTGCCAGTTTGGATTAAATTTCACCACGTTTTATCTGTCAATTTTTGTATTTTTTGTCACCTGAGTGCTTTCGCCAGTTTAGTAATTTAGTCGCCAACATATTAATTCGCTGCCAAATTCAGTAATATAGTATACTCATGTGCAGTCGCCAACTTATTTTTTGTTCGCAAGATTAATTATATCCCAAATCCTATTACCATAATGAAGGACTGGCAATTAAATAAAATAAAATACCCATCATTATCTACATAATAATAAGTCGTATTTCAGGTTATCACTCCGCATTTCGGAGAGAAATAAAGGTAGCGATTACCGATAAAAAGTAATTAATTGAACATTAATTCATATTACTGTATACATAAGGGCTATATTTGAATGGCTCTTTGGGAGCGTGACTCACAATGCTATTTCTGCCCTTCCCCCCGTCGCGTCGCGGCACTCAAAGCCCCTGCTATCGATTTTGTGTATTATTACTCAGTAGTTAGGACCGAGAGCTGGGGATCTCTCCATACTAGAACCGTAAGCCGGTTTTGGCTCTGCTTCGCTGCACACTAGCGTATTGCCATTTGGCAGTCTACAGAATAATTACCTACTACAAAAAGGTGGTTAATTATATTTTTTTGTACTTACCTACTTTACAAAAATATAATTAGCCTTTTAAAGTAGTAATTACTTAAAATATTTACAAATTATAAAGGTAGGTAGTAAAAAGAAAATGAATACTAGAAAAACTTAAAAAGCTACAATGCAAAGAAACTTCCCAGGAGTAGTTAGGGATTCGCTGGTTCTGCCTCACCGCCTCAATGTAGAAAAAATGGGTATTTCGATGACCATTCGCTAAAAAACAAAAAAAAAGTTTGGTGTCAAATTGGGGGTTTTGGCCCATGCCCGATCGATTGCGCTTATCCGTTTTTCAATATCTCTAACGGTTACAATGATAGACTTTTGCAATTACTAGGCTCATTAGGCTCTATTCATTACTAATTACGTCATGCAGCGGTAGGAAATGGACGGTGATAAGCTAAGGGTCATTAGTGGTTAAGTGAAACAACAATGGTATTGTAAGTGAGTCATTTTATTGGTAAAATAACACTCAAATAAAGTACCTACATAATTTCAAATCGTTGTGTAATGTATTTGCACCAAAATGAACCAGGAAATCATTCAGTGACTTATTGTTATAAATATAATACAGATACATTGGATATATCGGCACATTAAAGTTCAAATGAAACTAGAAGCATGTGGTATCAATAAATCAAATATTGTGATTTATTGATACCGACCGACCTCTATGGCTCAGTGGTTCAGCGCGTTGGTGCTCAAGCCGGGGGTCGCGGGTTCGAATCCCGCCGAAGGAACAAAAAGTTTTCTATGTTCCTGGGTCATGGATGTGTATTAAATATGTGTATAATATAATAAAAATCTTAAATATATGTATAGTATAAAAGTATTAAATATACTTCCCGTTTTCTGGTACCTGTAACACAAGTTCTTCGGATACTTAGCACGGGGCCAGATTGACGTGGTGTGAAGCGTCCATAGTATTATTATTATTATTATTATTATTATTATTATTATTATTATTATTATTATTATTATTATTATTATTATTATTGATACCACATGCTTCTAGTGAATTTGTGACAAGTTTTATTTATTTCCTTATAAATCAATTTAATTTATTCCAAAGAAAATTAACATATTTTGTCTAATTATGTTTTTATTAATTACATTTGATACTTATTCATCAAATATAATATATATATATATGTTCTTCAAATATATATTATTCACCTTAAATATTTACAGATAAATGCATATGATAAATAATAGCAAAGTTCAATTGTAACCCATCGGGAAGAATCACCCCGTTGCCAAATTACTGTATCATTAGACTAACAGTATAAACCATCACTTGTACCAATATACTAATATTAGTGCTTGCATATTTTATGTTCATTTATATGCAAGGACTGTAATATATTAGCACAAATAAAACTAGTATGTGGTAATAATAAAACAAATACAAAATTTGTAACCAGATATAGGTACTTATTATCTTTAAACATAATATGTAATGTACCTATATTATATTTTACTCATTACTTACATTTTACACAAATTAAAATTAAGTGATTTATTGAAAAGAATCTATAAAAATGCAAGGTGCAAATCCAATTGAACCTAGGACGCTCAATTAATGCTATGGAACAAGAACAAGATATACAAGGTAAGTTTGCTACAAATCAAAACATAAAATATATTATTGAGATTCTTATAAATAATTGGTTACAGAATTTACATTTTTTTTGTAATTTTTCTGGTTACATGACGGGATTCGAACCTGCAAGCCAGCCAGACAGGGGACTTTATTCATGTCTGTCCATAGTCCATACCTACTTATACAAAATACATAATATAAATAATACATTGTGCAAATTTTTTGTAATCATCTTTTATTTCAGGGAAACAAGCCATCGAGCTAAACAAAAAAAAAATACAAATTTCTAAGATTCATTCAAAGACAATTGTCAATTACATAATTGCCATTAGAAAAGCCATACATTTTAAAGCCGATGAATTCTTTGAAATAACTCATACAGTCTACAGGTTAAGTATGCTCATGTTCTCAACAAATATTACATAATGTTAACAGTAATCTAAGTTATTTACTAAAAATAGTTACTAAGTTATTTATTAAAATAATTTTTGGTTCCAGACAAAGCACCAATATCAAAGCTTAGCAATAATAAGACAAGGAATGTTACAAAAAAGAAGCTTGGGAAAACAGTTTCCATTATCACAAATATTGTGAACTTAATTATTACATTATTTAAAATGTAAAGGTAGATAACACTTCCACAGTAGATGCCAAAATCAAACGTAAATTTTTAGTTTTCAAAATAAGCAACTATGTATATACTTTCGTATGCATCAAGTGAAAAGCTGTTAATTTTAAATTACAAACAGACACTTTAATTTAATTTCTTTGTATAAATATAACATCTTGGTAGGAACAGGCCGGTTCTTCCCATTGCGGAAGGATTGACCTTTGATTTAAATTATCATAAGCAGTTTTTGTATCTAAAGATATTTCTATGTAGAATAAAGCTTTTTAATTTGTGTAAAATGTAAGTAATTAGTAAAATATAATATAGGTACATTACATATTATGTTTTAAGATAGTAAGTATATCCAGTTACAAATTTTGTATTTGTTTTATTAATACCACATACATGCCTCTAGTTTTATTTGTGCTAATATATTACAGTCCTTGCATATAAATGAACATAAAATATTCAAGCACTAATATTAGTATATTGGTACAAGTGATGGTTTATACTGTTAGTCTAATGATACAGTAATTTGGCAACGGGATGATTCTTCCCGATGGGTTTCCGATGCATATTTATCATATGCATTTATCTGTAAATATTTAAGTTGAATAATATATATTTGAAGAATATATATATATATATATATATATATATATATATATATATATATATATTATATTTGATGAATAAGTATCAAATGTAATGAATAAAAACATAATTAGACATAATATGTTAATTTTCTTTGGAATAAATTAAATTGATTTTAAAGGAAATAAATAAAACTTGTCACAAATGTTATATTTGATTTATTGATATCACATGCTTCTAGTTTCATTTGAGCTTTAATGTGCCAATATATCCTTGCATAACATAGACACTAAAGTCTTCAAGTTTCAACAGCATATTGGGCTAATAATTATTAAATGTGCTTTTTACATAGCTTTTCCCTTAGATCATCCATCAATCTAAAACAAAGGTTAAATTAATTATTTAAATACCTATTTAAAAGTTTTTGTTGTTAAACATGAGTATTTACGAGGGAATAATGTATTGTCCTTATTGTTATGATGAAATCAACAAAATAATAAATAACACTTCACTAACGGCAATTGTTTAGGTATAAATAGAGCATACTTATTATGTATTATTGTACCTTTGGATTATATCTCGTATTTTAGTTAATTTATGTATTAAATTTGGAGAATCAACTTGCTTGATGACACATTGGATCCTTATTCCCTAGTGAAAGGCAAACTTGTACAAAACTTCCATTATCAGAAATTGCTTATTTGATTAGAATTTACACAAATTATTCACATTTTGTTATAAAAATATGACGATTAATAACTATGCCTAATGGCCATTATTATTTATAAACACACGTCAGTGTTGCCAAATCTTAAAATCACAGATTTTTAAAACACAGTTTATCTCTAACTTTTGCGCGCGATTTCGTCCGCTTGGATTGCACTCTCAAGGGACGAATTTCAAAAAAGGGTATAGTACATTTTGAATAATTTGTAATTCTTCCAAAACACAGAAGGAGGTTCTCAATTCCTGTGTATGTTTTTTTTGTGTATGTTACGCGATTACTTCGCCGTTTTTGGATCGATTTTCAAAATTATTTTTTTATTTTAAAGGGTTCACTCCCAAATTGGTCCCATCGTCACCAAATGGTAGACCTGGTGATAGGATCCATGAGGAATCGAGAGAAGTCCCCAAAATTTATAGGGACACCCATAGTTATTTTGACTTTTTTTGAAATGACTCGAGCATATGCCACCAAAAACTGAAATGTTGTGCCAAGGTTGTATATACCCTGGATTCAAAAGCGCTGAACGGCATTCCTCAGTCTTTGAAGATAAACTTTTGAAAATTTCAGAATTGTTTATATAACTACAAGCATATGTCACTATTAAATAATCATCATCAAGTAAATATTTTATATTTTAGGCTCTCCATACATGTGAAGTGGGGACGAAAAATATATTTTAATTCTGCCCCATCGTGTGGGGTATGGTTGAATAGGTATTTTAAAATAAAAGCAAAATTTTATACATTACTATTTTACAAAGTCTATTCCAAGTCCAAATGACCATTTTCGAGTAATCGGCCTCCAAAGTGGCTTATAAGTTGTTCCAGGGGGGGCCTGGCATTTCTAAACTATAGGAGATAGAAACTTGTAAGTTTCCGTGCTAGGTCATACCAAAAACTTTTTAAGAAAATTATTAGAATTCGGACAATAATTTTAAAATAATGGCCCATATTAATAGCTATTAGCACAACATTCTACTCCAATATAGTTCCCTTTCTGGACGAGGCCAAGGACGCCTGGAGCGCAACTAGTGCTTGTAGCGAATTGCCTGACAATACTTTTTGTCAAAAGCTCTGAGATGAGCCACTCTTCAGACTGGCACGGAATAATCTTCTTAATACGTCGTCCAGTCCTGTGGAGCAGCCTCGCCTCTTAGATGCAGAGAAATGGGAGTCTGGCCTTTAGCTACATGCATTACCGTCACCCAATACGGGCACATTGCTGGATCGAACCGCTTTCCGATTAACTACTTCCCTACGTCTTGGCACCCCCACGTCGTCCCCCACCGCTGCGTTTGTGGCGCAAACGTTGACATCCTCGGACACCACGGTCTGTCCTGTCAACAAGCCGGCCGCTTTGACTGCTGACACCAGCAGCTAAATCCCTATCCAGGAAGGCCAACATCGAACACCTGGAAAAGAGGTCAACACCTTCAAATAGAAAAACTTACCTCGAGGCTTCTGGACGTCGCAGAAAGCTGCAGTTTTCGGGTGCCGGCACTGGGAGAGGGCGACAACGCCTCACCTGGAAGTCCAGAACACCTGGAACACCTGCAGCACCTGAAAAAGAAAAAGAAACACGACTTACCTGCTGGATGCCGCTACACTAGCTGGAACCGCTGCAACACCTGGAAGAAGAACTTAGACTAAGGTATTTACGCCGTTATCAGATTAGTGACCAGTAGCCCCTATTGGAGCTACTGATTAGAAATAAGATTAGCCAGTAAGGACCAACTACACCATTTTTGGTGTGGTTGCTAGGCTAAGACTTTCTGATTGTATTGTGCGCTTAGGGAATCCCTTACACTACAAATTATTTATCTAGTTAGAGTAGGTCAGTCAACCCCTATTGGGGAGACTGTTAGTTTAGGAACTATATTGTTTTATTGGATTTTATTAGTTAGAGTAGGTCAGTTAACCCCCTTTTTTTTGGGGAAACTGTTAGTTTAGGTTTTTATTGACATTTTACTATTTGACATTTATTTTTAATTTATACTATATTACTGACTTTACTGAAATCGTATTTTTATTGCGTTTTTAAATTTATATTTCAAATTGACTCCCCCTAATAGTCAATATGTTGCGCACCCCCCGAAAGAGTGACACCTTCACTATTTCCCCGCCGACGAAAATTAAGGGAAACGACGTAAAGGCACTATCACAACCCGAAAAATTTCCTGAAGCCAGGAAAGGCATAGATAAATTCGAAGCTTTAAGCTTACAAACTGTAACCCCCAAACAAACTAAGCAAAATGATCCACCAGCACTTAAACCCAAAGTCAAAAAGCTAAATACTGTGGAAAAGCCCGAAAGTCCATTAATTGCAAATAGACCCAGGACTGCAGAAGGTAAGGCCTGTCTAGTGCGTGCTAAGCACTGTATAAACACATCTAGAAATTTTAAAACCGACCTAAAAGAAGGTGACTTGGCAGCAGTAGACAGGTTGTACCAGATAATAAAAGAATTAGAACAAGAACTCACCTGTTTGAAAGCACGAACTAGCGGAGGGCTGGGAAAGGACCCTTTACATTCCACCCAGCCACCCGTGAGCACGACGACAGCAGTAGAGGATGCACCGATGATGTACCTGGAAAAGAAAAATATGTTAATAGAGCAAAGTATGAATGAGGGAATGAAAGAGATGATGAAGTAGATGGATGAAATGAAGGGATGTATGGAAGAGAACAGAATAAGTATGGAGAAACTGAACTCGCTCCTGGAGAGCACCACAACCGTCGCCAAACCGGCGAGTTATGCGAGCGTTGTCTCAATGTCTCAAGGGCGCTGCACTCGGTTGTGGTGTCCTCCAAGGACACACAGGACTCGGGAGAGGAGTTACTGGACAAAATAAGAAAAACAGTGGATGCGAAGGATGGATGGGTCAAGGTTGAAAGGACTAGGGAAGTCAAAAACAGAAGGGTAGTCGTCGGTTGTGTGAGTGAGGAAGAAAGAAATAAGGTAAAGGAAAGATTGAGTAAGAATGAGGGATTAGTGGTAGAGGACGTAAAGAATAAAAGCCCCCTTCTGGCCTTCAAGGATGTAATGAAGTGCGACAATGTCGACTTCGTCACCGCGTTCAACAATCAGAACGCGGCCATCCTTGAAGTCATTTTATTGGTAAAATAACACTCAAATAAAGTACATAATTTCAAATCGTTGTGTAATGTATTTGCACCAAAATGAACCAGGAAATCATTCAGTGACTTATTGTTATAAATATAATACAGATAAATTATACAGTATTCTCCACAAACCATGGTATGATCATTTTGTACTCTAGCTATATTATATGACCATATTCTACAATTTCTCTCTAGAAACTTTCGGTGATTTCCTTGCGGAGACCGACCATATGAATCAAAGTATTGTCCAATACGTTGTTTATCAATATGTATGGCAATCCAATGGGAACCTGGTTTATTATCAGTGTCCAAATTGCTCACGATATAGCATAGAACTGGAACACGTATCGGTAATCGGTTTGCTGCGTAAACATTATTTTCAATGTTTGCATCAATTGTCTTCAAACATTGTTGCTCTAGCGATTTGCTCGCTTCCGTTCTGGAAATTTCGACCTGAAAAATGAACCTCGCGGTCGTCCGAAGACTTTAGTCAACAATGACGAATTAAAGGCGATTGTGGAAGCTGATGATACACAATCTACGGCTGAATTAGCAGCAGCTTTCGACGATAGCGTCAAAACAATATTGATCCATTTGCGTCAAATTGGCAAGGTAAAAAAGCTTGACAAATAGGTGCCCCACGAACTCAATGATCGCCAGCGCGAAGTACGCGTCGAGACGTGCCTTGCACTGCTCAACAGACACACAAATGAAGGAATTTTGAACCGCATTGTTACCTGCGATGAAAAATGGATTCTGTTTGATAACCGCAAGCGCTCAGCAAGTTGGTTGGATCCTGGTTCAGCACCTAAACAATGCCCTAAACGAAAACTTACCCCTAGAAAAGTGATGGTCACTGTTTGGTGGTCTAGCGCCGGTGTGATTCATCACAGCTTCTTACCAAACGGGGTGAGCATTACTGCAGATGTGTACTGTGAAGAACTGAACACAATGATGGAGAAGCTGGCACATCTCCAACCAGCATTGGTCAATCGCTCGTCTCCGCTGCTTCTGCACGACAACGCGCGACCTCATACTGCACAGCAGACGGTCTCCAAGTTGCAAGAACTGGGGTTGGAAGCTCTCCGTCATCCGCCCTACTCACCAGACCCTGCGCCTACAGACTACTACTTTTTCCAGAATTTGGATAACTTCTTGGCGGGAAAAAAATTCAATACCCGAGAGGCAGTACAAAATGCCTTTGAAGAATTTGTTGCCTCCCGTCCAGCTGATTTCTTTAAGAAGGGCATCAATAAACTGCCACTGCGTTGGCAAAGATGCATTGATTGCATGGGTGATTACTTCGATTAATACAAATAAAAAATACATGAAAAAAATTCGTTTAAATTTTTTCATACAAAACGGCAATTTCATAGGTAAAGACCTAATATGAATAAAATTAAGCACTTAGCTAGTCAATAAATTTAAAATTTGGTAGAAAATTAAAACTATATTATAAATTAAATCGTAATAAACTGAAAAAAAATTCGACTGTACGACTAAAGGAATTATTCCTCGTAGGTACACTTTCCTAGTAGATACAATTTGAAAAAAGTTCGCCTTTTGCTTTATATTAGGCCATTACATATGAAATTCAACAGACACACAAATGAAGGAATTTTCAACCGCATTGTTACCTGCGATGAAAAATGGATTCTGTTTGATAACCGCAAGCGCTCAGCAAGTTGGTTGGATCCTGGTTCAGCACCTAAACAATGACCTAAACGAAAACTTACCCCTAGAAAAGTGATGGTCACTGTTTGGTGGTCTAGCGCCGGTGTGATTCATCACAGCTTCTTACCAAACGGGGTGAGCATTACTGCAGATGTGTACTGTGAAGAACTGAACACAATGATGGAGAAGCTGGCACATCTCCAACCAGCATTGGTCAATCGCTCGTCTCCGCTGCTTCTGCACGAAAACGCGCGACCTCATACTGCACAGCAGACGGTCTCCAAGTTGCAAGAACTGGGGTTGGAAGCTCTCCGCCGTCCGCCCTACTCACCAGACCCTGCGCCTACAGACTACTACTTTTTCCAGAATTTGGATAACTTCTTGGCGGGAAAAAATTCAATACCCGAGAGGCAGTACAAAATGCCTTTGAAGAATTTGTTGCCTCCCGTCCAGCTGATTTCTTTAAGAAGGGCATCAATAAACTGCCACTGCGTTGGCAAAGATGCATTGATTGCATGGGTGATTACTTCGATTAATACAAATAAAAAATACATGAAAAAAATTCGTTTAAATTTTTTCATACAAAACGGCAATTTGATAGGTAAAGACCTAATATGAATAAAATTCAAATTCAGTTCGTTCACATGTTTTGTCAAATCAACATAGAATGCTAACTTCCACAGCCATGCGTTGTTTTGTAATTCAGTAAGAGGGAGATGCTTTTCATTAAAAAAAAATTCGATCACTGCTCGAAGTTCAAAAAAGCGCTGAAGGACTTTCCCACAACTAAGCCAACGTACGGCAGTATGATAAGGTAAGTCATCTTCTCCAATCTCTTCAATAAATTGTCGGAATTGTCGGTGATTCAGCCCAAAAGATCTGATAAAATTAACAGTTGATATGACTGGTTTCAGAACTTCAGACATATCCAAACATTTTCCGCACAAAGACTGTTGATGAATGATACAATGTAAGACTAATGTTTTTGAACCACCGTCATTTTCTACAGCCTTTGACACAAGATCGACCACTCCTTTATCTTTCCCACTCATGTTTTTACCTCCATCAGTTGTAATCATCCATTTGAAGTTTTTCCATCGAAGATTCTTTTGGTTAATGGCCATTTCAACTCCTTTAAAAATATTTGTACCAGTAGTTGTGCCATGAATACTATAACTACATATCAAGAAGTTTTTCATGCACTTCATAGCTTTTATCTACTCCTCGAATATAAATCAACACCTGAGCAGTATCTGACACATCCGTTGACTCATCCAAGGCCAAAGAAAACCACTCAACATGTCCATTTCTGTCGAACAGTTGAGAGGATATATTTTCAGCGATGTTTTCTACCCTTCGACTGTCAGTATGTCAGCAAACACTGTGGTTTGCTGACATACTGACAGTTTTTAATAAATTTACCTTTTCAGGGCACATTTCTTCGGCTACTGCAATTATGCATTCTTTGATCATTTCTCCATCGGTGAATGGTTTTCCACGTTTTGCAATTTCAAGAGCCACACGAAAGCTGGCATAAGTTGCAGCCTCTTGTTCAGTTTTGAGTTTTGTAAATGAAGATTGCTGCGATTTCAATCCGTGCTTCATAGCTTAGATTTTTTCTGTCCCCAAACTTCCTGTATATTTTGAGTAATTTTGAAAATGTTTTGTTTCATAATGACGTTTAATGTTATATTCCTTGAGAACGGCTATGCTTTCATTGCAAATCAAACATAGCGCCTTGTCACTGGACTCAATTACGAAATACTGAATGTTCCACTGATCTTTGAATTTTCTGCATTCACTATAAATTTTTCGCTTCTTTTCTATACTACCAAATCACACACAAAAGCAACAATTCAAATCAAAATACTGTTACAAAGATGCCTTAAACTTAAACACGCACAAACACGTTTTAAGGAGGTACGCACTATTTCACAACAGTGTCATAGGAACTGACTTGTGGTTGCGCCACTAGCCTTCTTATATATTCCAATTACTGCCATCTAGAAGTGAGTGGAAGACACCAGAACTTTCTCGAACCAACGAGATTATTCTGTACGTGCTATTAGCGCCATCTGTTAGCGATAGAAGGTACTACCTATTTCCGCTTGTGTCCACCAGATGTCGTGTCACGTTACTCCTCATGGCTCGTACTCTACGACTAATCTAGAAATTACAGATAATGACAGGAAAATTAATAATATGCAGTGTTGCCGTTTTGCGGACTTTAGTCCGATTTGCAGCCTTTTTTAAACGTTGCGTACTTTTTCGGACTTTTTTTTTCATCAGTGGACTATTTCACTTTTTACCACCGGCAACAATGATAATATGGTTTTGGCCCTCGGAACTTACTGGAGTAATCAGTATGGCCCTAAGGCTGGAAAGTTTGGAGACCTCTGATCTACAAGATCAATTACATTGCTGGCGTTATTTAAAAACTTTGATAGACTGAGTTGACTGGAGGCGGGAGGTACACGGCGCATAATGTAAGCCTCCTGTGGGTATTGTTTATTCGAACATTTAATTGGACCCACAGATCCTCACAATCTGTCTCCCATGCTTTCATACGTACAGATTGTATTTCGCGCGACACCGCTATTAAGACTCCACCTCCATCAGATTTGATTGCTGGAAGTGGAGCAGCGATCACGGCGATACACAACATAGTTATCATTGAACAACTCACTTGTACACACTTCCGCATTCAGCCACGTTTCGGTAAATACAATAATTCTATAATTTGAATGTAAAATATTTAAGTAAACATAATTGGTCTTAGTCCGAAGGCCTCTTACATTTTGATAATAAATGTCCATTAAAAAATCGATATAATAAATTAACATTGACATTAATTATTATTTTATAAAATAAAGAGTTAGGACATCTTTCTAAAACTTTGGAGTTGCGTATTAGTATTGCTTGACTATGTTCGACGTGTACGATGTGTGATGCGTGTGTGTAGATACGGCCACGACGAACCCAACGAACTTGTAGCCAATTTCTTTTGCTCTTTTGCGCGCTGCAGCGTGAAGAGATTTGTTGGATGTTGATAGGTGTTCTGAAACGAATATAGGTGCGCTGGGACCATCGAAACCTAAGAGTAGGATGTACTCAATTTATTTTTGGGATTCTTTTTATTATATTATGTGACGATTGCTGGAAGGGCATCTTGATGGCGTGTGGTTCTCAATTTGACTATCACCGTGCTAGGACGTTTGTTATCGCGATTGAGCTTAGCGACAGGTGTAATGTGCGTTACGTCGTCATCTATGAATTCCTGGTTTATTGCCTTTGTGAGCTGTATAAAGTCTTGAGAAGGTTTTCAGATTTACGTTCCGGGATCCCGTTGATTTCGACGTTATTTTTTCGAGTATTTTGTTCTAAGCTACTCCGTCTGTCGGACAAGTCGTTAACTGTAGATAACAAATTAGCATTCTCTGATTTTTTTATTTTATTATGACCGATTTTTGTTCAATATCCTTCCTAAGATTTTCGAAGGTCTCATTGAAGAAATTAAGAGCCATGAAAGGTTGCCAGTTGCTGGTTAACATTAACTAGTTCTTTAGTAATAACCTCATGCATAGTCGACTTGTGGCAATTAGCGAGTTCTTTTTTTAAAATATCTCGTAGACGCTCTTCTGTGATGTAAGATGTGGTAGCGTTAGAATGTTGAGATATGTTCTTTGCACGAAGAGTAATGTTATTAAAGTACTCATTATCAATGTTTGGTGCACCCGAGGAGCTAGCCGTAGGGTGAGATTGCCGTATTGGTGTATTGGTGTTATCGCCACATTGCCGCTTCTTCATAATTCATTTCGGGCTTTTCCAACAGCGCCTCTGTTCGTTTGTCATTGAGCGGAATGCATTGGGCGATATACCGGCGCACTAAAGATCGTACTGTTATATCCCGCATCTGTACCCTATCATGCTCACCCTGGCTTTCCGACTTTGCTGATCCCGCATTTCTCCTATCGTCCTACGCTTCAGTCCAGACCCCTTCAGTGCATTCCATCTCGACTCTTGACCAGGACAGTTGTCTCAATTCTAATTTCTTTGTTTTATTGAAGTACTATTTCAGTTAATTGTAATAAATCTTTTTTTAAAAGGGAAAATAGTAATCCGTATAACAAATTGGTGGCAGCGGTGGGATTTTAAAAAATAATCCCGGGTACGCCTCGCGAACTGTAAATAAATCGAATTCCAATATTCTAAATCCTAAACAAATCGAAAGTGTAACGAGTCCGCGGTTCCCGAGTTCCTGTTCGGTACATCAATTTCGCCGGTCCAGCGCGCCGAGTTCCACGAAGTCTAACAGCCGACGCCGTCCGCACGCCGCACGGATGTTTATACAAGCCCTTATCGCCGCATTCCTGTGAGTCGTTCATTTATTCTACTTGGTCATTGCAATTTCCTTTGTGTTTTTGTATCTTTATTATTTGTAGTGTTTTGTATAAAGTTAAAATGTCGGAATCTAGAGCGCCTAGTCCTAAATTTGAAGTAAATATTAATGAACCCGAGGACGAAACAGTCCCATCCTCTCAACCTGGGCCTCTCACCAGGTCCAAAAAGAAACGCAGACCATTACTTCGCCAAAAGTGGAGTTAGATCTCTCTACCTTACTTAAATTCATCAAACCCTACGATGGCGCTAGGGAATCGTTGAATTCTTTTCTTGTTAATTGCAGTAACGCCCACGATTTAGCTTCCGAACAACAAAAAGATATCGTTTTTAAATATATCCTATGTCAACTACAGGGTAGAGCCCAAACGACCTGCTCAATAAAAGAATTTGTAAACTGGTCACAATTAAAAGATTTTCTTAAAATACAATTTAGTGAACGGAAACACTACGCACATTTGCTAACAGACTTGCAAGAATGCAAACAGCAAATAAACGAATCTGTTAGTCAATATGCCCTAAGAGTCGAAACATGTTTGTCACAATTACTAACAGAAGTTTCAATTGCACACGGTAGCAAAAGTAGAGAAATGATAGGTCGCACTGCAGCAATGGAAGAGCTAGCTCTCCATCACTTTCAAATGGGACTTGTACCTCGTATATCAAACGTAGTGAGGTGCAAGTCACCTAAAACATTAAACGAAGCAATAAATATAGCCATTTCCGAGAGAAAATTCAGCAATTTTTATACAAAATCCCCAACCTAAATCGCTTTCTTCCAGGCCTAGTTTTAACGCCAACCGCCGATTTCAAATTCAAAATCCTAATAATTATAATAATCGCTTCCCAAATCCCAATATGCGGTACAATAATAATAATAGCAACCGCGTTCCAAATCAGAGTGGCGCTAACTCACCCCCGGTTTGCCGTTATTGTAAGAATGTTGGTCACACGATTGATGAGTGTAGGAAACGGGAGTACAATAATAATAGGAATCAAAATTTTAATAGACCAAATTACCAACGAGTTAATTTTACATCTTTTAACGACGAAAATCCTCGTGAACAAATTAATGCCGAAGAAGGTTATGATACCGTCGACGACGTCCCAAAAAACTAACTAAAGTCCCGTCCCGGTGTCGTGCGGGACAAGTTCAATCTAAAACCGACACCTTACCAAATCAACGCACAAGTGGTGCAATTACTAAATCTACGCAACCCCGCTACATGGGCAAGTTGCAAAAATCCACTGTATCGAGTTCAAAATCCACTGTATCGAGTTCAAAACCCACTGTATCGAGTTCAAAATCCACTGTATCGAGTTCAAAATCCACTGTATCGAGTTCAAAACCCACTGTATCGAGTTCAAAATCCGCTGTATCGAGTTCAAAATCCACTGTATCGAGTTCAAAACCCACTGTATCGAGTTCAAAATTCACTGTATCGAGTTCAACATCCACTGTATCGAGTTCAAAATCCACTGTATCGAGTTCAAAATCCACTGTATCGAGTTCAAAATCCACTGTATCGAGTTCAAAACCCACTGTATCGAGTTCAAAATCCACTGTATCGAGTTCAAAATCCACTGTATCGAGTTCAAAATCCACTGTGTCAAATCCTAATTCCACTGTATCTATTAATCCTAAATCCTCTGAATCCAAATCAAATATTTTTGAGATAATTAATGATCCTACAAAAACACTCCTACCATATGTCCTGGTTGACTCCCCTGTTTCAGAATTCCCACTTACCTTATTAGTAGACTCTGGATCCTCTGTAAGCCTAATAAAAAAATCATGCCTATCCAATTTCCCTAAACTCACTAAAGAATTTATTAACTTAAAAGGAATAGATTCCTCAGTCGATTCCATACAAACTCTGGGACATTTTAATCTTAAAATCAAGTTAGCTAAATCCGGTATTACTCACCAATTCCATGTTATTGAAAATATACACTTACCATACGATGGCATAATAGGGTCGGACATGCTAAATTCTAATAACTGCAAAATCGATTATAATAAAAATTTATTGTTATTCACAAAAATGTCTCTTCCACTATATTTCCGAGATCCAGCCTACATTATTCCTGCTAGAAGTGAAACCGTCGTTGAATGTTCCGTTATAAACCCTGAAATCAAAGAAGGATTAATTTTAGACCAGCACATTTCAAATAATTTATTAGTAGCAAACTGCTTAGTAAGAGTCAAATCAAATAATCGCATTAATATAACAATAGTTAATACTTCCGAAGAATCAGCTACAATTAACTCAAATTTAAAATTAAAATTGACACCATTTGATACAAGAGACTTTGACAAAAATCCCACTGTTTCTGTAAATAAAATTGATAGAACACAACCTACGGATATTTTAAGACGGACAACCCGAGTTCTTAATCAACTTAGAGTATCACACTTAAATAACGAAGAAAAATCTGCTCTTTTTAATCTCTGTGCTACTTTCTCTGACATTTTTCACTTACCTGACGAAAACTTGACACATACTAATGCCCTGAAACACGAAATCAAAACGACTTCTGACATACCAATACATACTAAGTCTTACCGATTCCCTGAAGTCCACAAAGCTGAAGTTCGTAAACAAATTGAAAAAATGCTAGAACAGAATATCATTGAACCCTCCGATTCACCATGGTCTTCGCCATATGGGTGGTTCCAAAAAAATTAGATGCATCTAACGAACAAAAATGGAGAGTTGTTATTGACTATCGTAAATTAAATGATGTAACAATAGGAGATACTTACCCGCTTCCTCAAATTGCAGAAATCCTAGATCAACTTGGTAATAGTAAATATTTTTCCACAATGGACTTAGCTTCCGGATTCCACCAAATCCCTTTAAAATGAATCAGATAAACCAAAGACCGCTTTCAACGTTCCAGAGGGACACTACCAATTCCTTAGAATGCCTTTCGGGCTGAAAAACGCGCCTGCTACTTTCCAAAGGCTTATGAACACTATTCTATCAGGACTTCAGGGTATTCGCTGCTATGTATTTCTTGATGACATTGTTTCCTATTCATATGACCTTGACTCACACATCGAGAATTTGACTGCTATATTCCAAAGACTACGTAAATTCAATCTGAAACTCCAACCAGACAAATGTGAATTTCTAAGACGAGAAGTAGGCTACCTAGGACATATAATAACTGAAAAAGGAGTAAAACCAAATCCTGACAAGGTCAAAGCTGTTACAAACTTTCCTGTTCCCAAGTGTCCAAAAGACATAAAATCCTTCCTAGGCTTAGTCTCATATTATCGCCGATTCATCCCTGAATTCTCTACTATTTCCAAACCACTTACAAATTTACTAAAAAAGAATGTCCCTTTTAATTGGGAGAATCAACAACAATTATCCTTTGAGACACTGAAATCCAAACTTACTACTGCTCCTCTTCTAGCCTATCCTAATTTCACACAACCTTTTATACTAACCTGTGATGCGTCGAATTATGCAATAGGTGCTGTCTTGTCCCAAGGACAGGTTGGTAAGGGCCTTTGCGTCTCGAACCTTGAATAAAAGTGAGTGTAATTACAGTACCACAGAAAAAGAATTGCTCGCCATTTTTTTTGGCTGCAAAACATTTAGACCCTATCTTTTTGGACGTAAATTTCAGATAGTGACTGATCATAGACCATTAAAATGTTATTCAATCATAAAGATCCTAGCAGTAAACTGCAAAGATGGAGATTAAAATTAGAAGAATTTGAATATGAAATTGTTTATAGAAAAGGTAAATTAAATTCAGCAGCTGACGCACTCTCAAGATACCCTGTTAATCCAATTTATCCTGAAAACAAAGAACTTATCAATCCTAGCAATGACCCTCAACTATTGTCCACTCCGCCAAATCCAACATCTCCTGCTGATGTACCTGATGTATCTATGTCTCCTATCGATTTTAATGTTGATTTTCCAGAATTTCAACATGACATACTTGATTACTTACCCATGACTGATGAACTGGTAACAGACACTGAAAATCCTATTCACTGACTCTAATAATGCAAATCCTAACTTAGACACTGATCCTAATAATAAAAATGTAAATACTCACCCTGAGCCAGGAACTTCAGCACAACCGGAATCTTCTATACCTGTTGATATTCCTATTCCTGATAACATTGATGAAAACGTATCTACTTACCCCGAACCAGGATCTTCAATACCACTGGAATCTCCTACGTCTAACTTACCCGTCGTCGATGAAAATTATTCTAAATTCTTAAAATCACCTACTAGATCTTACAATACCATAATCAATGAACACAATGAAACTCTTCTAAAGTCATCGCAAAAATTATTAATTGTACCTACTTCAATAGACTTAGACGAGTCGGTACCATATGCACAAGATTTATTAAGTAATTGTTCAAATCCTATTGTCGAAGAATTCTGAAAATGGAAAGAGAATTGTATACTTTTAACCCTTTAGTTATTGAAGATAAAATTTACCTCTTTTTATATTTTAAAGTGAATCATTTCGATGAATGTACTTACCCTGACTTATTCAAAGCTCTGAAGTATACACGTGATCAGATAATTATGTCATACCCTACATCACATCAAGTCGCTGTAACTGACTTTAAAAGTCCCTTTGATAAGTTCTCTTTTGTTAAAATATATAATATGTTAGGATATCTTTTCGATTCCACAAATATTCAATTACACATATATCATAATAGCATTATGTATCCGTCGTTAAGCGAAATAAAAAGATATTAAAAGATAATCACGATCTACCGATTGCCGGTCATTTAGGATCAAACAGAATGTATGACAGAATAAAGAAAAGTATTATTGGAAACATATGCGAGCTGACGTCGAACATTACGTTAAATCATGCACCCTTTGTCAAGAAAACAAAGCTTTCAGACAAATAAATAGAGCACCGATGCAAATTACTACAACTTCTACCGCACCGTTTCAACGCATATCTCTTGACATTGTGGGACCCTTACCGGAAGTAGGTACCGCAAAAATAAAATTTATTATGACTCTACAGGACGATCTTACGAAATATTCAGTCGCGTATCCCATAAGAACAATAACAGCTGAAGAGACCAGCGAATGTTTACTTCATTTTATTTCACATTCGGAATTCCAAAAACGATACTTACCGATCAAGGCACAAATTTTACTGCTGATTTATTCAAAAAGACTTGCAACTTTCTGAAAATAAAACAAATTTGGTCAACTCCTTACCATCCTCAAACTCAAGGAGCACTTGAGCGTAGTCACTCTACACTCAAGGAGTATCTCAAATCCTTCGTAAATGAAAATCAAGATAATTGGTCCCGATATGTATACACAGCTATGCTATCTTATAATACGGCTGTTCATACCACTACAAAATTCACACCTTACGAACTCGTATTTGGCCATAAGCCATATCTTCCAGATTCAGTTTATAATTCAAACATCAATGACGCCACGTATCCAGAATATGTCAAAATGTTACAACATCGATTAAAACATGCTCGGGAGAAAGCGATTGAGAACATCATTAAGTCAAAACAAAATTCAAAAACTTATTATGATAACAAAGCAAGACCCGTGTCTTATAAGGTTGGAGATTTGGTTTATTTAAAAAATCATTTACGCTTAAGAAAGGCCTTATCCCCTCAATGGAAAGGTCCGTACAAAATTGTTAAAGTTCATGGCTATAATACTGTTTCTCTGCTCATTAACCGTAGACATGTTAAACATCATGTGATCAAATCAAACCAGCATCAGTTCAATCTTTATAGTAAAGAATAAAATAAAATTTAAAGTAAAATAATTTTAAGTAAATTTCTTTCTATTTCAGCATTTCAGCCTCAGTGGCTCAAGACTCTATTCAACAAATAAATTCAGTCCGGGATTATTTAGATGTTGTCACTCCAGTAGACATATCGCATTTTCAATCGCATATAATCAATATAAATTCAATTCTTGGCACATTACGATTCTTATGCAACAAAGTAGAAATAGAATTTGACGATACCCTAGAATGTCATAATGTATTACAACCACTTACCATTAGAAATGACGAGTTGGTAGAAGATTATAATTCCGTAGATCTGCATGGTTTGGTGGTGTAGGTTCTGCTTTTAAAACCATTTATGGTACTCTTGATGAAAATGACGCCATCAATACGATGAAGCTATACGAAATGTACAATCAAATCAAAAAGAGTTGGCTTCATTAATCAAAGATAATATTCTTATAACAACTACTATTTTAACAAATATTAACGTTACTTTAAGAAAAATAAAAGTTAATGAAGACAACCTTAATGAAGCTATCGACAACCTATCTAACAAAATAAATAATATATCTACGATGTCTAAAAGCCTAATAATGAAAACTAATATGATTACTATATTAAATAGTCTAGAAGCAAGTATTATAACTTTATCATTTCAAATAGAGGATATTGTTAATGCAATTATGTTTAGTAGCCAGAATATACTACATCCAGCTATATTACCGCCTAGTCATTTATACCAGGAGCTAGTCGATAACTTCGTCACTTACCTGTTGATGCGAAATTACCTGTAAACCTAGAATTAAATGAAATGTTTACTCTCATTAATGTCTCTAGTGTATTTAGTTATAGTGTTAGCGATAAAGTTGTGTTTATCCTTAGAATTCCTCTTGTATCCTTAAAAGAATATAATCTATATCATAATATTGCTCTTCCGACACCACATGATGTATCTAAACTAGTTATTATACTTATGTTGTACCTAGTAGTAAATATATTGCAATGACCAATGACAAAAGTGCATATTGTAACTTAGACTCGCTACGGGAATGCAAAGCGATGAATGCCCGAACCTATATCTGCGACGTGAGACGTGACCACGATCTTCTCCACCAGCGAGTATCCGAGTTGTGAAAGTGAATTACTAGTGAATACTATAAAAGCTCTACCAGTGCAGTGCAAAACCGGAAGTGTTAACGGCCAAATCGATATTTGGAAATCTATCTCGAACAATAAATGGATATTTGTACAATCCATTTACACTAAAGTGTTAATTGAATGTCATAACAAAACAAATGTTGATCTAAATGTAATAGGTACAGGAATTGTTTATGTACCCAATAATTGTATTGGTTATTCTAAACATACAAAATTAATACCTAAATCTCAAGCTGTGAAATTTAGAGTAAATAAGATATTTTCTAATGTCAATATAATAAATGATTCATGTTGTAATTTTAAGATAAATGATGGAGAGAATAGTGAGTTTCATACTATAGATTTACAAAATTTCGATCTAGACACGATTAGTAACGGAAATATATTAAAGTTCAAATCATTAACAAAAGAAAGTGACAAAATCATTAATCAACACAGTTTCATTAAATATGAAGCACATTATTCTTCCACTCTTGTAGTTATTTCTTTGATTATTTTTGAATTTTGTGTTTTTAAATGTTTAGTTTTAATAAAAGGGTACAACTGTCGTCATCCTTACATCCTTCCACGATTTTCCCAACCTCCTTCCGTCAATACATCTCCAACACAGGAAACCCAAGATGAATCTTCTTCTTCTTCTTCTTCTTCTTCTGGCTCCTCTCCTCCTTCCATTCCTCTTCAAGGCCTTTTTAAAGACAAAGCTAAACCTAAACCTATTCCTACTCCCAGCCTTAGAATCCATGTTTAAATTCCTTTATTTCGATTTCCATAAACTTCGACCCCGAAGTTTAGTCTACCCCGGGGAGGTGTTACATCCCGCATCTGTACCCTATCATGCTCACCCTAGCTTTCCGACTTTGCTGATCCCGCATTTCCCCTATCGTCCTACGCTTCAGTCCAGACCCCTTCAGTGCATTCCATCTCCGACTCTTGACCAGGACAGTTGTCTCAATTCTAATTTCTTTGTTTTATTGAAGTACTATTTCAGTTAATTGTAATAAATCTTTTATTAAAAAGGGACAATAGTAATCCCGTATAACAGTACGCTAGGTTGCATTTGGGACATTGCAAATGATCCCGATTTTTTATTGTAGCCAGACAACCGGAACAATTCTTTGAGGCCATATGTAATAAGTGTATAGTATCAGTATATGTAATAAGTGGATCAGAAAAAGTGAAAAATGTCCAATTCAGGTCCAGGCGAAGTCGGAATCGAACCCAGAATCTCAGGTTAAAATCGGAGGCCTTTACCGAGCAACCATTCGGGCAATTACAAGTTCTTTGAAAATGTTGTTAGCAAGAAGTTTGTACGTCGAAGACGGGTTTATTTTCGCACCACCCACTTTTTTTTCTTTTTTTGTTATGAACTTTTAACTTTTTGTCTTTGTAATTTTAAATAACACTGTATTTATTATTAATTTGAAATGAAATGAAATGTAAATATACTTTATTGTGCACAATCAGTAGTTACACATACACACATATATATAAAACGTAAAGTTACACATACACACAAATATAGAAAATACTAAAAACACTACGATAGTACACAAAGGCGGCCTTATTACTAAATAGCAATTTCTTCCAGACAACCTTTGAAAGAAAGGAACAAATTGCTGGAGAGGGGTATTGCGCTAAAAGTATTATATATAGTTATCTTGATACTATAAACATAAAATAAAATAAATAAATACATACATATACAATAATACATATACAATAACTTAAATAATAATATAAGTAATAAAAACAATTTACGTTATAATAATAATATATATAACACTATATGCATATCGTTACATCTGAAACAGTCTGAGGTAGTACTCTTTTAGGGAGGATTTAAAATTATTCAATGTTTTGGCTTGTCTTATTCGGGTAGGGAGAGAGTTCCAGAGTAGGACGGATTGTACAAGGTATGAGGAGTGGGAATACTTAGTGTGGTGGATGGGGATATCAAGAAGGAGATTTGTAGAGCACCGCAGCTCTTGCCTGTCGGAGCAACGAAAGCTGTAGGTTTCCTTTAGATATTGAGGGCTGTTGGGATCAAATAGGATGGAGTAAAGGAAGGAAAGTACGCGAGCATTACGGCGTAAGCTAATTGGTAACCACTTGAGCTTGTTATGGAACTCAGATATGCGGTCAAATTTGCGCAAGCC
Organism: Phengaris alcon alcon; assembly: GCA_037179445.1. Lineage (NCBI taxonomy): Eukaryota > Metazoa > Arthropoda > Insecta > Lepidoptera > Lycaenidae > Phengaris > Phengaris alcon. Next base: position 1,414,218 of record JAYRCH010000043.1, on the reverse strand, counting down.
AAAGATGAACCTCAGAGACAGATTCTGGAGTCGCTCAAGTTTATTGAGTTGGTCTTCAGTCAAGTTAATGAAGCAAACCTCCGCGTAATCAAGAAGGGAGAGAAACGACGATTCAGCTAAGGCTACCTTAGTAGGAACCGGCAGAACATACCGAAGTCGTTTAAGGTAGTGCCACGTTGAGTAAACCTTTCTGCTAATCTCTTTCAGCTGCTGAGACCAAGATAGATGCTCATCAAAGTACACACCAAGATTCCTTACAACCTTACTATATGGTATTGTTATACCATTGATGGACACCGACGGTAAAGTATCCCAGTCAATTCTGGAGACCAGCCCCGTACTGCCAAGTATTATTAACTGAGACTTAACGGGGTTAATGAGAAGTCCATGTTCCTTGCTCCAGTCACATATAGCCGATAAGTCCCTGTTCATAACACCCACCGCCGCAGGCAATGCATCCAGAGTTGACTGCGTATAAATTTGCAAATCGTCTGCATATAAACGAAAAGAAGCAGAAATAAATAGAGTAATGAAATTTATAAACAAGGCAAAGAGTAATGGGGATAAAACACCGTCTTGAGGAAGGCCGGAAGTAGTATGGGTCCAGTCAGAAAAAGATTCAGAAATTTTAACTCTGCCGACGACCCACAAGGTAACTGTGAAGTAATTGAATCACAGAAGGTGAGAGGTTAAAAGACGCCAACAGACAAAAAGGATGTCATGGTCAATAGAATTAAATGCGTTGCTGAAGTCAAGCAGAGTTAGGATGGTGAGCTTCTTATTGTCCATGCCAGACCGAATATCGTCTGCCACCTTAACTAAGGCTGTAGCGGTACTGTGACCTGTGCGGAAACCAGATTGATACGCGCTAAGGAGATTGTTGCGCGTAATATATCTGTTGAGTTGATGATGCAAGAGACGCTCTAAAACTTTAGATAGGAAAGGAAGAATTGATATTGGGCGGAAATCATAAAAAAAATTAGGATGAATTTAGTTTGTGAACGCACCTTTTCACTTAACATCGAACTGTCACTGCCAGTTTATTCAGTAGACATAACCTTTTCATCATGGTGAAGTACACGAACGAACAACGTCTGCAAATCTTAAATTTACTACAGAAATTCGGAGTCGGTGGCCGCTACTTTAAGAGCGTTAACTCCGATTTTCGGTCGTAATTCTCGCCCTAGTAGACGGGCAGTAACAAGTTTAGTGAAAAAGTTTGAGTCTACATATTCGTTGTGTGATGTTGCCGTGCCAGTAAGACTACGGGTTGGTCGAAGTGTCGAAAATATCGGTGCGGTTTGCATGCCGGCGGCGTCATAGGGCCATATTTTCCGTCGATGATAGTGGTCGCCACGTTACTGTGAATGGTGATCGTTATCGCGCCATGATTATCGATTATTTTTGGCCCGAATTGGAATATATGGACTTGGACAGCATGTGGTTTCAATAGGACGGCGCCACAAGCCACACAGCACACGTTACAATCGATTTATTGAAGAACAAGTTTGATGAGCGTGTTATCTCAAGAAATGGACAAGTCGATTGGCCGCCTTGTTCGTGCGATTTAACGCCTCTAGATTTTTTTCTTTGGGGCTACGTCAAGTCATTGGTTTATGGCTCTATGCTAATAAGCCGACGACCTTGGAAGAGCTCAAAGCCAACATTGAACGCGAAATAGCAGTCGTTTCGGCCGAAATGTGTGGCCGAGTCATGGAAAATTGGGTCCAACGAATCGACCGCTGCAAACGTGCCCGCGGTGGCTATATGAGCGAAGTCGAGTTCCATTGATAAATGTTTTGAATGTACTTCAACCCGATAATAAAGTTTTTGAAATATGGTTTATGGTTAGCAAATGAAGTTATGTAAATATGATTATTTACATAACTTCATTTGCTAACCATAAAGCGTTCTGAATATACAGAAACGAGGAAAATTTTTAGGTCAATAACGTAAAATAAAGGAGGCAAATAACGCATGTCCTTGAGCGAGTGACAAACGCCTGGCTAGAGTAGGCAAATAACTTGCCAGGCGGCCTTAGATGTCGCTACTGTTCTATGTATACTGTGACAGCGATATCTTAGTATTGGGACCTATTACGAAGACACCGCTGTCCGCCCGTGTACGGAACTCATAAACACGATATATTTTTATACTTTTCATTAAGTATGTGTACTTTGATGAGCATCTATCTTGATCAGCAGCTGAAAGAGATTAGCAGAAAGGTTTATTCAACGTGGCACTCCCTTAAACGACTTCGGTATGTTCTGCCGGTACCTACTAAGGTGGCCTTAGCTGAATCGTTGTTTCTCTCCCTTCTTGATTACGCGGATATTTGCTTCATTAACTTGACCAAAGACCAACTCAACAAACTTGAGCGACTGCAGAATCTGCCTTTGAGGTTCATGTTTAGCTTGCGCAAATTTGACCGCGTATCTGAGTTCCTTAACAAGTTCAAGTGGTTACCAATTCGCTTTCGTCGTGCGTATGTTAATGCTCGCGTACTTTCCCTGCTTTAATTCATCCTATTTGATCCCAACAGCCCTCAATATCTAAAGGAAACCTACAGCTTTCGTTGCTCCGACAGGCAAGAGCTGCAGTCCTCTACAAACCGCCTTCTTGATATCCCGATCCACCACACTTATTAGTATAAGTATTCCCACTCCTCATACCTCGTACAATCCGTCCTACACTGGAACTCTCTCCCTACCTGAATAAGACAATCCAAAACATTAAATACTTTTAAACCTTCCCTAAAAGAGTACTACGAGGGCGGCACTGAAAATTTCGGGAATCAAGGAAGTGACACAACATTACTATTTAAAAATGTATTTATTGCTTTTCGAAGTATTCTCCGCGAAATTTGACACATTTTTCCATACGATGGAACCAATCATTGAAGCAACCATTCCATTCGGAAGTTGGGGTCTCCAAAATGGCGGTTTTGTAGGCGTCCACAGCTTCTTCAGGTGATGAAAATCTCTGACCACGCAATTTATTCTTTATTTTAGGGAAAGTATAGAAATCATTAGGGCTTAGGTCGGGGCTGTACGGCGGATGGTCTAATAATTCTATGATTTCTTGCTCTAAAAGCTCTTTTGCGTGCGCGGTGTGAGAACTCGCATTGTCGTGATGGAGGATGATGCGGCGGTTGCAGTTCTCTTTACGGAGTTCAGAAACGACCTGTGGCAAACAAATGTTAGCATACCATTCTGCATTAACCGTTCTTTGTCCCTCAAGAGGAATAGTCGCAACATGGCCGGTTTTGGAGACAAACGTGGCCACCATTTTTTTGCAACACTCCGTGAACGAACAATTTTTGTTGGCTTTAACTCATTTTCGAACACCCAAACTCGTGACTGGTTTTTTGTTTCGGGTTCGTACGCGTATATCCAGGATTCGTCACCTGATACGATGTTGTATACAGCATTTGAGGATCCTGCGTGGAATCTTTCGAGAGTTCTGACGCACCAAGTAACGCGAGCCGCTTTTTGCTCTTCACAGAGCAAATGCGGTATCCATCGGGAAAACAACTTTTTTACACCTAATTGTTCATGCAAGATTATTTGTATTTGACTCATGCCAATGTCTAAAGTTGCCTGAATTTCGCGGTATGTCACATGTCGATCTTCCTCAATCAGCTTACGCACAGCATCAACGTTTTCTTGGGTGACTGCAGTTTTTGGACGACCTTGACGGGGATCATCACTGAGCTTGACATGTCCACGTTGAAATTCAGCAAACCAGCGATAAATTGTGGTTTTGGATGGGGCTTCATCACCAAATGCAGAAATCATCCGGTCAACACACTGTTTTTGTGTTAAACCACTTCGAAAGTCATAATAAATCATCGCTCTAGAATTTTCTCGAGTCAATTCCATTTTCTCAACGACTAAACAAGTTTGACAAGACCTTGTGACAAGACCGAGAATCTTTTTTTAAATAAATAAACGGTATTAGATTTTTAAAACCAAGGAGTTTTAAATTAAAAAGATTTTAATATGACAGGAACAGTGGAAATATTCCATTCCCGATACTTTTAGTGCAGCCCTCGTACCTCAGTCTGTGTCAGATGTATTATATAATGTTATAATTTATATATTATTATAATAACTTAAATTGTTTTTATTACTTATATTATAATTATTATTTAAGTTATTGGGTATGTATTATTGTGTATGTATGTATTTATCTATTTTATTTTATGTTTATAGTATGAAGTTATATACTTTTAGCGCAATACCCCTCTCCAGCAATCTGTTCCTTTCTTTCAAAGGTTGTCTGGAAGAAATTGCTATTTAGTTATAAATCTGTAGTGTGTGTTATAATTCTCGGAAATTGCATAATGTAAAGTCAGCTATATTCGTGGCGTGGCGAATTAACTCCTGCGAGAGTTAGTCGTCTGCCCACCGCCTACCTAACTAGTTGTGCAAATAAAGTGATTCAGCACATCCAGTATTTAATTTGAAGACCCCAGCCTTTGTACACTAAACTGGTGACCCCGACGAAGAACTCTCGAAGAAAGTTTGTAGTGAAGGGAATCGGCGTAAATAGTGACATCGGCTGTGGGCTAAATTTTTTGTTCGAGATCGAATTCCACGCGTCGTCAGGAAGTTAGCGTGACGTAATAGAAGAACACGCCGTGGCACGTGGCGAGTACAGTGGCAGGCGGCTCATCAGCTCATTGACTCGTCGACTCATCGGCTCAATTTCGGTCGAGAAAAATGAACAAGGCATCAGACACGGGTTGCAAGGAAGAGGCGTCAGGCGCGGCGTTGGCATCCATAAGCGTGTCCACCAAGCTACCGGAATTGTGGACAGACTTACCAAGGTTATGGTTCGCGCAGTTCGAGGCTGTGATGGCCCCACAGAAGCAGGGTGAAGAGACCAAATTCAACCTGGTCATATCGAAACTCGGAAAAGAGGCCATTCAGCAGGTCAGCGACCTCGTGATGTCACCGCCCGCCCAGGACAAGTATACGGCGCTTAAGGAGAGACCGCTGCTTTATGAAGAGAGTGCCGAAAGACAAATGCAAAAGTTGGTGTCGGAGCTGGAGTTGGGTTCGCAAAGACCCTCCCAGTTTTTAAGGCGCATGAAAGATCTGGGGCGCAGCGCACAAATTGCGGACAACACACTCAAGAGCCTGTGGTTGTCGAAGATGCCGTCATCAGTTCGAGCAGTCATGGCGGTCTGTGAAGATCAGTCTCTGGACAAGCTGGCGGCCATGGCAGACAAGATTACTGAATACACCAACGTCGGAGATGTGGCAGCCGTGTCATGCAAGAAGGCAGCAGATGGACAGTCGGACGAGCAGATTGGAGCTGGAGGTTGCAGCGCTCCGCGCCGAACTAAGGGGTCGCGGGCGCTCGAGGAGCAACTACAGACCGACCGACTTCAGGAGAAGATCGACATCGCGGCCGCGGAGAGTACCTGGGGACCCGGACTGGCTGTGCCGTTTTCACTTTCGGTACAGATCGAGGGCTAGCCGCTGCGAGCAACCCTGTGCGTGGCGAGCCAAGCAGCCGGAAAACTAGATGGGGTACATGCGGGCTCGGTGGACGGATGTACTCAAGGTCAGGTAACCAAAAGCCATCGTTTATTGATTAGAGATAATGTAACGAAATATAGTTTTTTGATCGACACAGGCGCTAACATTTCCGTAATTCCAAAGTGGTGTGTTAGAAAGCCTATCAAAAAAATCGATCTAAAGTTGTATGCTGCTAATGACAGCGAAATTAAATGTTATGGAATATGTAATTTAGAGTTATCGTTAGGCCTAAGACGGTCATTTAAATGGCCTTTTGTCGTATGTGATGTAAAACAGCCGATAATAGGTGCCGATTTTTTGAAGAATTTTAAATTAAATGTAGATCTGTATAATAATAAGTTAATTGATACGGTGACCACCCTAAGGGTCTGTGGAATTAAAAGTACAAATTTTGTCGGCACTATTAAAAGCATAAATAGCAACCATCCTTACGCGGATTTACTGGAACAATTTCAGGACATCACGCGACCGCCAGCCTTCAAGGACGTCCCAGAGCATTCCGTTTATCATCACATAGAGACTACTGGACCACTGTCCACGCGCGTGCCAGGAGGTTAACGGCCGACAGGTACGATAGGGTTAAAAAAGAATTTCAGTTGATGCAAGAACTAGGAATATGTAGACCTTCAAATAGTGAGTGGGCCAGTCCTTTACATATTGTACCTAAGAAGGATGGCGGTATTCGACCCTGTGGGGACTATAGGATGTTAAACGCAATTACAAAGCCAGATCGTTATCCGATACCTAGAGTACAAGATTTTACGTAAGGGTTACATAATAAGAAAATTTTTTCAAAATTAGATTTTTGTAGAGCTTATCATTTTATAGGTATTAATCCAGATGACATTAAAAAAACAGCTATTATTACGCCATTTGGCCTTTTTGAATTTCCAAGAATGACGTTTGGCCTACGTAACGCGGCACAAACATTTCAAAGATTTATCAATAATACAGTCTTATCAGGCATAGAACAATTGAATTATGGCGGCGACTGTACAGGGGGCAAAGGTCAGTCAGTCGTGTTCGGGTACATAGATGACGTCATCGTTGGATCGGATAACCCCGATGTACATAGAGAAGATTTGCGATTAGTATTTGAAAGATTGAGTAAATATAAAATGTCTATTAATTTAAGTAAATGTGTTTTGGACAGTCGGCTATAGAATTTTTAGGCTATTTAGTTTCAGAAAAAGTTATAAGTCCGATGCCGGAAAAAGTTAAAGCTATCGAGTCATATCCGAAACCGGAGACAATAGAACAATTACGTAGATTTTTGGGCATGTTAAATTTTTACAGAAATCATATTCCTAACGCTGCTCGAGTTCAGGGAGTTTTAGATAGGTATTTACACGGGGCTAAAAAACGAGATAAGACGCGTATAGATTGGACAGACGAGGCGAATAGTGCATTTGAAGTGTGTAAAGAGAATTTGAAAAATGCCGTCACTATTTCGCATCCGATATCTAATGCTAAATTAGGGTTAATGACTGACGCGTCAGATTTTAGTATAGGGGCAGTGTTAAATCAGTGGGAAGGCAATTCTTGGAAACCTTTAGGATATTTTTCAAAAAGGTTATCAGAACCGCAAAAGAAGTACTCCACGTACGACAAGGAGCTTTTATTCGGGCTATTTATTCGGGAATAGTTTATTTTAGAGGTTTAATCGAAGGTAGAAATTTAACAGTTTACACGGACCATAAGCCGCTCACTTTTGCTTTAAGTAAAATAAGTTCTAATAAAGAGTTACCTAGGCGAGCGCGTCAATTGTTGTATATTAGCGAATTTACAAGCGACATACAACATATACAAGGCACTGAAAATCAGGTGGCCGACGCTTTATCGAGAATAGAGAGTATCATATGCCCTAGTTCAAGCGAATACGTGGAGGTTGCGAGAGCACAGGCGACAGACGCTGAGCTCGCGGATTTAATGAAAACGAATGATAAATTGCAATGGAAACAGTTAGCGCTCGATAATAATGATGATATTAAAATATATTGTGAAACATCAGCTCAGAATATTAGGCCGTATATACCATCGCAGTTTAGGAAAAGTATTTTTCATAAATTTCATGACGTTTCTCATCCTGGAGTTAGAGCATCGCGTGCATTAATTAGTAAAAAAGTTTTTTGGCCAGGTATGAATAAGGACGTAGGGACCTGGGCCAAGACGTGCGTGAGGTGTCAGAGAAGTAAGGTTATTCGGCACACAGTTTCGAAACTTAGCGATTTTAACCATAGCGAACGTTACGAACATTTGCACGTTGATTTGATAGGACCTTTACCGGAAACTGAGCACGGTTTCCGTTACTGCGTCACTATGATCGATAGATTAACACGATGGCCTGAGATTTGCCCTGTGAAGGACATGACCGCAGAGTCGGTAGCTAGAGCAGTTTATGAAGGATGGATTTGTCGTTTCGGTTGTCCTAAAATTATTACCACCGATCAAGGTAGACAGTTCGAAAGCGAATTATTCACAGATTTAATGAAATTATTAGGTATCCAAAAAACGAGAACTACCCCATACCACCCACAGTGTAACGGTAAGATAGAAAGGTGGCATAGGTCTTTGAAGTTGAAGTCGGTGGCTAGATTGAATAATAATCTATCATGGTTAGTAGAACTACCTACGGTCATGTTAGGGTTGAGAGCTGCTTGTCAAGCGGACAACGATAATATTAGCGCGGCGGAATTTGCTCTGGGACATTGTTTAAGGTTGCCGGGAGAATTTTGTTCAGATAAAAGTATGAAAATTGATAATCCACATTCATTTATAAGTAATTTAAGAGACACTTTGAACAAAATTAAGCCCATAAAAAGGGCATGTAAAAATAGTAATAGTACTTTTGTGCATGCTGATCTAAATTCCTGTTCACATGTTTTTCTAAGAGTGGACGCGGTACGGAGACCGCTAACGCCTCCGTACAGCGGACCATATAAAGTTTTAGAAAGAAATAGTAAAGTTTTTAAAATATTAATTGATAATAGAGAACGTAATGTGTCGATTGATAGACTTAAGCCCGCGTATATTTTAGAAGAAAATGAAGTTAGACATGACAGTAGATTAGATCAGCATAGTGAGGCTAATGTGTATACGCCTTTACAGAAATCACGTAGTGGCAGAAAAATTAAGACCTGTAAGATTCTTGGATGATAACTAGGTTAATGGTGCATTGGCATTTTTGTTAGCAAGTAGGTACGCGAAGGTTGCGTAATGTCATCTCAGCACATATTAATTGTTATAAGACGTTAAGTTAGAAATATTTGCATTCACTTTATTTCCAATTTTGTGCTATTCTAATATACAAAGTTTGTGTTTCACGTGCAAGGAAGATGTTAAGGAAGGAATTAAATTGTAATCAGGGTACAGATTTAAGTGTTTTGTCACAACATAAGCTCCCAAATGTTAACGTTTGCTAAGTTCGAGTTAGTCGTCTGCCCACCGCCTACCTAACTAGTTGTGCAAATAAAGTGATTCAGCACATCCAGTATTTAATTTGAAGACCCCAGCCTTTGTACACTAAAAATCTTAGTATTGTCTATATTTATGTGTGTGTATAACTGCAGATTGTGCACAATAAAGTATATTTTCATTTTCCGCAAAAGTAGTATAAAATAAGAACATAATGCATGTGCAGGAATTAATTATTATTAGGGATTTCCCCTATTGATGAAAAATTTATTTCAAAAACTTTATCAAACAACACATAACAAAACAGAAATTTTAAATAATATTAATTACATAAATACTATTTTTTTTATTTTATCTAGTACCTATGACACTATTAGCGAGATAAAATTAAGACTTGTTTTATATAATATTTCTAGAGAGGCATCTCCATACGCTTCAAAATACTGCCTGTTCCAATAATATTTTCTAAATATAAAGCTTCGTATTCCTTGTAACTCTTGCCATCCACAGTCCTGTTTCCTGATATACACTTCTTAGCTTCGTCGTTTGCCCAAAATTGTAAATTAAACGCAATCAGATCTAGGGTTTTATTAATCTTTTGTAAGTTGGCAATATTATCCCCATTCCTTTTCTTTGCTGAATCTGTATGTTTTGCTTCCCCCTCCACTATGGATTTTATATCTGTAAATGAATAATGAAAGTGTATTACTTACTTGTAATATTAAACCTTTAAAGGCTAATATAAATTATAATATTTTATATTTAAAATACAATTAATATTTTTTTTAAATAATAATATTAATGTAAATAGTCTTAAAAGGGACCATGCATTTGTTTTAAATCAGCAAATTTTTTTTATTTTCCGAAAGGCAACATAAATTTGGACCGAAAAGTGCAAAAAGTACAGTAATCAGCTGCTAAATTAAAAATATACAAGACTAAAACCGATTTAAAACGACGTTTTTTTTGCTTTGATTGAAAACGAAAATTACTGTTCAAATCCTATGTTATTTGTGACATTTTTTGTTATTAGAATTATATAAATAAATGCAGTATTTAAGTTAATAAAATCAATTTTTTATTTATCTTCATACATTTTCAACTGCTGTGATGTCACTCGTGCATTATTTTTGTATAGAGCGTTCACTTTTGTGATGACTGTATTTCATCAACGATTGATCGTAGATATGCCATTGTAAAAAAGATAATATTTCCTGACTTGTTATGGACTTTTCGAAAAGCTGATAAAAAACTGTGCATATTCCCTATTATGCTTACCAATATTAACAATATTCTTCTCATCGTTACTGATCTTCTTGACAAAGCGTTTAAGAGCTTCTCTTTCTAGAACATTGTCGACAAGACTTTGTAGATATCTCAAGATCCCCATATGGGGTGGCAACAAAATCGGTTGATTGTTTTCCAGCCAGTAACTTTGTATTCTAGAAAGTGACGATTGAATTGTTTCAAAAGTCCAAATTTTTTCACCACTGCAATACAGATTTGTATTTAATTACCGTAATAATTTCAATTTTGTTACTGATAATAGATTTAAGAACAATATAAAATATATAAAGTACATATGTGTTGCCCATAAAATAAGCCATAATTCGTTAAGCTTTGATATAATAGTCCCATTTTTTAAATATCACTATTAATGAGTCGTTTTTCCTGTTTTGGTTCTGAGAATCCATAAGTGATGGAGTTGTTAGAGATACAGATTATACAGATACCCCCTTACTAATGAAAAGATTTACACAACGGATAACTTAAACAACGTTGCTGTCTTTGTCTGTTATGTGACTTTTGCAATGCATCAGACAAAGACAGTAACATTGTTTAAGTTATCCATTGTGTAAATATTTTTATTAGTAAGGGAGATATAATATAAGGTTTGGTAAAATCAATTACGGATATTTTGGTCATATGATCTACTGCTTATGTAAAAACATTTAGGCAGAACAACAATTTAAAAATTTCGAATAAAATATATTATACTAAATAGAGTTACATTGCGCTCTTTATGGCGCTGAGGTCATTAACCTCACAGAAACAGCTGACTTTAAAGCGAAAGCAGTCTTTACCTAAATTATATCAATTCAATCAGATGTGTTGTGATGAGGTCAATGACATCCGTAGCGCCGTAAAGAACGTAATGTAATTTTACTAAGTTGTTTATCGATTTTTTTATTTTTTTTTACATATTTTTCTGTCTTTACAAAAGCAGTAGATCATATCCCCAAAATATCCGTAATTGATTTTAACAAACCTTATACAGGGTTTTTTTCCAGCTTTTAGGAGCTTTTGTCCAAGCTTTTAGGAGTGAATATACTCTTGAATATAAGCAACTTTTACTATGGGATCAACTTTCCTACTTGAAAAAAAAATCTACTGTTTCCTACAAAATGCTATCTATGCCCTTTTGTATGTAGCCCTTTTGTATGAAGCAGCTGAGGAACTCGTAAAAGTTGCTTATATTCAAGAGTATATTCACTCCTGAAAGTTTGGGTACTGACTGGTAAAACACCCTGGTTTTGTTGAGATTTGTTCCTAAAGGTCATATCCGACGGTTCACTGGAGTGAATTTTATGTTCATACTCTATATTATTCATACATGTATATTCTATGTTCATACGGCTTCTACAGAATGATTTTGAAATGAATATTCACTTTTATTTTTCATACTCTATATTATTCATACATGTATATTCTATGTTCATACGGCTTCTACAGAATGATTTTGAAATGAATATTCACTTTTATTTTCGTGTATAATTAAAGAATTAACGTGACATCTATCGCCTACACTGTAGGCCCTACAGGATTCGAGACAAAATGGGAAAACGCGAATGAACGTTCAGTCAGTGTTCAGAGCGTCCATTTTGGCAGTCATGTCTTATTTTGTATCCAATTTTTTTTATTTTATTGCATATAAAATAAATTTGTTTATTTCTTTTTGTTTTATAGTTTGTTTTAAAAATATGAATAAGATAATACGAAATTTGATACTAATTACTGAAAAGTGGGCAACCCCACTTCCGTGATAAGTTTCAACGTTAGTTAATATGGTATTACTCAGAAAGAATGCTTCCTATCGCCATCTAGCGAATACGATGAAAACTGCTGGAAAACGACCCATTATTCAAATACTCATACCTGTCTAACACCAACTTTCTGTTCTTCTCCAATTTAAACATTTTTAGATACAGCTTCAATTCATCCACAAAGGTTAATTCGGTTGGATCTGGAAAGTAATTTAAGTTACTGAGTATTTACAACTTCTGCACCAAAAGATTTTTTTTTTATCTTGATCCGTTTAAAATATTGCCCTATTATTCACTACTTATTATAAGTTCTATGGAAACTCAATAATATATACTAATAAACAAACCTGTAACACCATTACAGGAGACATCAGAAATATCCAAGTCCATACTTATGTTTGCTTTGGATTCGACTCTCGCCCGCCTCTCTTGGTAGAACTGACACAGGTTACCGATTGGTTCTTCGGGAAGGTCCAATTTGATATCTAAACAAATTATTTACACATTCATATGGCAAATTAGTACGAACTAATTGAGACAAGTGAATAATACGGTATTTAAAATTTTGAGGCGATAAAATAATTATTGACCTCTGCAAAGTATGATTTCTGAACTTCCACGATTTTTGAAAGCATTAAATACTATTTGTATGCAGTCTCTGATGTGGTAGATTTTATTTTCTATAGCGGCCAGTCCTTTTATGACATTGCATAATTCTTCTCTTTTACAGATCTGCAAAAACAAATTTCTAGTATTAATGTACAAATATATTTTATAGATGTTTAAATGTAAATAGAGTAGATTTGTATCAAATAAATCTTAATGACAACAATTACGTTAGAAAAAGCCAACCAAAGACCCTTGTGGGACTTCGCATATTATGTATTACAAGAATTTCAAAATTAGTTTTACGAATTTGTTATTACATACAATAGCATTATCCAGGTTGCGTATTTTGTTCATTGTTATGGCGGGATCTTCCAACTCACAGCGCTCCATGGTGAAAGCGCCCCTGTGTTGTACTATGTCTTCTGCTATGGTCTTCAATGTTTGCATTCTCGCTTTCATGTGAGCTATCTCACACTGTAATACTAGGTACTCGCAGCTCTCAGATGACAATGTATGCTAGAAATAATTTTTATAACTTAATTCAGTCAGTAAAAATATAACTATTGTCTTTTTAGACAAATAACAAAGTGGACTTTATATGTGGCTATACATCGATCCAGAAGCCCATTTCTCGTAACTATTTGTGATCATAATCCTGTTTCGGCCCGCGGTGTCTCACTCGCACACGAGCGATAGACGCGTGTGTGAATGCGACACCGCGGGGCAATTCACTTAAGCGATTTACTTATAAATTATACTCACATTCATTTCATCCAGAAGTGCTAAAATTTTGATTTGTTTTCGTTGAATGTGCTCCTGGTTTTTCATAACTTCAAGCCCTAACATCGACTGGAGAGATGAAGTTAGTGCAATTACATAGTATGGACAGGTCCTGTAATAGATAAATAATATTAGGTGTTGCTATCAGTGGCGAAGGCTCGTTCTCCTTCATAGGGAAGCCCTAGCCTGTATAATAGTAGGGATTTGGATGAGGGTCTTCAAAAGGTAAGTGAAGCTGATAGGAATGGAGTTATAGGAACCCCACGCCCCTGATAGTAAACGTATTCAAATAATTACAGATTTGGATTTGAAATAAGATTGTTTTTATTGTAGCACTTAAAACTTTGAAAGTCACCGGTTTTATATTATGTATATAAGGTTTGGTAAAATCAGTTACAGGTTTTTTGGCCAAATGATCTACTGCTTATGTAAAGACGTTCAGGCAGAAAAATAGGTAATTAAAATTTGAAACTGCAATTTTATTAAAAAATGATGTTATTTAGGTAAAGACTTTGCTTTCGCTTTGAAATTTTGAAATTATTTTTATGTCTAAAATGTCTTTACATAACCAGGTGTATACCAGGTTTTTTTTTACATATTTTTCTGTCTTTACATAAGCAGTAGATCATATGCCCAAAATATCTGTAATTGATTTTACCAAACCTTATACGGGTGTTTTTTCAGTCAGTGTCCAAACTTTCAGGAGTGAATATACTCTTGAATATAAGCAACTTTTAAAATGGGATTAACTTTCCTATTTAAAAAAAAACAGCTGTTTCTTAAAAAATGCTATCTATGCCGTAGCCTCGTAGTAAAAGTTGCTTATATTCAAGAGTATATTCACTCCTGAAAGTTTGGACACTGACTGGGAAAACATCCTGTATAGGCTAGACTCGAGGGCAGTCTAGACTCTAGAGCTTGTGAGTTGTGACTATAATGTTCACCTGCTAGATGTGTCTACAGCATAGGTGTCATTTGCTGCCTTGAGTTGCGCTGCAGTAGCTGCGCGCTTCTCAAGTAATAGCGGCCAAAGACTGTCACCACAAGCCGACAACCGACTCATCTGCATCTCGGCTTCTGTATAGAAATTACAGTGTTTATGTTTAGTCTTAATAATCATTAAAGAGTCTAAAACCAGTGAGTCATAATGTAAATACAATAACAATTCTAAGCAGCCGTGACACCAAAACAAAGTGTGAATATTGAAAATAAATAAGAATATTTTTGTAGCAAGATACATACTGGCAACTCGGTCTTGCACTGGGTCTTCTGATGACGAGTTCAATGCTTTATTTACCGATGTAAGACATTCATCCAGTTGCTTCTTAAACATAAGAAAAAACTTTATTGGTATTATATTGGTTAGAATGTTATGTGCTGGAAATGTATTTTTTTCTCCAAATACAAAAGTTCCGACTTGCATACGAATCGGTACGTAATACGATACGGTGGAGTTACTCGCGTCCGTAGGATTTACCATCTATTCCTAGACCCACCATACACGAGCCCCCTGGGTGGTGCCAAACGAGTAACTAACATAACGCCGAGTTACAGGCGCCGGTTAAGTTAACTGTCTCATTAGTGTTCACGCGCCAGGAGGAATTAAATACCCACCAAAAGAGTGATGCTAGAGTCAGGGAAATTAACCCTAGGGGAAAATAACCCCGAATTAAAAATGAGATCATGGCTGCAGAACTTCAGAACAGCAGAACAGAAATATTTCCCCAGGATGGTACCAGTAATTCTGGAGAATCTCTCCCTGAGTTAAACTCAGGCTGCTACCATCGTATTCTGGGCGGGAGCAATGTAAGGTAACCACTGGAATCCGACGAAACGAGAAGAATTACTGAAGGAAGAAGACCTAAAGAAGAAGAAAGAAATAGTAAAACAAACAAGAATGTAAGAACTACATATATCCAACAAACCTTCCACAAAGGTATGTTTCTTAAAACACGACCAAGCCCAGGGGCCAATTCACCTAACCTACAGGAAAACAACACCCAATATTGCTTAGCACCAAATATATCCACACCATATTGCTCATCACTAAATATATCCCCGGACAAGATACAGAGATTAGAACGCCTTCTATACCTATAGACTGGCAAAGGATCACTATAGTAAGAAATAACTAAAGAAAAAATTTGTCACAAACTCCATCTCCAGAAGGGGTAGCCACCAAAAACAGTTTTAGTAAACTGTTTTTGGTGGCTACCAAGTGCACAGTACTTCTCGACTCTTGGAGGAAAGTTTATTGCGGGTGGGGAATGGAACGCCAAGCACACATACTGGGGTTCCAGGCTAACAATAAGAGGCCGTCAACTTAAACCATGCCTAGACGAAAATTGCTTACTACCAGTCACAACGTGCGAGCCAACATACTGGCCAACGGATCAGAAAAAGAGACCTGACTTGTTAGATTTCTTTGTGGTAAAAGGACAATCAAAACACAATTTAAAAGCCGAATCCTGCCTCGACAGTAGTTCTGATCATAACCAGGAGTATGATCAGAACTACTGTCAATTCTCCTATCAGTCAGTACAACCTGTCCACAATACAATAAACAATACTGTCCTATGAGAGACCAGTAACATTAAAAAACAGACGCACAGATTGGCATGGCTTTAGAAACTAAGCCTATTGTCGGCGAAAATACTGAGTTTAGCGTATCTCTAAAACCACCTGAAGAAATAGAATACGCGACAATGCAATTCACACGTCTAATACAGAAAGTGTGCTGGATAAATACACCAACTGTTAATAAACAGCGAGTTGCTGAAAATCTGCCATTAAACATCAAGGAAAAAAGGAGATTAAGAAGAATTCGGCACCAGTCTCGATCTGTCAGTGATAAAAGAGCTCTCAACATGGCAATAAAAAAACTGAAAGCAATGCTGGATGATGCTCACGACTAACTCTCCAAAGCCAGCTAGAAAGCCTTGCCGCTACAGCATCATCAGATTACTCACCATGGAAATTTATAAAGCCTTTTATTAGACTAGAACAATATAAATCTGCAATAAGAACTAGCAATGGCTGGGCCAAATCAGGAGAAGACAAAGCTAATGCTTTTGCTGCTTACCTCTCTAATCCCTACTAATATTATAAATGTGAATGTAAGTTTGTTTGTTACGCTTTCACGCGAAAAAAACTGAACGGATTTTGATAAAATTTAGTATGGTAGTAGTTTAGACTCTGGACTTTTCCGGGATAAAAAGTAGCCTATGTTTTAGGCTACTTTTTATCCCGGAAAAGTACAGTGTTCCCGCGGGATACTCGATAGTATATTTACGCGGGCGGAGCCGATAGCTCGCTAGCTAGGAACACATGGGTCTACGTCAATTTTCCAATTTTCAATATACCAGATCGACCATCTTCTCGAAACAGGTATAAGCTGCCCCCCCCCCCCCCCTAGCTGAAATTCTGGGTACACCCTTGTAGGAATTGTTATCCATTTTTAGGGTTCCATTATACTTAAGGAACCCTTATAGTTACGCTCTGTCCGTCCGTCTGTCTGTATATCTGTCTGTCTATTCGATCGTCTTGGTAGCAGCATTGTTAATAATAATATCGCCACAATAAGTTAATAGAATCTCGAAACAAACACATCAACCGGTCAACATAAAAATTTCTAATTGTCAAATTTTCAACCATACATCCATAGACAACATTACGTTTAGCTGTCAGTTGCGTTTTGTTATTCCATGTCAGTTGCGTTTTCTTATACCACTTTTTATGTCACGTGACACGTCCCATGAGAATGGAATAAAAAGTATCCTATGTCTCTCTCCTGATTCAAAGCTACCTCTCCGCCAGTTTTCAGCCAAATCAGTTCCGCCGTTCTTGAGTTATAAATAGTGAAACTAAAACGACTTTCTTTTATATATATAGATTTAAAAAATATTTACTGCACAATATATATCTACTTATGAAATTGTACCTTTCCGATCGAATTTTTCAAGTCTGTAAGGAGAGTGAGACATCCAAATTCGTAGAAATCTTGGCAGGAATACCTCAGGGATCTGTTGCTAGGTCCCATATTTGTACATCCTGTATACAGCCGACTTAACCGCAGTACTCGGCGTAACTGCAACATTTGCTGATGGCACTGCAATACTAGCTAGTCACAAAAGCCCAGAAGTAGCATCAAGAATTCTACAACTATGAGTGACTGGTTCGAAAAATGGCGCATAAAAGCCAGTGTATCAAAATCAGTACATGTAACTTTTATATTGAGGAAAGGTAACTGCTATCCTGTGAAAATGGAAAATAACACCCTCCCAAAATGTGACTCTGTCCGATATCTTGGCCTACATCTAGACAGGATTACCTGGAAATAATAGATCAAAACAAAAGGAGACGAGCAAAACTATCTAGATAAGTCAATACACTGGTTACTAGCAAGAAACTCGAAACTATCTATCGAGAACAAGCTATTGATATATAAGGCCATACTCAAACCTGTATGGAACTACAGACTACAGCCTCTGGGGGAGTGCATGCAACTCCAGCATTGCCATCCTCCAAAGCACTATTGAGAAAAGGATAGCAAATGCACAATGGTTTATCACAAATGCTGAAATACATCAGAAACTTAACATGAAAACAGTGAAAGAGAAAATAAAACCCGCCTCTTCTGAGTATAAATACTGACATGAAAACCACCCTTTGACCACCATGACTTGGCAAACCAACTTTTAAACATAACATATAACAAATGTCTCAAGCGTTTTGCTATACAAAACTTTAAAGATCGTTGGTAAAACTGGAAGGAGCCTCCTGTACTACTGTACTCCTGACCTGAATTGACAATAACCACAATACAACACATTTGCTTATAGTCAAAAGACTGATCGCAGATTTAATCATAAAAAAAATTATACAAATCTTATAAGATAATATAGCATGAAAGTAATTACCTGCATATCTCCAGTAACATTATCTAAACACATTGATTTAGACATTTTTTTCACTTCTTCTAGATCTTTTTTCTTCTTTAATAGACCATCAGCAACCTTTCTAAGAAGCCAAATACGACGCTGCACATCATCTATTTTGTTTCTGGATGTATTATGTTGAATTACTGTAAAAAGTGGATATACTTAGTAGAATATTAAGTTCTTTAAATGTTTTATTATTATATGTCCAGACATTTAGTAATAGTTATGACATGATGATAGGTCTTGGGTGTTACTTGAACAGTTGTAGGTTTAGGTTTTCTTTCTTTTCTACTTTTGTAGATTTAGGTGTTCAATTGTTCAAAGTAACTGGCATCCTTTTGGTGTGATTAGATGTGAGCTCCAATTACAATTCCCATTCTAAATATTTTTAGGATTCTTTTTATTTTTTGTAAATATCATAAAAAGAATATTTACATGGTCAGTAATATCCTTAAGCACTAAATCAGATACAAGTTTTGCAAAGTTTATAAAATAACACAGATAAATTAAATGTAATTCAAAGTACATGGTTAAAAAGGATTGTAAAGTCTTATTGCAATCTTTTCTTACCTACATGGTAGAACTAGAACTTTGAGCAAAACTTGGTCTTCCCCGTACTGTATGTTAAGTATAATTATGTTAACACTAAAAATTTTATTGTCATTTGCAGTTTCTAACTCACATTTTACTGATGCCTTATCAGTGAGCTCTTTTACAGACTTCCTACACTCTTGTACTCTTTCTTCTGCATCACCAACTTTTTTCTTTAGCTCTGTTTGTTGATTCCATAACTCAAGCTGTTCTGGCACTACCACATTGACATTATGCTGGATATAAAAAAAAAACAATCAATATTTCTAATATTTTGTTACAGCAAATGTTAAAAGAAAAAATATATGGTTTACTTACATTACCATAAGCCTTCTTTTGCTGGCAAGTTTTAATATCATCACAGAATACGTTAAGCCGTTTCTGTTGTATTGTGTCTTTGGGATGTACATGCTCAATTAGACTTCTCCATACCATATAGTACTGACCTCTACACATTCTGAAATGGATAAAATAGATGTGTACAGAATAAATGTGGCAGAAGTGAAATTTCAATTATCTTAAAATCCAAAAATACTCTTAATGTACCTAAAGATTATCACTTCAAAATGAATAGAATTTGTAAAAATTAAAATTTGTCCACCTAGCGCCATCGTTATGTAAGATGTATAAGTAGCTTCCTACAGATGTCGTTATATCCAGTTTTGTGTCGTGACGTGACACAAGCTTAAAATTTCACTCTCATCGCCGCTATAGAGTATATCAACGCGTAGAGTATATCAAAACAATTAAAAAATATTTACTTCATGTGTGCTTATTAGTTACGCTATTAATGAGTAATGAAATAAGGGTTCATTCAAGAGTATAATGACAATCGGTGTTGGTTTATTCAGAATTCTTCCTAGGAAGCCATCGTATTGTTGTCAATGCAACATATTTACGAATTATAAAATTATAACAATATTATTATTAAGAAATGTGATAATGTGTTAGTCTAGACAAATAGTAAATTGTACTCACTGTGTAGTTTTTTCTAAGCTAGGCACTTTTTCTGGAGGGCAACCCATTTTTAAAAGCCATTCTGTAAATCTTTTCGGAACTTCCTCACTGCTTAATTTCTCAGAACTCATTATCGATTTCTCAATACAACAATAAGGCTAGTTAATATAGTTTAAAAAAACGGTGTTTAAAATTTATATCAATAATTTAGTAATTAATGATAATAGAATCAAGACAATACCTAACGATCCTTGTGATTTGAAATTGTATAGTTCTTCTTTTTTTTTTTATATATGGCATCAGTATAAAACTATTTGCCAGTGTCAAGTTAAAAAGGCGGGAAATAGAACTTTCGTTTCAATTTTCAACACCGTATTCCTAAATCGTCGTCTTATGTCTAGTGAAACTACAAATAAATAGTCAGTGCAGTCCATGAGTCATGTCAGTCGATTCAGTAAAGTGGTAGAAGCTTTACAGAAAGTTCCTAGGGAGTTTTGGAGGGAAACTCAAAATAACACGTTTTTAGAAGTTGTACCACTTGCCCCCACTTGTGCACGTTAACGAATATTTAAATGTTAATAAATAAAATATATGAATAAATAAATATATACCTAAATAAAACAAATTTATGAAAGCAATTCAAAATCCAAACGTCACCCATTGAATTTCCCGGCAAAACTCCCTTCTTCTTCTTGTGTTGGTCAATCAATGTCAATTTGACATCAGTTTTTTTTATTAAATAAAAATTTGTTACAGCTTAAAACCATTTGCGATTGTCAAGTTAAAATGGCGGGAAATAGAATTCTCTACTTGACACTGGCAGAATGTTGCAAAACGCGATGTTTTGCCAATAATAAGAGAAGAAAAAGAAGAAGAATTCTCATTTATGTTTTCAACACAGTATTTCTAAATCGTCAAGTCAGTTTTGCCGGGGAATTCGATGGGTGACGCTGTGGTTTTTGTATTCCACATAAATTTGTATTATTTCGGTTCCTCATGTATAACGCATTGGTAGAATATTAACCATTAAATATTCGTTATCGTGCACTAGTGTGGGCAAGTGGTACAACTTCTAAAAACGTGCTATTTTGTGTACTTTACTGAATCGACTGACATGACTCATGGACTGCACTGACTATTTATTTGGACTTTGGCTAGACATTAGTCTTGACGATTTAGGAATACGGTGTTGAAAATTGAACCTAAAGTTCTATTTCCCGCCTTTTTAACTTGACACTGGCAAATTGTTATAAGTCGATGCTTTATATTTAAAAAAAAAGCTGTGTGGTGTTGTGGGACACCGGATAGGAACGAAGCTCCTTAATATAAAAATATTAATTTTAAGTTATATTCGAGGTATAAAGAAAATAATAATGACTATACATAAAAATCTTACGTTACGGACGTTTTTTCCCGGCTAGGGTACCCCTCCGCATCGCCCCATGAGGAACTTCGTTCCAAAAAAAAATCGTCAAGTCTAAGATATAGTTAGTCAAAGTCCAAATAAATAGTCAGTGCAGTCAACGAATCAAGTCAGTCGATTCAGTAAAGTGGTAGAAGCTTAGAAGGTAGAATTGCGGCAGTTAAAATCTCTACTGCAGACAACGGATTGCTCGAAAAATTTATTAAAGTGTCTTAGTGAGATTGTAGCAATAATTGAAAACTGTAATGTAGAATCTGTTTATATTTTAGAGGAATTTAATGCTCATCCTGGTGATGTAATGAGCAAAAATGGTGTTGTGTTGACATTAGTATGTTAGATAATATCCATATCTATCTTTTACTTTTGTTAGTGAAGCACACAGCAGCAGAAGATGGTTGGATCACTGCTTAATCACTGAGTCTGCACGACGGTCGGTGATTTCAATTACAGTACGTTACGATGTTTACTGGTCAGATCATTATCCGCTAGAAGTTTAGTGTAACATTTATACAGTAGGGCCAACACTTCAGTTGCAGTGTGCGGGTATTAACAAAATCATTTGGGGCCATAGGAGAGGAACGTCAAATAGACGTCTTATATACTAAAATCTGTAACGAAAAACTAAGAGAAGTTGACTTTCCTCATAAATTAGGCCCATGCTGTGTTGCGGCATGTGACAACATAAGCGAAGAACATTTGGTTCTCATTGATAATTTATATTTAAAGATTATCCTCTGGGGCGTCCCATCACCGTTTGTAGGTTATATGCGTTACCAAACACTCTGCAAGATGCCGCTATATATAGCTATAAGGGTAAAGCCTGTAGTAGTAAGAAGGGACGTCACATTTTGGGATGGAACAAATACGTCAGGAGTGCTCACCGTGATCCTAGACAAAAATTTTTGAACTGGGTTCGGTGTGGTCGGCCGCCAGTTGGTAATATTGATGCTAATGGATATGCGCGAGTCTAGATTAATGTTCAATAAAAAATTAAAACACTGTGAAAATAATAGAGAATTGATTAAAATGAATAATATAGACTCAAAACACAAAAATAACGACTTTCGAGGATTTTGGCAGCAAACGAAAAAGATGACATCTTGAGTCTAGTGTCTCGGTGAGTGTCGTGGTATTAGTGAACCAAAGGATATAGCCAATGATTAGGGCTCACTTTTTTGTCGGAGATGTAACGCCACAGTCAGTTGAAGCTGTTCATGCTGAGCGGTCGTTGCTGACAATTATGAGCGAGTTACTGGTAAAGACGTTCTATCAAACATTAAACAAATGACCAGAGGAAAAACGCCGAGACACGATGGCCTCAGCATTGAACATTTCCTGCACGCGGGCTAGATGAGGGGGCCTTCTAGGCTTCAGGCGCAGGCTTCTAGGAATGTTAGTTATAATTTGTACAAGACATTTCTATCTGCCTAAAGATCTTATGAGAGCTATTGTGGTACCTATAGTATAAAACAAGACTGGAGATATCTCAGAGAAAGCCAACTATCGGCCGATCTCACCATTTGGTTTGCTTGAGAGACAACTTAAAAATTTACTTGACTTGCACGACATGCAGTTTGGCTTTACGCCGAAGTTATTCACAGAGTGCGCGATTTTGTCTCTCAAGCATATCATCAAGTACTACACTGACCGAAAAACATGTGTGTATGGCGCTTTTCTTGACTTGTCGATGGTATTTGATCTGGTAAGATATAATGTTCTATGGTCAAAGATGAGCAAGTTTGGTGTACCATCTGATACAGTAAACATTCAAATATTGGTATGGACACCGAGGTTAGATGACTTGGACAGGTCATGTCTAGCAACTTTCTAGTGGCAGCTGTTGGCAACACTGGATAGACAGTAGATATGTTTATTTATTTTTATGTCGATGAAGCGGATGAAGTTTTTGTTCAGTAAAGCGTAAAGCCGCGTTCCCTAAATAGGTAGGTAGGTACTATTTTGTAATTCATAGAATTAGAGGATATTATTAAGCTGTATTTTATGTAATGAATATATAATGGCAAAAAACGCATTTATTTATTATGACTAATGAGTCTACGATTTTCATGTCAAAAAACTTAACGCGTTTATGAGTGGTCGGAAGTCGTACTACATGACCGTGTAATTTATGCCATAGACTTTAAAAAAAGACAATTTTCAATGACAACGAACGCTATTCAAAAGGAATTTTGTCGGGGAGTTGTGTGATGACTGATGGGTGACGTTGTGTAATTCGTATTCCCTTATAAATTTGTGTAATTTCGGTTCATAATATGTAATATTGGTAGAATATTAACCATTAAATATTCGTTAACGTGCACAAGTGTGAGCAAGTGGTACAACTTCTAAAAACGTGCTATTTTGTGTTTCCCGCCAAAACTCCCTAGGAACTTTCAGTAAAGCTTCTACCACTTTACTGAATCGACTGACAGGACTCATGGACTGTACTGACTATAATATATTTGGACTAGACTTTAGACTTGACAATATAGGAATACGGTGTTGAAAATTGAAACGAAAGTTCTATTTCCCGCCTTTTTTACACTGGCAAATGGCCGATTAAGCCGATGCCATAAATAAATAAAAAAACGCTACGCTTCAAAGACTATAGAGGTAAATGCCAAAGCCAAAAGGCAAAATGAAAATGGAATTTGGTATTTCAGTAGTAGTACCCATGGAGAATAGAGGTAAGGAGTACCATCTCCATACATGAAAAGTGTCCGTAAAATAGCGTTAAATAGGGGACGCTACAGACGCAGACGGGCGTAAAGCGGCAAAATTTAAACGGATAATTAAATCTAAGCATCTTCTTCGGTTTTATATATAAAAATATTTTCGACTATACGAGTAATTAGAATTGTCATGATTTACTGAATTAACTACTTTTAATCTACTAAAGTCGTCAAAAATTTTAAATAACTAAGCTCAACTCACTTTACTTCATCTCTTATTGCTAACTTCCTATCACACACCCTTGCCACTCTAGCGCCAATATGGCCAGTTTTGGAACTATTATTTAATTACTTTTGACGGACACTTTTTAGCTTTTCTGCCTTGTTTGTCAAATTGTCCTCCTTACCTCTATTCTCCATGGTAGTACCTACCTAACATCTATGATTTGGTAATTGCATAGATGATAAGTACTATTACTGAAATAATTATTTCACTTGAAAACAAAATGAAGGTTTGGTGTAGCTCCTAGCGCCATCTAGTTAAGGTGCAGTTGCACTACATAGCTATATCCCGTGTATATATATATATATATCTACGGATTTGATTGTCAAAATTTTATGTTTCAAAGACCTTGATTTTCATAAGGACAGTTTTTATTTGTTTAAGTTTCCTTAGCAAATACACAATTCTCACAAAAATAAAACCTTTGAAACATAAAAATCCGACACTAAAACAAAACGAAACAAAACTTAACCAAAATGGTAAAATATTTTATTTTCACATATAAAAATGGAAAAATATTATTGTTTAAACACGTTATACTACTTAAACTCTGTTTGGATTCAATTAAATTTAAACGTAAGCGAATACTTAAAAAGCCACTTATTCAAATGTCACTTATTTTCCGTGCAATAAAGAAATACACGCAATGATTTGGTGGAATTTAAACATTTTGCTTACGTTTAGATTAAATAGGGTCTGAACTGAGTTTACAAATTTACATTCTTAACACTATTGAATAAATGATATGCAATAAAATAAATCAATCCGTAAATCTTTTTGTGTTATCAGTAACTAAAAATGACATTATACTGCTGAGAGTAAAAAAAAAAAACAAAAGTTAAACATGAGTACATCATTATGATCAATAAAGATTTAAGTTTTGTAGTAAATATTTCAATTTTATATAATTTTTTAATACACTCCAAGTTTTAAACTATCTTTAATTCATAAACATACTAAAACCATGCGACCAATGTCAAATTTCTGTAACTTGTGACTAGGAATTTACATAAAGAGTTGATAATATATTTAATATTGAATAAATCTTGCCAGATATAATTTCATATAAAATTATCACCAATTATTAATATATACAACGTGTTCCTTTGGATTTCCCATATTTAACTTAAGATAAATATTAGGACTATATTATGAAAACATTCAATGTTTACCATTAAATCTAAATCGAATTATGTATCAATATTTGGAGCACCACATAATATTATTAGCATTATACTTAATAATTTAAGATGTCTATTATTTAATATTTAAAACTATGCATTTTAGAACCCCATGGGAAATGAAGAATCACACCATGTATAAAGAACATTAGTTTGAAGAAGGAAGAAGAATTTCGTTTTATTTCTCTATCTAAAATACAAATCAATACAATAATTTTACGGCCTAACCAGAAAGATAAAAACCTGCTCTCAGCGTGCTTCATTTTTTATTGCAGGAAAACTACGAAAAGCTGGCATGTGATTGGCTAAATCTCGAACTTTCTTTATTTCATATACATACTAAAATCATGCAACAAATGTCACATTCATGTAAGACGCTATACAAAAATATACTGAGGAATAAAAAAATTATGTTAATATTTTACTACTATAAAACAAGAAATATAATGTGACCAGGCATTTATTTTAGGAGTTAACGATATGATATAATTCAATTCTAAATACTTTTATTTAATAACATATTATTGACAATTGACATTATGATTATTGTTATATTTAGGCTAATATTTTTATGTAATTTCATTTAAAATAACAATCTTGCCATAGTGCTATTTGGACTACCATTATAATATTTAAGTATTATCCTAACATCTTGATATCACTTATTATTGTGAAAATTTAAAAAATCTTATAACATGTAAGTAAATATATTTCTTAATTATTATAGTACTCTAGTTTTATAAATTGTTCAGGTTGTATTTTTTTATGATAATTGTGTTTTTTTTAATTGAACAATATTGTGCATGTCTGTAATAGACATAATAATTGCAGCTGCCCCCTCCTAGATGATAAAATAAACGTCAATTTTCCAATTTTCAATATACCAGACCGACCATCTTCTCGAAACAGGTATGAGCTGCTGAAATCCTGGGTACGCCTCCACCACCATTATACTTAATAATTTAAGATAACTAATATCTTCGCATGCATTTTAGAACCCCATGGGAAATGAAAAATTATGTATTATAAAGAACATGAGTTTAACAAAAGGAGGAGGATCTCCGTCTTGATTATCTATCTAAAATACAAATCAATAAAATAAATATAGGGCCTAACCAGGAATATAAAAAAACCAGAGCATGTTTAATATTTTATTGCAGGAACACTACGAAAAGTTGGCATATTGTGTTCGGCTTAATCTCGAAGATCTGTTATTAATTATTATATATTTAATTTAATTTAGTGCATATGGCCAAGTTTTGTATATTCCCACTCAAACTACAAACACAGTACCTTATAGTTTATACATAACATTAAACAATTGTAAACATTACGTAATAGTTGTAGGCTAAGCTGGTGATGATCTCTCAAACGAGATTAAGATGTTTCTTTAAGTTTTTTTTAATGGGCATCATATATGGCAAAGATAATTTAATATTTTATGTTTTTATAATATCGCTTGCTGTACAATTTGTATGAACTATCACAGATGGCGAAGATAATATTATATATTTTCAACTTGGCGATAACGCGCCCGCGCTATCAGATATTACAGTACACTTCATATAAATCTTCAGACATCTTAAAATAAAATATCACAGTATCTTCGTCATCTGAGACGCCTTTAATGCTAATTAGATTTTTATCTATCATATAAAACTTATCGGAAATAAATGACAAATAAGGGTATAATATCTTCGTAATAACGTAGCTCGTACCATACAGGGATATAGGTTAAGTCAAAGTTGATCCTTTAAAGTTCCCAATATTTTTTTTGTATTTTCTACATATCCAAAGATATTTTCAGAATAATAGCGGCATTACTATCATTAAAAATAATAATAAAGCTCATTAGCTAGATAAAAACTATTTAAAAAATAGAGAAGAGAGAAAAAGTTATTAAATTTTATGAAAAACTTAAAAGTAAATAATCTCGAAAAATATTAATTTTTATAGGTAAATATAAGTTAGTTTAGGTAGTATACGGTTTCGGGACCTCTCGCTCTCGAGTATGGTGCGCTGCATGCTCGAGAGCGATGAGACCTGGCAGGCGGCGGTCTCTTTCTGCGAATCCGTCATTTCGCAGAAAGAGGCCGCGGAGCGGGACAGAGAGATCGATCCATCCTCTGTTCCGCTCCGCCGGCGTAGGACGGGAGTGCGGAGGCGTCGC
The DNA here is from genome assembly GCA_037179445.1 of Phengaris alcon alcon. Lineage (NCBI taxonomy): Eukaryota > Metazoa > Arthropoda > Insecta > Lepidoptera > Lycaenidae > Phengaris > Phengaris alcon. The sequence goes on along the minus strand of JAYRCH010000043.1, from coordinate 1,386,605 downwards.
TAAGCGAACCTCCAAACTTCTGCCTAACGGGGCTCCGGGAGAGGATGGGAACCTCCCCGGCTTAGCTAGTCCGGTGCCGAGGTGGACGCTTCAGGTTGTCGGAGTGGCCCCTAATTGTGGTGGAAGTCCGGTCCCTATAGAGGTAGACCGGCCGGTCGCGGGGGGTGTCCTGTGCTAGACAGATCTGGGACACTCCCCTTATAGCGGCTGAGGACAATCCGCAGGTTCAGTTTTAGTGGGTAAACCGGCGAGTTGCGTCGGGAGTCCCACATACCCCCGGATCCCCCAACCCGGGAAGGGCGTAATTACCTTTCCCCTGCGAGATCAAAAAAAAGGTAGTATAGGTTTCATTGTAGACAATATTGGAAATGATGGGAAATCCAACATTTTAAAGGATCAACATCGAATTAACTTGTAACTCTGTATATTAATGCTTTCTATTATTGGACCAAGGCCTCCCCATGACCTCGTTCCCGCGCCATCTCCAGTCTGATTGCAATGCTTCTTGCACAACGCGACATCTCTTTCTAGGGGCGGCCACGGCGTCTTCGCCCATTCTCCCAAGCAATGTTTATTTTTGTCCCATATTCGGGATCCAATTCTACTTTGGCTTTGTTAATGCTTGTTTTAGTACCCAGAATTTCATAGATTGATTGACATTTAAGTTACTTTATGGTTTTATGATGATATGATTTAAAAAATTGAATTTAGACTAGCGACTCTACAATGCAATTACGAACTAATAGCTGCAACTGAAACTTGGCTTGACCAGACAATTCTCGACAGCGAACTTTTTTCTAACAAATATAATATATATAGAAGAGATCGCCACTCGACGAACTCATCATCGAAGGCTGGGGGAGGTGTCTTGCTCGCCGTTTCCAAAGATCTTGAATCTTATCGTGTTCAACAAACACTACGAGAGTGGTTTCGAAGACTTATGGATTAATGTTAAGATAGGAAAAAAGTATTTATTGATCTGTATACTCTACCTACCTCCTCCTATATCTCCTAATGCTCTGAACACTTTATTAGATAACATTAACTGTAATTTACAATCTTACAATGGGAACGTCATGGTGCTGGGCGACTGTAACTTAGGCTTTATTAAATGGATACCAGACGGTAATGACACTAACCATTTATCTCCGATTAACTATAACAACACCCTTGGCTTTTCACTGGTTGACTTCATCGCTGAGTTTTGACTTCATTCTTCGGAAATTTTGGTAGTAAATGTTGACCATGATGATTTCAGATAAATAACATGTATGACCGAGATAGGTTGCTTATTAAAAAATTAAATATTGTTCAAGGAGTCGTAACACTTTATATGTTTAGCAGGAGATTGATCGTCTCTTCTCACGTATATGCGACCGTTCCTTATCCAGACGTATTTGATGCCCTTTTCTTTAGCTATTTGACGAGTCCGAGCATGGAGAGCCTTGTAATATGGATCAAGATGTTCAGAGACATATACGTATGATTTAGTAGTGCCGTAGCCTAAGTGACTCGTGCTCAGTCTTTCATTAGCCTTGTTTTTCTTGAATTTTTGAACTGACGCTATTATTGTGTCTCGAACCTTAGTATTTCTTAATTTTACTATGATTATGCGCGGTCTCTTTGTAGAGTCGTCAAGTTTCCTAACACGAGTACAGGACAAGATGTCAGTTTCCATGATGGGTTGAGAGATAACACTACCCAGTTGATTAATGACGGTGTAGAGATTCTCTGATTTTGATTCTGGGACTCCGTGGATCTCTATGTTGCTTTCACGAGAGTGCTGCTCTATAAGGTTAATCCTGGACGATAACGACTCAACGGTCTTCGAGAGAGTTGAATTTTCTTTTTTTAATTGTTTTATTTGTTCATCTGACTCTTTTAGATTAGATTGAAGGCGGTCATATTCGGCACTGAGGTACTTGTTCGCGCCAACACTAGCGCGACGTTTAGAATAAACACAAAGGACATCACTACGTGAAGTATGGCCGACCGACTCAGGGGCGCTGTCAGAGAGTGACGAACACTTGCAATTAGAACCCCTTCCGCGCCGGATGCATTTTCAGCTCATCCCGAAACCTAGTGAACGCGAACGCGTGTGCGCATATTTATTTGTGCTCGTTAATATAATACCAAATTCGCCGGCGAACCGCGATAAATCTATCGATAATCCGCTCAACAGCTGTGTAGTGTAGTGAGAAGAAACCTCCGCCCAGATACAGAACCACCAGCTCAACAATAAGGTCAGTCCCAGATTTCTCCAGCCCTCACATTAACCTATATACCTACTTCCCTCAGCTCAAAGTCGTATGTGTAAGTTCCTAGCTTACACATTTCTTGGTCCATCAAGCCTTCGTGAAGCCCTTCTCCCTATTACCGGCGTTGGGCCTGATTAGAACCAGCACCTACAGTTCCACTCCGCCCAATTCTGCACATAAAATCAGCTCGATTATTTATATTTTGTCCAATTAATTCTGGCCAGGCCGCCCCGCCATTTTAAAACCAAGTTACAGTCCATTCCCATTATCAATTCGGCACATTTAACATTAAACCCCTATTCTGTACTTTGATATTAACCTATATGTTAATTATTTAAATTATTTTGTGCATATTTCGGCCCATAAATTCATAGGAAAAACCCAAAAAAAAAATAAAAAAAAAATTGTTTGTAGGTTGTCGGCTTATTGTCGAACAAAGAACTCGAACATTCCAGAACTTCCCTAACGTACCTAATACATAATTTGTGCCAATAATATCTCATATAATTTTCTCAGCTCTTAATTACTTACAAAATATTTTAATGTTTGACTCGCATATAAAATAAGTAATAACTAGTGCGTATTGTGAATTACGTTCGGCTCATAACAGAATTGTAAATCGTCGTTGCATTACTAAGTATTTTATCTATATATAACGTTTATATCTTCATATTCTCAATTTTTAAAACACAATATTAATTAACTTAGCATTATTTTAATAGTTACGGGTTGCATAACATCTCAAGTGCCCATACTAACATCGTCGGCTCGCTTCGATACAGAAAACTTGATTTGTGTACCTACACGGCGCCCGTGCGAACAACAGCTGTTACATTCATTCTCAATTAGGTATTCTTCATAGAATAAATAGTGACCTTCACATTGAATTCATATCTTATCTACGTTCTGTGTCTATACAAAAATATTATTAGGTGTTACGTTACAGCTGTTTTAAATAAGAATTCTTATCGACGTTCTGTGTTTATACAAATATATTATAGGTGTTACGTTACAGCTGTTTTGAATAAGTCGGCACACTATTGAGATTGAACCTGCTCATACCTACTTACATTGTTTTCATTACGTTATTTTGTTTCTAACGCGCCCGCTAAGATTTGTTTATATTCAAACTTCAGGACATTAATATAATATTACAGACGACTTCTAACGCATTAATCTCCGCTCATCAAACATACACTAATACTATATTAGCATCAGGCGATCGGTCAGCTCATTTGTTAATTAACTCGTACACATTTTATGATAAAATTGTATACATTGTCGGCACATTATTAAAATCTATTTTCTGCGTTTTAATTAATTGCGCGCGTATTTTCCGCTCATTACTTTTAAATATTTAACTTAGTTACACGCATATATTTTTAAACATGCCTACAAAATCGCAAGCGGCCATATTTAGGCAAACTATAAAATCTATTAGTCGGCTCAGAGAGATCGCATTGGCATTACACAAAGGTGACTCAAAGTCTAACAAAACGGAGTTTAATGCGCGTTTTAAAGACCTACAAAATTTGAAACAAAAATTAGAAAATTTATACTGCGAAATTTTAGACGACGGCAGTGTTACAGAAGAAATTGAAAAGTTTTATACAGCCGGTTACGAGAACGCGCTATCCGAATATTATGATATTTTAACTGCAGCGGAAAATATAAGTTCCACTTCAGAGTCAAGTCAGCTCACTTCTGCCGTTCTGCCCAAAATTGAACTGCCAAAATTCAGCTCACGCGTTGAGGACTGGCCATCGTTTATTACGATTTTTAGGAGTCTTACAGACGACATGACGTCACTTACAGATGCAGTTAAGCTGCACTATCTTTTGTCTTGCCTATCGGGGGAGGCGCTCAGCATGATTGCGCATTTAAAAATCACAAATGATAATTACAGCGTCGCGCTCGATATACTCACACGTAGGTATGAAAACCGCCGTGTTCTGATAGATGGGTTTGTTGATATAATACTCGGCCTACCTAATATTCATATTCGATCAAGCATACGCGCGACGTTTTTAACTCCGCTCATTTCCGCACAAAGCGCATTAAATAATCTGCGTTTACCTATGTATAGTAATTACGTATTTGTGTCTATTGTAGTTAGAAAATTACGAGGCGAGCTCCGCACCCTGTTCGAAAGAAGATACGGCATCTCGGACACTCTGCCCACCTTAGGTGATTTGATTTCTTTTTTAGAGGAGCACGCGCGCTGTATCGAAACCGAATATTCTAATGCAACGCGCGGTGTTACCTACTCACCGCAAACTGGGCCCTCTCGTCAACACACACCCCCCGCAAACTCTCCGCGCAGTCCACGCTTTAGACCAATTAGTCCCGCGTATCCTCGTAATACTCAGCGCTCGCCATCGGCTCACACTTTAAGTAGCTATCACGTCAGCCCAGTTCCTCATTACCCTCAACGCTACTGGCCCCCCTCCCCCCGAACAGAGCGGCGCGAGTACTCAGCCCGGAATACAGATAAACGCAAGCGATTCTACTGCCCCTATTGTAGGAATACAGAACACAAACTTATCGCGTGTCCGAAATATAATCATCAGCCCACTCAAGGTCGTTGGGATTTCATAGAAGCCAACGACAGATGTCGTAAATGTCTAGGTCCGCATTTTGAAAATGAATGTCGTTCGACAAACTCATGCAAAGAGTGTGGAAGTGCAAATCACCACACCTCGCTTCATCGTCACGGAACTCCAAATTCTCCGGTGTCGTCAGCGCATTTGCTTCCTCCTCATTTACGTGCACAGCCCCGCCGGCGTGCTCAAGACAAGCCACATACCTACACGGCCTACACACAACATACGCGTGCACATCAATCATCATCATCAGACCCCAACCAATCGTCTGATCATGCACCGTCTACAACTCATCAATCTCAAAACAAAAAACAATGACTACCTACAATCACGGAGCACATAGAATTAGAAGATCAACCCAATAATATAAATGTCATTCAGCTCATAGTACACCTGCATCACATTCAGCTCATAAAATATCTAAATCTAGTTCAGCCCAATATTCTGTAGAATCAGCCCAAGTAAATTCAACTCAGCACATAGAAAACCCATTAAAAACTCCAGTGTTACTTCCCACAGTCGTTTTAAATATATCTGATAAATGCGGAGAATATCACAAAGCTCGGGCTTTATTGGACTGTGGTAGCATGATAACGCTCATAACTCAGCGCATGACTAGAAATCTAAATTTGCAACCAAAACAATGTTCATTAAAAATTACAGGTGTAGGTGATCAGCACATACAAAATTCTAAAGGTTGGGTCACAATAACATTTAGGCCCACACACCGTGACACGCCATCTATTACTACTACCACTCATATTCTCAAAGACGTTACAGGTTATTTACCTTTGCAAAAAATACCAGATGTTGTACAAGACTCAGCTCATCAGCTCATTCCATTGGCGGATCAAGCTTATCATACTCCTGCGCCCATTGATCTCATTTTAGGCTCAGACGTTTTGGGTCACGTTTTGGATGGTACTAAGATTGCTTTGGGCCCGGGGAAGCCCATAGCCTTCGGCACGATTTTTGATTTTGCACTCATAGGACTCGTTGAGCACTCATGCGATTCACCTGTAGCTCAAGTTGGCTCTGCTCATGTTACTCATACTCATTATACTCAGTCGGCTCACTCTACACATTCTGCTCATTCTACTCATGATATTTGCAAAAGCCTGGAAAGATTCTGGGAGTCGGAAGAACCCCAGCCTCGTTCTGCTCATTCAAACCCGCTACACGAGCAATGTGAACACATATTCAGCTCAACCACCATTCGTGACGATTCAGGCCGTTACATGGTAGTACTCATGCTATTGCTCTACGTAGATTTCTCAATCTAGAAAAACGGTTGCAATCCGATCACACACTGCGACAAAAATATATAGAATTCATGAACGAATACATAAACTTAGGACACATGACACCGTGTCATCCGTCTACATTTACTCATAAACCTCATTATTATATTCCTCATCATGGCGTGTTCAAATCAGGTACTGACAAACTCCGCACAGTATTTGATGGCAGTTGTAAGTCATCCAATGGAGTCAGTTTAAACGATTGCCTGCACACAGGTCCAGCACTTCAACGAGACATTGTAGATATTATTATATCATTCCGCGCACATCGTATAGTATTCAGCACTGACATAAAAATGATGTTTAGAAATATTCTCTTAAGACCAGACCAAAGACACTATCAGCTCATACTCTGGCGATCGTCTCCAGATCGACCTCTGCTCACATATGCACTCAACACTGTTACATACGGATTGCGCTCAAGTCCATATCATGCTATCCGCACATTATTACAATTAGCTGAAGATGAAGGTCATCGCTATCCTCAGGCTGCCGAAATTTTGCGTAAATTTGTTTTCGTGGATGATGTACTTTGCGGCCATGACACCATAGAAGAAGCATCAGCACTCCAAACTCAGCTCATTGATTTGTTATCACTCGGTGGATTTAAACTTAGTAAATGGACATCAAACACACCTCAGCTCTTGCAAAGATTTCCAGACGATCAATGCGAAATGCCTAAAGACTTTGACATCAGCGCAGAGTCTCCATCAATTAAGGTTTTGGGTATTAGATGGATTCCCCGGTCTGATGAATTTACATATCACATCTCATTACCACCAGTTACCCACATTACAAAACGTTCAATTCTTAGCACAGTAGCTTCTCTCTATGACCCAAACGGTTGGGTTACACCCGTCATATTCCGCGCAAAAATACTTCTTCAAAGGTTATGGTTAACTAAATTGGACTGGGACGATCCCACTCCAAATAATATTACAGATGATTGGCAGCGCATCTATCATGATCTTCCGCACATCTCAGATATACATTTTCCCAGACATATCGCTCCACACAAATTCAAATCAACATACTCACTTCACGGATTCGCAGATGCTTCGGAAAGCGGTTTTGCTGCAGTGATATATTTACAAGAATCAGCTCACAACGGATCTGTTAACGTTCACCTCATAATTGCTAAATCTAAAGTCGCACCGATTAAAAATAAACTCACAATCCCCAAATTAGAGTTGTCTGCTGCAACTCTATTATCTCAGCTCATGTTGCGTGTCTCCCAACAATTGTCTGCTCATCTCACAATTACACATCACGTTTGTTGGTCAGATAGTACCATAGTGCTTGCATGGATAAAAACTCCGCCCCATCGTTTACAAACATTTGAATCAAATAGAGTAACAAAAATTAACTCAAATTCACTCACACTTAAGTGGCGTCATGTACCTTCCAAATTAAATCCTGCTGACTGTGCAAGCAGAGGATTATCAGCTCAAGCTCTCTCCGCTCATGATTTATGGTGGTCTCCTCCTTGGCTCAAATTGCCAGAGGATACCTGGCCCAAGATGCCTTCAGCTCATACTCGACAAGACTTGCCAGGGCTCAAACCAAAATACGTACCATGCAATTTCTCGATACCCGGTGTCGATAGTGATCTGCTCACTCGCTTCAGCTCTTTAGAAAAACTAACTGGTGTCACTGCCTACATGAGGCGATTCATTCGTAACTGTAAACTAAATTCAAACTCGCAACAACTAGGCCCTCTAACTGTAAGTGAACGTAGAGAAGCATTACTCTTCTGGATCCGCTCTGTACAGCAGAATGCATTCGCAGAAGATATTCACCGCCTGCAAACCGATAGAATCTGCACAGTACGACTACAACGTCTGTCGCCTTTTACGCAGGACGGTCTCCTCAGAGTAGGAGGTAGACTCACTCGTTCGGAACTCACATACGATGCTCAACACCCATTCATTTTGCCTAGTTCTAGTCCGCTCGTAGACCTCATAATAGATCAATATCATCGCATACACTGCCACCCTGGCACGGACACGCTACATGCTATTTTACGTCAGCAATTTTGGATATTATCTGCCCGCCGCATTATAAGGCACAGAACGTTTAAATGCATAAGATGTTTCCGTTGCCGCGCTCAGCCCGAAGTACCTATCATGGCTGACCTGCCAGCTGATAGAGTCATACCTCAGCCCGTATTTAGTCACGTATCAACAGATTTCGCCGGACCGTTTCTGCTCAAATCAAGTCAATTACGTAATGCTAAGTTAATTAAGGGATATTTTTGCATATTTGTTTGCCTCACTACAAAGGCGGTTCACTTAGAACCAGTCTCATCGCTCACTGCCGAAGCGTTTATTGCAACATTACAAAGGTTCTGCTCACGTCGCGGACTTCCGGTATTGATACGTTCGGATTGTGGCACAAATTATGTAGGAGCTAGGAATCATCTACTAGAGGTACAACAATTTCTCAATGACAATAACGACGCCATTTCTCATAAACTCTCAACTCAAAATATAACTTGGTTACTCAATCCGCCTAAAGCCCCATGGATGGGAGGTATCCATGAGATTAATGTTAAATCCACAAAGCAACTTCTATACCGTGTTATCGGTGAGCAACACCTCACTTTCGAGGAATTCTTAACTCTGCTCACTAGAATCGAAGCTGTGTTAAACTCTCGGCACATCAGTCCACTTTCGTCCGATCCCACGGACTATCAGCCCCTTACTGCTGGCCACTTTCTCATTGGCCGTCCGCTCACAGCTCTCCCCGAGCTGACTCTAGATGAAAGAGTAATATCTCCGCTCAAACGCTTTCAGCTCATTCAATCACTCTCTCAGCGCTTTTGGAACCTTTGGACCAAGTCCTACCTCCATACCCTTCAAATCAGCTCCAAATGGCTTTCCTCTTCCTCTCCACCCAAAATTGGAGAACTGGTTCTGCTCAAGGAGGACAATTTGCCTCCTCTACAATGGAAGATGGGAAGAATCTCACGTCTGCTACCTGGGAAGGATGGAGTCATCAGAGTTGTGGACTTGGACACGACTCAAGGCCAGCTGCGGAGGCCTGTCGGCAAGATTGCCCGGCTCCCACTGGATTCTGCTCAGGATGGGGCTCAGCTCGCCGCCTGTGCGGGCCCCCCAGGATGTTCGCGCCAACACTAGCGCGACGTTTAGAATAAACACAAAGGACATCACTACGTGAAGTATGGCCGACCGACTCAGGGGCGCTGTCAGAGAGTGACGAACACTTGCAATTAGAACCCCTTCCGCGCCGGATGCATTTTCAGCTCATCCCGAAACCTAGTGAACGTGAACGCTTGTGCGCATATTTATTTGTGCTCGTTAATATAATACCAAATTCGCCGGCGAACCGCGATAAATCTATCGATAATCCGCTCAACAGCTGTGTAGTGTAGTGAGAAGAAACCTCCGCCCAGATACAGAACCACCAGCTCAACAATAAGGTCAGTCCCAGATTTCTCCAGCCCTCACATTAACCTATATACCTACTTCCCTCAGCTCAAAGTCGTATGTGTAAGTTCCTAGCTTACACAGTAGTCTACTGATTCTTTGAGATCATTTAATTTCTTAAGCTCGGATTTAATTTGATTGAACTCTTTGGAAAATAATGAGACCATAGCTGACTTTAGCGAGTCCTTAATAGCAATTTGAATTTCTTGTTTTATTATTTGCAATAGGGCTGGATCCAAGTCAGATTTTAATGTTGGATCGATGTTACTGGATGTTTTGGTACGAAAGGTAATGTTAGAAGACTGATTCATACTCTCGCTGTCGGAGATTTATGCACAGGAATATTGAGTGGGCGAATTGGTGTATTGCTGTTACCAGATTTCGGCTGTTTGCAGCGGCATATTTGACAAATCCAGGATTTTGTTTGTTCTTTCCTCATGCTTTTGTAATTTTTCTCGCTTACGTTGGCGCATAGTAAATCAAAATTTAGCTTACATGTAAAGCATAAAAGAAACTCACGGTCCTTTATGTTGTTACCACAGCCTGAACACTTCTTATTTGACATGGTTATATTTTTAGGGTTGTTACGCCCTCTGCCGGTGATTTATGAGAGTTAACTTAAGAATCGATCGTAGTGAATGAGCTTGTATCGTAGTTCCGTTGTAGTCCGCTAGATGGCAGCAGCGAGGCGGTCCGTTAAAATGATCGTGCAATTCAAAGTTTAATTATTTGGTGATTTTTACTCTACTCTCAATTAACACTGAATATCTTCGTAAAACTGTTAGTCTACTCACTTGTAGTATTGTTCAGTGCAACAAGTTTCTTTGTAGAAACTTTAGGTAGATTGTGTTATTTCACCACTGAGAAATCAAGAGTTATAAGTGTCCTTAATTTGAATAATAGGCTGCAGTTTTTTTAGAAAACACTTTCACGTAGGGTCCACTCAATATGCAACCGGTTTTGTAACTTTTTCACTGATTTAAACAACTTTTGCTATTTTTGAGGTAATTTTAACACGGAGCTTAATGTTACTTGTTGGCTGTAGCGCCATCTACTCATATATTATGATGACTGTTCAGTCACAACTCACAAGTAAAAAGGGATATTTCTTCTTTTAACACTGAAAAATTAAAAATTAAACGTTAGGAAAAGAAGTATTTAAAAGATTATTATTTATTTTGATAATAATTTCAAAATTAGGGCTCCGGTTGTTTTACCCAAACGATTGCAGGCAACAGCTAACTTTACTAGGTAAATTTAAAGGCCAATTAAATATATCTTATAAAATAAGTACTAATATTAAATTGCACTAATATAAATTGAAATGATAAATAATTAAATAATACCGTTAGGATTAGCCCAGCAGGTGTAGACTTTCGATTCCACGATTAATCTATATGAAGCGCCCATAATTATCCGCTCAATGCTGAAAATAATAATTATTAATTATTTTTTACTCCCTGATTATTTATTTATTATTCTCTGATTATAATCAGAGCGTTAAATTACACTAAAGTTAAAAGTCAGGTAAGTTTCTTGCACCGTCAGTTAAGACAGTCAGATAAGTCCAACTGCACAAATTTTGTTTGAACAATATTTTAGAAAGAGTATATAAATTTTATACTTTCAAAAACTCAATTTTGACAGAATTTTTGCAGTAGAACATTTATTTTAAACTAGCCTGTAAGACAACAGAGGAAGTCTCTAGCATTGTAGGTATAAGTAATCATGAAAACAATTAATCATATAAGCACCAGCTGGCTAGTACTTTCTGCAGAGAAAAAGCCATAAGAGGCGGCTCACTTATATTAATTGAGAAGAATTTAAAATATAAACAACGTAGAGACATAGTAAGCCTGTCTACAGAACGAACAACTGAAATAGCCTGTATAGAGGTGGGACACTTTATTATTGTTAGCGTATACAGGCCTCCTTTAGGGTTATATAATTCATTTAAAAAAATAATGGAAACGTTATTAACTATGATAAGTCTATCTTACAAACATATATTATTGTGTGGTGATTTTAATATAAATATTTTAGAAAGTAATTCCACCACTGTTAATAAATCTCAATTAAAAATCAACAATCATATAACTTAACTCATTTATTCTCTGAACCAACAAGGATCAGTGACAGCTCTGTTACATGCATTGATAACATTTTTACCAACATAGATCCATTAAATAAAGAATAAGTCATTAACATACTAAGCTCTGATCACTGTAGACACCGGCCATAGGACTGTTACAACTTTGACGTATCTGTGTATGTCTGTCTGTGCCATCGTAGGCCGTAGCTCTCAAACGGGTGAAGCGATATGGATCTAGTCTTTTTGAAATAAAACTCCTTTACTCACGCTTGACTTGCGGAGTAAGCTGGTGAATGCATGACGAGATTGTTACGAAACGTGTAATCGGGCGAGGCGAACGGAAGTTGAGAGGGAGATATGCGCTGTGAAGATGAAAAGATCTCGAGTTACGTTTCGTACATTACTGTAGGAGCAACTGCAAGAGAGAGCAGTGCGCGCGCACATTTTCTTTCTCTCATAGCCAGTGCATTCAATATTTATATATCTCAGTCAGTAGTTTGTTAAGATTTTGTATTAAAAAAGAAAAAAAAAGTATTTTTACTGAATGTTGATTTGTAATTATTGTAAATTGTGTGTTTATAGATCTAGCCATAATTAGATAACGTTTATTATTTTTGGTTATTGACTGTTTGCAACCTAAATAAATAAATAAAAAGTGTGTGTCAGCTCCGACGCACGACTGAAGTTTACTCTAAAAAGTAAAACACGTCCCTCAGAAGGAACAAAAACTTTAGCGATCGATTTGAGTTCAAAAATTCGCGCCATGTGAAAAAAGTGACAGGTGCGCAGAATAGGTTGCGTACGAAAACGTAACGAGGTCATTCGTTCAGTAGATTTCACTCCTCATATTTTTTTCATACCGGGGGCCTTATATGAAAATGGAGTAAACTCGAATAAACTCCAAAAAACTAAGATAAATTAGAACATCCATGTTGCTGTGACTTGCACTTCGAACTTCGGGTACCAACTTTGGCGAGTACTCGGCGAAGTGACGGAGCGAGTAGTCTGGACGAGTCTTTAGCGCGATACCGAATCATTAAAAATATCAAGTAACGTTGACGTTTCGTTTGCAGTTCAACTGAAAAAACTTGCGCGATTTCCCTGCATTATTAGTTCTTATCACCTATAAAACGACCTCTTTACACGCTTGTGCTTGTGGAGGCTTGCCGAGCCTTGGCAAGAATGGAAACGCGGCATAAAATTGTTTATTGTTTACATTCGAATACCTATTCGATATTCGTTCTAGATTTTAACACCAAGAAGAGAGTACTTTAATCGCTATAGTTAATTTTTACAAATTTTAGAATTTTGAATTCCTACAATGCTAGGAAATCTCAAAGATTTCATTTCAGTTGTCCAAGACGGATTGAGTTCGAGCAACAATTTGAGGCAGACTCTACAAGAAGTACAAAAGGTAACAAGTATTTTCAAAGAGAAACGGAAACCGAGCAGCGAAAGTAAAGTTAATTATGGTGCTGGTGGTGATTTACTTGAGCATTTTCAAAAGCAATGGGAGGAGCTTCACGAAAACGCTGAGAAAAACGCAAAAGAAGCAGAGACAGTCGACCAATTGATTCTAGCAATTCACGCTGAAACTAAATTAAAGCTGCAACAGGCAAATGAATTTGCTTATAATATAGCCCATCTACCTAGCCTAACTGCTTCAGTAGCTCAATGTATGGATAATCTTAAAAATGTACATACCTTGTTGAAGGATGTGGAGGAACAGTTACTTGACTTTGAGGATATTGTTGAAAGGAATAAAATAGAGAATAGAAAACTTGACCATCATTACCAACTCACACTCTACAAAGAAAAGAAAATGGGTAATGCATTTTGGTTTATGCATTTCTATCAATATATTGTGGTAACATATTATGTAAACTAAAAATAAATAACAACTTCCAAAAAAAATCTGTTACATTTTTGTTTGAACAAATCATGTTTATTTTTCAGAGAGACTAGAGGAAATTAGAAGTTCTTTAGCTATTGAAAACATGAAGAAAAGTACGGAAAGAGAGAAACAACAACTGGCAGAGTTGCAGCTCAAGAGGGAAATGAGTGCAGTGGCATTCCAAAATGATGTTGCCAGATATAAACTGAGTGGAAACATTCCATCTGGTAGGTGTTATGTAATATTTAAAGCAAAAAATAAACCAATCCTGCAGTACGCACCCTTAACAATTAACAATATATCCCTACAGAAAAAGACCTCGGAAAAATACCTTGGCTTACACATTGCTGCTCATTTAACTTGGAATACCCATCTGGAAAAAATTAAAAGTAACATTTTGCAATGTAATCCAAAAAAAATTACGCTACACGATCTACAACTCCCTAGTACAACCGCATCGTACATATCTCATAGAAATCGGGGGGGTCGGCAGCTAAGACTAGACTAGACAAAATACAAAGAATACAGAGTAAAATTACTAAAAACTTATTTAATTATAACCATTTAATACCAACATCTAATTTCTATAACATAACCAAAAATCATGGATATTAAAAAACTATACAAATATATTATTTGCTTCTTCATTCACAAAACGGAATTCTCAATAGGAATATCCACACTAAACTTTCGTTCACTAAACATAAACAAGTAATTGAGTGCCGCATGCGTCGAGCTAGTTATCTTGTTGTACCTAAAAATCGCACAAACTATGTCGACGCCTAATGTTGAAGGAGACCTATACAACCAAATACCTTCTTGAACAAAGCACTCTCATACTTTGACTGTATCTAAAAAACAATTGGCTCAAAATATTATGAATGAACATTAAATTAATGTTATAGTTTTAAGGTTACCCACTTTTTATAGTTACTCAAATTCCATACTTGTTTAGTTGTGCCTAGTTGCTGATTTAACTGATATTAATTATTATATTGTGTTCCTGCATATTCAAAGACTTGACTGTTATGATTAAGTATGAATATTTTTCATACTCACTAACTTACTACCCTACATAAAAAATGTAATATAACTGTCATGTTGTTATCTTAATTTTGGTTCATTCATATTAATATTAATACGATTATTTGTGAATTTTAGCATCATTATGTATAATTGCTGTTAAATTTCTGACAATGAACGATCATTGTATTTAGACAACTAATGAAAACCATATTATCATGTAAGTGGCAGCTTTGTTGCCGCTTTTGTTGATAATAAAGAATCTTTAATCCTAAACCTAGGTGACTTGTTGGTTATATTTTATCTGACTACGGCAAAGTCAAAAGGAAGGGTAATGATTTTGGCAGTCTATGTATGCATGGTCGTAGCGCCTAGACTACTGGTCCATTTTTAATAATCTAACCAAGAGCATGTCAGGACATGTCTAAGGAGGGTTCCATAACTATACCGTGTAATATATTTTTTCAAATTACTTCAAAAGTTCCTGTCCCATTACGTATAAAGAGTTTTTAGCATGATCTATTAGCATGGAAAATTGTAAGTTTCTAAGTCTCATAGTTAGAAATGCCAGTGCCAAAGGAGATAATTTTTTTTGGGCCTTTTCTGAATGTGCCGGCCAACAAAAAATAATGGTACATGTATTTTGTACTAGTCATTTGGAGCAATAGTTAATATGGCAGCAAAGTTGTATGGTTACTATAAGTCAAGTTATACAAGTTCTATGATTTGTCATTTTCATACATTGTCTGATTTCTGAAAGTGAGGAAAAATATAAAATAATGATGAATATTACTAATACTAATCATCCGAAGTCGTTGTGAAATGAAATGAGTAACAACTAGCCCCTCATTTTATACCTGCACTTTACAATCACGTCACACAAAACACAATAGAACGCGGCAAAACCTGTCTGATCTTGTCCGCTAGTTCGCTCGCCGGCGGCGTGTGGAGTGAGTGAGACGGCGACATTCAAATACGTTCAAGTAAAAAAATCCATTTTGTTTGTTAGTTATCCATGCGACTTGTGTTACATCGGACGGCTATCATACGTACTTTATCGTAAATAAACATTATAAGAATGTTTTAGTTAGACAACTCTAACTCTGTTCGTGGTGTGTTAGTGGTATACAATGGCTGAACAATTGTGTATAAGGTGTCGTGAACCAACTGGTACACGGCGTAGATACACCTGGTCTTCCCGAGAGCAAGAATTTATTGATATTGCTCAGATTGTAATCGACGAACTGGTGGATAATGAAGTAAGTAGTTTCCTATCCCTTTTTATTTTAATTCCCTTTATGACATTATAAGTGTTGTACCTAGAACGTGTCGTGTGGGTTGTCGTATTATTATTTATACCCCCAAGCTACACGGCTGCCTTTTTCTAAGTATAAGTACACATTACCGATCAAAGCAAAGTAATTAAATACAAAAAATAAAAATATAATGTACCATGTTGCAAACATTGACCATAACTTAAATGGCTAGGATATAATAGTTCACCACTATCAAATTATTTTGGTAGCTTCTCCATAACATTTAGACTTACCAAGATCTTTTATTTTTATAGGTACTGCCCACCGATTTCATTTGTCGACAACGACATTTCATTTGTTGGCAACGAGCGGAAAGGTTGTATCAGGGGATTTGACGCGCTCAACTTCAAGACGACGACGATAATGACGCACCACAGGAAAACGTCGGTAATCAACGACGCCAAACAATATTTGCCTGGATTCAAGCGTACTCCAAATAGTACTAATCTCTGCATTTTTCAACCATGTGAGAATATGTCTAGACGTCGAGTACCAGAAGACATAATTCTTCGCATGTTGTGCCGGTACAATATTATTATTACAGAAAATGGGCGAGCGTGTGAAGAACACCTACAGGAAGATATTTGGCATTTACTTCCACTACAGGATAACCTCACAGAGGAACACTGCTGATTAAATAGTCCATACGTTAACTATGATGAAAAATAAAATCTCCACCGATTTTTTGAACTTCGAGCATTACGAAAACATAAATGCAAATGAGCTGCACACATGGATAGGCCTTACTCACCTCCAGTTCTCTGATGTGCTGGAAAACGTAACCAGTCTGAATCGATGCCGTGACAAACGGACAATAATGGCAGCAGTATTAGCGAAAATGCGTACAGGCGATTCTAATGCACGGTTAGCATCCATATTTAAAATGTCCGAATCAAGCTTTCAACGAAAACTAAAGATAGGCTTAGATGCGCTTTTAAGCGACTTTGTACCATCCTGTGTCGGATTTGACCATATAAGCAGAGAGGAAGTAGTGCAGAAGAATCTTTTGATTCCAGAGCGTTTATTTGGCAATCCAGATAGACCAATTGAAGAAAGACAGTTGATTACTATTCTTGACGGCACATACATATATCTCCAAAAAAGCTCTAATTACTTTTTCCAGAGAAAATCGTACAGTAATCATAAGTTCCGAAACATTTTGAAGCCTTTTTTAGATGTTTGTTGCGATGGAACGATAATTGCAGTAGAGGGACCATACGCTGCAACAACCTCCGATTCCCAGATTTTAAACAATGCTTTAAATGACGAAGATGGCGTGTTGCACTGGTTTTACCGGGATGGAGATGTTTTCATCCTAGACCGTGACTTTAGAGATGCTATAAGCAATCTGGAGGCATGTGGTTATGTGGCTCAGGTGCCAGAAACAAAGCACCCGAACGAAACCCAGCTTGCTACTGACCAGGCTAATAAATCTAGACTTGTGACCATTTGCTGGGTGACCGCTGGGTGGTCGAAGTGATAAATGGTCGCTTCAAAAGAGATTTTCGTTTACTAAGACATGTTAACAGTAACCGGGCATTAGGTAACATGATAGATTATTTCAGAATCGCTGCAGCATTGCTGAACAGCTACCATGTCCTAATTGACAACAACGTGCACGCAAGCGATTTCCTTGAGATAATTCATGAACGAATCAATACGCCAAACAGTTTGGCAGAACTTGTTATAACAAACAATTATAATAGACGGAGAGCACAGTTTCAGGCCATGGGAGCCGATATGCCTGAATTCAATAATTTCCCTAGACTGACAGAAGAAGAATTAACGCTGTATGCTTTGGGCAGCTATCAACTGAAGCAAGCCCGTAGTTACTACGGTGAACACGTACAACCAGATGGAGCTTTCATCATAGAACTCGCCGGGGATATTCCTGTGGAAGAAGTTCGGGAGATGGTTGGACGGGATCTTCTCGTATTACGAGGCCGTATACAATCTCGCCACGTTTCGTCGAAAACGTATCATGTATACATTACAGCTGATCCAGCACTTCATGGAAGACAGGCCATTCCATATTATTACTGCTCATGCCCAATAGGAAAACGGACAATAGGGTGTTGTTTACACACCATGACTATTGTGTGGTACATGAGTTTCGCACTGTTAGACAACACTCCACAGTTGCCTTTTTAAAAAAGATTTATTACACAAACTGAAATAGTAATGAAATAGAAAAACGAAATAGTAATTATAGAAACAACTGCCGCGGTCGGGAGATGGAAACGGAGTGTCCCATAGTCTCGGACTTAGGATATAGGATGACAGGAGAAATGCAGTATCAGCAGATGGAAAAGCTAGGGTGAGCATATTAGCATACAGGAGCTGTACTCCCGGGGGTAGACTAAACTTCGGGGACGAAGTTTATGGAAAACGGAATTAAGGAAGTTAGACATTTACTCTAAGGTTAGGTGTAGGAACAGGTTTAGTGTTCATTTTCCCTTTAGCTAAGTCTTGAAGAGGAATAGAAGAAGGAGAAGAAGGTGTGTCTTGGGTTGAAGATGGATTTACAGAAAGAGTTTGGGAAAATCTTGGAAGGATGCGAAGACAGCAGTTGTGTCTCTTTATTAAGATAAAACATTTATAAATGCCTAATAAAACAATAGCACAAGAAATTATTATTAAAGTAGTGGAATGATGAGTTTCATACTTTATAAAACTATTTTCATTTATAATTTTATCTGCTTCTTTTGATAAAGATTTTAATTTTAATTTATGTTCATTACTAATTATGTCCAAATCGAAACCTTGCAAATCTATATGAGCCTCATTATTTATTTCATTATTTAATCCATTAAAATTACAACAAGAGTCATTTATAATATTAATATTGGATACTATCTTATTTATTTTAAATTACATTATTTTGGACTTAGGAACTAATTTGGTATTCTTACAGTAAGCTAAACATTTACTGGGCACATAAAGTATTCCTGTGCCTATTACATTTAAATCAATATTTGTTTTGTTGCAACATTCCATTAATACTTTACTATATGTGGATTGTACATATATCCACCTATTATTTGAAATGGATTTCCAAATATCAATTTTTCCATGAACACTATCTGTTTTACACTTCACTGGTAGAGCACTTATGATATTCACTAATAATTCACTTTCACAACTTGGATGTTCACTGGTCGAAAATACTGTTGTCACGTCGCAGATGTAAGTTTGTGAATTCATCGCCATACATTCCTGTAGTGGGTCTAAGTTACAATATGACGTTTTATCATTGGTCATTGCAATATATTTACTATTTGGTACAACATAAGTAAAGTAATTAGATTTGGATACATCATGTGGTGTAAGAAGAGCAATATTATGATATAAATTGTATTCTTTTGGGGATACAAGGGGAATTCTTAAAATAAATACTACTTTACCATTAATACTATAGCTAAATGCCCTAGAAATATTGATTAGGGTAAACATTTCACTTAATTCTAAATTTACAGGTAATTTTACATCAGCGGGTAAGTGACGGAAGTTATCGACAAGCTCTTTGTATAGATAGCTAGGCGGTAATATAGCTGGATATAGTACGCCTTGACTACTAAACATTATGGCATTGACTATATCCTCTAATTGAAAAGATAAAGTTTGCTTCTAGACTGTTTAATACTGTTATCATATTAGTTTTAATTATTAAGTTTTTAGAAATAGTAGAAATATTATTTATTTTATTAGTGAGGTTGTCGATAGCCATATTAAGGTTGCCTTCATTAACTTTAATTTTATTTAATGTTACATTTATATTTGATAAAGTTGTTGTTGTTATTAAAATATTATCTTTAATTAGTGAAGCCAACGCTTTTTGATTTGATTGAATATCTTGAACTGCTTCATCATACTTAGCAATCATACTTACACAATAGCATCGTTTTCGTCAAGAGTACCGAAAATTGTTTGAAAGCGGATCCTACTCCGCCAAACCATGCATACCTACGGAATCTGTGATCTATTAAGTGTGATATAGAATTATATTCGTCCACTAAATCATTATATCTAACGGTAAGTGGTTGCAATACATTATTACATTCTAAACTATCGTCGGTTTCTATTTCTACTTTGTTACATAAAAATCGCAATGTTCCAAGAATGGAATTTATATTAATTATATGTGATTGGAAATGCGATATATCTATAGGAGTAACAATATCTAGAAAGGTTGAACATATTTTTAATCTACCTATCGGATCAAAATAAATTCCCGGACTTGAATTAATTTGTTGAACATAGTCCTGAGCCGCTAAGGCGGAGGTGCTGAAATAGAAAGACATTTCCCTTAAATTTATATTGTTCAGGTATCTCTTAACTTAATTTACATCTAACTTTATCCTATAGGTTGAATTGACGCATGTTTAATTTGATCAACGTGATGCTTAACATATCTACGATTTATTTGCAGGGACATAGTATTGTAACCATGAACTCTGACGATTTTGTAAGGGCCTTTCCATTGAGGGGATAAAGCCTTTCTTAGCCGCAAATGGTTTTTTAAATATACTAAATCACCAATCTTATAGGTCATAGAACTTGTTTTGTTGTCATAGTAAGTTTTAGAATTTTGTTTTGAATGGATAATATTTTCTATTGCTTTATCACGGGCATGCTTTAATCGATGTTGTAGCATTTTGACATATTCAGGATATGTGGCATCTTTTGTGGTAGTATAAACGGAATCTGGTAGGAATGGTTTATGGCCGAATAGGAGTTCGTATGGTGAAAGTTTAGTAGTAGTGTGGATAGCAGTATTGTAGGATAACATTGCTGTGTAAACATACCGAGGCCAATTATCTTGATTATCGTTTACGAATGATTTGAGATACTCCTTGAGTGTCGAGTGACTTCGCTCAAGTGCTCCCTGAGTCTGAGGATGGTAAGGTGTAGACCAGATTTGTTTTATTTTTAGAAAACTGCAAGTCTTTTTAAATAAATTGGCCGTAAAATTTGTGCCCTGATCCGTAAGTATTGTTTTTGGAATTCCGAATAGTGAAATAAAGTGAACTAGACATTCACTTGTCTCTTCAGCTGTTGTTGTTCTAACAGGATATGCTACTGAATATTTTGTAAGATCGTCTTGTAAGGTCATTATAAACTTGATTTTAGCGGTACCCGATTCCGGTAATGGACCTACAATATCAATATATATTCGCTGAAATGGTGCAGTCGAAGTAGTAGTTATTTGCATTGGCGCTCTATTTATTTGTCTAAAAGCTTTGTTTTCCTGACAAAGAGTACACGATTTAACGTAGTTTTCGACATCTGCGCGCGCATGCGTTTCCAATAATACTTTTCTTTGATTCTATTATACATCCTGTTTGATCCTAAATGACCGGCAATTGGTAGATCGTGATTATCTTTTAATATCTTTCTTATTTCGCTTAACGACGGATAGATAATGCTATTATGATATATGTGTAATTGAATATTTGTGGAATCGAAAAGATATCCTAACATATTATATATTTTAACAGAAGAGAACTTATCAAAGGGACTTTTAAAGTCAGTTACAGCGACTTGATGTGATGTAGGGTATGACATAATTATCTGATCACGTGTATACTTCAGAGCTTTGAATAAGTCGGGGTGAGTACATTCATCGAAATGATTCACTTTAAAATATAAAAAGAGGTAAATTTTATCTTCAATAACTAAAGGGTTAAAAGTATACAATTCTCTTTCCATTTTCAGAAATTCTTCGACAATAGGATTTGAACAATTACTTAATAAATCTTGTACATATGGTACCGACTCGTCTAAGTCTATTGAAGTAGGTACAATTAATAATTTTTGCGATGACTTTAGAAGAGTTTCATTGTGTTCATTGATTATGGTATTATAAGGTCTAGTAGGAGATTTTAGGAATTTAGGATAATTTTCGTCGGCTACAGGTAAGTTAGAAATAGGAGATTCCGGTTGCACTAAAGATCCTGGTTCAGGGTAAGTAGATATATTTTCATCATTAGAATCACTGTGAGGGATAGGATTTTTAACAGGTAAGTCGTTGGATATAGAAGGTTTTGGTTGTGCTGAAGTTCTTGGTTCAAGGTAAGTAGGTATTATGTTTTCATAATTAGGATTTTCAGTGTCTACTACTGGCTGAACCATTTCTCCTCCAACAAGGGGAAGTTCGTGATCAGTCATAGGTAAGTAATCAAGTATGTCATGTTGGAATTCTGGGAAATCAATATTAAAATCAATTGGAGACATAGATAAGTCAGGTGCGTTATTAGCGTTAGCAGGTGATGTTGGATTCGGTGGAGTGGATAATAGTTGGGAATCATTATTAGAATTGGTAAGTTCTGTATTCTCAGGATATATTGGATTAACTGGGTACCTTGAGAGTGCGTCAGCCGCTGAATTAAGTTTGCCTTTTATGTAAATAATTTCATATTCAAATTCTTCTAATTTTAACCTCCATCTTTGCAGTTTACTACTAGGATCTTTGTGATTAAATAACCATTTTAATGGTCTATGGTCTGTGACTATTTTAAATTTACGCCCGTAAAGGTAAGGTCTAAATGATTTGCAGCCAAAAAGTATAGCGAGCAGCTCTTTTTCGGTAGTGCTGTAATTACATTCACTTTTGTTCAAGATGCGAGATGCAAAAGCTACTGGTTGTTCTTTACCAATTTGTCCTTGTGACAGGACAACACCTACCGCATAATTTGACGCATCACAAGTAAGTATAAAAGGTTGTGTGAAATCAGGATAAGCTAGAAGAGGAGCGGTTGTTAGTTTGGACTTTAATGTCTCAAAGGCTAGTTGTTGTTGGTTCTCCCAGTTAAATGGAGCATTCTTTTTTAGTAAATTAGTAAGAGGCTTGGAAATAGTAGAGAATTCAGGGATGAATCGGCGATAATAGGAAACTAACCCTAAGAATGATTTTATGTCTTTAGGGCACTTGGGAATAGGAAAATTTGTAACAGCTTTGACTTTGTCAGGATTTGGTTTAACGCCCTTTTCAGTTATTACATGTCCTACTACTACTGTAGCCTACCTCTCGTCTCAAGAATTCACATTTGTCTGGTTGAAGTTTTAGGTTAAATTTGCGCAGTCTTTGAAAAATAGAAGTCAAATTCAAAATATGTGAGTCTAGGTCATAAGAATAGGTTACTATGTCATCAAGAAATACATAACAACGGATACTGTGCTGTGTTTATTTATAAGCCTCTGGAAAGTGGCTGGGGCGTTTTTAAGCCCGAAAGGCATTCTAAGAAACTGGTAGTGTCCTTCTGGGACGTTGAAAGCAGTTTTTGACTTATCAGACTCATTTAAGGGAATTTGGTGGAACCCGGATGCTAAATCTAGTGTAGAAAAATATTTGCTATTACCAAGTTGGTCAAGTATTTCTGTAATTTGCGGAAGTGGGTAGGTATCTCCTATTGTTACGTCGTTGAGTTTGCGATAGTCGATCACGACTCTCCATTTCTGTTCCTTGGATGCGTCTAATTTTTTTGGTACTACCCATATAGGTGAGGACCATGGCGAATCAGAAGGTTCAATAATATTTTGTTCCAGCATTTTGTCTATTTGCCTGCGAACTTCGGCTTTGTGGACTTCAGGGAATCGGTAAAATTTTGTGTGTATTGGTATATCGGAAGTCGTTTTAATTTCGTGTTTCAGAGCATTAGTGTATGTTAAGTTTTCATCAGGTAAATGGAAGATGTCAGAAAAATTAGAACAAAGGTTGAAGAGAGCTGATTTTTCTTCGTCATTAAGGTGTGATACTCTAAGTTGATCTAGTACTAGTCTGGTTCGTTTTAGGCTATCTGTAAGTTGTGTTCTTTCTATCTTATTAACAAGAACAGAGGGGATGTCGTCGAAGTCGTTCGAATCAATTGCTGTCAATTTTAAATTTAGGTTCGACTGGATCGTAGCTGTTTCTTCGGATGTGTTAACAATTGTTATATTTATACGATTATTTGATTTGACTTTTACTAAACAATTGGCTATTAACAAGCTGTGCGAAATATATTGATCTAGAACTAATCCTTCTTTGATTTCAGAATTTACGACTGAACATTCGACTACACTTTCGCTCCTAGCTGGAATAATATAGGCAGGCTCACGGAAATATAATGGAAGAGATGTTTTAGAAAATAATAACAAATTTTTATCATAATCAATTTTGCAATTATGAGA